>VMKM01000513.1:0-315801 GCA_008360985.2 Macquaria ambigua
CACTCTGGGGGTTTTCACAATTATGAAAAGACACACACACACACACACACACACACACACACACACACACACACACACACACACAATCCCACACATACACACGCACACACATCAGAGTGTGTGACGGAGCTGTCTGCTCCCTCCTGTCGCCTCATTTGTTTCTGCATCAGGCTGCTCTCAGAGGAGGCCTCGCTTCTGCCCTTGTCAGCAAACATCAGCTCGCTCTTTCTACTCCTCTCACTCCCCCCCCTCCTCTTCTCTTTTTCCTCTCACTTTCACTTTCTTCTCCTCTGCTTCTTTATACCCCTGCTCTCCATCTTCCCACACTGCCGTTTATTTCCCCCTATCTCCCCTCACATCCTTCTCGCTCCCTTCAGTCCATCTTCTCGCTGTTCCAATACGGTAAATCTCTTCTTTATTAATCTCTTTGCGCTCACTATCTCTCCTCCTGTTCTTGTCTCTGTGTTTGAGGGTGTCAAAGTGAGTGACAGACAAAGATACGGACAAACCTCGAGTGTGTCTGAGGGCATCAAAGCCGCAGACACAGAGATGCATCACAGATTTTTCTTCTCTGAGTAAACGACAGAAACACTCTGCTGGGTGTGTTTTGTGTTTGAGGGCTGTGGTGTGTGTGCTTGTGCATGTTTGAATGAGTGTTGTAGGTTCTTTCTCCACAGCAGAGCAGTTCAAGTGTGAAGGAGGGTCAAGCTGGAGCAGAGCGGCTAGTGACAACGAGCGTGTGTGTGTGTGTGTTTAGGATGGGGCGATTGCTGGGGGAAACATACAGGCAAGAAGGAGAAGTGAAATTTACCGCTTCATCAAGTCGTTCAGCCTACACCCCACATGCAATCACTCACACACACACTCACAGGGCACATACACTACCTGCCCTAACTATCCATCTAAGTACTTTATTTTATAGCTTTTACCAGGAGTACTGGTCCTACACATTTCCAGCCCTCCCTAGTTTCCTGCTCCGCCGTGCACAAAGTGGAAAGACAGGTCAGCCATATCTCTTTTCCTCAAAGAAGTCATTTGTCATCATTATTATATTTCAAAGTTGATTTATCGTCATACCTCACTTTTTTACCAATTGGTCATCCATACTGAAACAGAGGAGCTGGCATTTGCTCCGAGTTCTTATTTTTGCGTTTGTGCCTTAAAGGAGGATTAAGATGTGACATTTGCTATATTCATTATGTGTGAAAACAAGACTTGTATCATATGTTTATTTAAAACAGAAATTTTACAGTGATTATTAACTCAAGGATCACTTACCCAGCTATTCCCGAAGCTTTCAGCTGAATCCTAGGTCTTCTTTAGTAAGTGGACTGAGGAAGGAATAGCTAAGTAGTAAAGAATGAAAATCCATGATCTAGATATTTTACATTTTATTTTATTTTATTAATGTATAAAATGAACAGGTTCAAATTAATAGCTGTTATTTTAGTTTGCTTTCTTACTATATATACACACAGTACATATACTATATACATATATACTGTGTGTGTGTGTGTGTGACAGGTGCCATTGTAACGAGGTAATCAATGTTCCTTCACTTCACCTGTCAGTGGTCTTAAAGTTGTGGCTGATCGTGTGTGTGTGTGAGTGTATACACATAGTGGGGCAAAAGAGTATTTAGTCAGCCACCAATTGTGCAAGTTCTCCCACGTAAAAGATGAGGTCTCCAATTTTCATCATAGGTATACCTCAACTATGAGAGACAAAATGGAAAAAAAAAAATAAATAAATCCAGAAAATCACATTGTCTAATCTTTAAAGAATTTATTTGCAACTTATGGTGTAAAATAAGTATTTGGTCAATAACAAGTTCATCTCAATACTTTGTTATATACACCCTTTGTTGGCAATGACAGAGGTCAAACGTTTTCTGTAAGTCTTCACAAGGTTTTCACACACTGTTGCTGGTATTTTGGCCCATTCCTCCATGCAGATCCCCTCTAGAGCAGTGATGTTTTGGGGCAGTCGCTGGGCAACACGGACTTTCAACTCCCTCCAAAGATTTTCTATGGGGTTGAGATCTGGAGACTGGCTAGGCCACTCCAGGACCTTGAAATGCTTCTTACGAAGCCACTCCTTCGTTGCCCGGGCGGTGTGTTTGGGATCATTGTCATGCTGAAAGACCCAGCCACGTTTCATCTTCAATGCCCTTGCTGATGGAAGGAGGTTTTCACACAAAATCTCACGATACATGGCCCCATTCATTCTTTCCTTTACACGGATCAGTCGTCCTGGTCCCTTTGCAGAAAAACAGCCCCAAAGCATGATGTTTCCACCCCCATGCTTCACAGTAGGTATGGTGTTCTTTGGATGCAACTCAGCATTCTTTCTCCTCCAAACACGACAAGTTGAGTTTTTAACCAAAAGGTTCTATTTTGGTTTCATCTGACATTCTCCCAATCCTCTTCTGGATCATCCAAATGCTCTCTAGCAAACTTCAGACGGGCCTGGACATGTACTGGCTTAAGCAGGGGGACACGTCTGGCACTGCAGGATTTGAGTCCCTGGCGGCGTAGTGTGTTACTGATGGTAGCCTTTGTTACTTTTGTCCCAGCTCTCTGCAGGTCATTCACTAGGTCCCCCCGTGTGGGTCTGGGATTTTTGCTCACCGTTCTCGTGATCATTTTGACCCCACGGGGTGAGATCTTGCGTGGAGCCCCAGATCGAGGGAGATTATCGGTGGTCTTGTATGTCTTCCATTTTCTAATAATTGCTCCCACAGTTGATGTCTTCACACCAAGCTGCTTACCTATTGCAGATTCAGTCTTCCCAGCCAGGTGCAGGTCTACAATTTTGTTTCTGGTGTCCTTTGACAGCTCTTTGGTCTTGGCCATAGTGGAGTTTGGAGTCTGACTGTTTGAGGTTGTGGACAGGTGTCTTTTATACTGATAACGAGTTCAAACAGGTGCCATTAATACAGGTAATGAGTGGAGGACAGAGGAGCCTCTTAAAGAAGAAGTTACAGGTCTGTGAGAGCCAGAAATCTTGCTTGTTTGTAGGTGACCAAATACTTATTTTACCGAGGAATTTACCAATTAATTCATTAAAATCCTACAATGTGATTTCCTGGATTCTTTCCCCCCATTCTGTCTCTCATAGTTGAAGTGTACCTATGATGGAAATTGGAGACCTCTCTCATCTTTTAAGTGGGAGAACTTGCACAATTGGTGGCTGACTAAATACTTTTTTGCCCCACTGTATATATACGTATGTGTGTATCTATATATACATATATAAGTATATATGTATGTACAGTATGTATGCATGTATATGTATATACAGTATATACACATATATATATATAAAAACACACATATATATATATATATATATATATATATATATAACACAGTATGTATATATATGTGTGTGTGTATATATATACACACACACATATATATATATATATATATATAGAGTATATATATCCTGTATATACTGTATATCTGACAGGTGCCATTGTAATGAGATAATCAATGTTCCTCCATTATGACCAGTCAGAGGTCGTAACATTATGGCTGATCAGTGTATATAAACTTGCATTAAGAAGTATTGTATTAATAGATGTTTTTGGCCACTTAAAGCAGCGGAAACAAGTCGTGAACACAACACTGACAAATTATCTCTTTTTAAGTTGAGCTTGTTAGCAAACAGTTTACACATGCTGCATGTTACGGAGCAACATTAGCATTCATTTGGAGTCGTGTTTGTGTCCACATGATGAAGTCCAGTATTCACTTGCTTTTAGCTCTGGTTTTGGTCTTCATCGACTCCTGAGGGAAATATCTGTCAGTAAAGTTGCGTGCTGAAAAAGCCCAAAAAATGAGCTGGAAGATACTAAAAAGCTCTGTAGAGCTGAGGGGAACTGCAGAGTTGCAGTCATGTGATCGATTTTAATATAAAAATGTTGATTATAGCCACGTTAAACTACAAATATAAACTGCCTTGAATTTGCTGCTGTTAAATCATCTAACCAGTTAGTTCTATATATTTGCGTAGAATATGGTTTGTAAAAAAAAAAAATGGCTCAGCAGACTTTACCTGGATGAAGGTTGTGCACCAGGGCATGAGAGTGGTGCATAGTGGGGGCAGAATGTGAAGCAGAGCGGTGAGATTTTCCCTGGAGGGTGGAAACTGGAGCATTGTTCGTCTCTGTCACTGAATTTGTGCAAATTTAACTGTGCCTTTTGTGCCCATTAGCCACAAACAAGCGATGGAGATCCTGTGTCCCTGTACATTTATGACTTAGACTTAAGTGTAAGAGTTTTCTCTCGAGTCTCCAGCACAAACACACATGAGTTTAGCCGCCAAGGACACAGCTAAGGGGAGGAGATGGTTATGGTTGGGCCAGCTCGGCTATCCCCTGCTGTGAGGCTGTACTGGAAATGCATGTCATCATGACTTGGCTTGGAACGGCGTGGCTAAAGCAGACCAACCTGGGTCCATGGAAAAACCCTATATGGTGGAGGGTCTTCTACTTCATGTTTCCTCTTTGTGCAGTTTGTAGACATACTAATAAGAATTTATCAACATAAATATCTGACATTGATAAGCTCTTATAACCTATAAAGTCCCTTTACTTTTGCAGCAGCCAGGTGGGGGGCCTGGACCCTTGGGGTCCGCCCGTAGTGCTGGGTCTGAAAAAAGTTGAATTCTTTATGAATGAACTTCAGCTGGAGGAGAGACATGAGCATTTTTAAAAAAAAAGATGTTTCCCTGAAGCGACATGCAGTGTTGCAGTGTAGCCGTGTGTGTGTGTGTGTGTGTGTGTGTGTGTACTATACTGCCAGCTGTCTTGATGTCTGCTTCCAGCATTTTTAGTTAAGTATCAGACTGCGCTCCTGACATCATAAAGTAGATCTTGAAGCGACTCTGCAGCACCAGTAACAGCTTGTGAAATTCTCCCTGTGTTGTGAGAATTTTGTTTCTTCTCACCTGTGAGAGAATTGCTTCAGCTTGAGGGTGGCATTTTGTTTTGTGATGCAAATTTCTACAAGGCATAAAAAACCCACATCTGACTCAGCGTGCAAGGTTTCTGTGTTTTCTGTCATTTATATATTGGATGACGCTTTTAAAAAATGTGTATTAATAATACTCACAAACACTTTTTTGATGGGTCTTCTTCTCATAATTGTGGCCATCCTGACTATGGATCATAATAACAACACCACCAGTTTCCTGAGTTACGTTGTCTTGTCCTGTTGCTGCCTTCCGGCTTCTGCCCCCATTCTCCGTCTTTCCTCTTCCATTTGATTTATTTCCTTGTCTGTCTACTCTCGTTCGAATAAATATGGTCGACCTTGAAAGTGAGATGACTCACAATCGTCCTCACTGGATAACCAACCATTGCACTTAGGCTGTGTGTGAAGGTTTGTTTACACTGTTGTCTTATGAGGAAAACCAAAAAAACTCAAACACAAACCAACGTGCAGCTAGCTAGATCCCCATGAAGGTACAATAATCTAATCTAGGGGACTAAATACTGTGTTTACTTTGGGTCAGACTCACAAGTGTTAGAAATGATTTATGTAAAACTGAAATGTATTAGTAAATCTTCCAGAGGCTTGCGCTGCGTGCCCCAATATGTATAGCTTTGCTGGAGTCGTGTTTCCCGAAGCTCTACAATGGAGGTGACGAGTGCCAAGTTAGCACAACAGAATGAATGAGAGTAAGGAATTTCCATTTAGGTTTTCACTTTTTAGATTACTTTTGGGCATTTTTGCCTTAATTGGATAGGTGACAGCAGAGAGGAAACAAGGGGAGAGAGACATGCAACAAAGGCCCCTGGCCAGAATCAAACCGGGGGACTTTGCAGGTATGTGGTGACCATGCCTCAACCATTAGGCTACCAGACGCCCCTCACTTCCATCCCAGATTCAACTATCATCCCTGTCACCACCAGCCGGCCCACTCCCACCAGCCTCCTTCCTTTCGTACCCCTATATAATTGCTGTATGATTTTAATATCTATCGATCATGAGTGAAGATGACACCTGCCATTCCCAATTTCTCTTGCGTCCCGTTCCCCTGCTGCATGTCTGGTGGAGGCGCTGAGCGGCTGGGGCTTTGAGCTGTCTGAAGGTCACAGTCTGGATATATGGATGGATGTCAGGGCGAGTGCAGCCCCATATGTATGTGAATGCATGTGGGTATGCGAGAAATAGAGAGGGAGGTGATGGGGGAAGGGGTAGAAAGACAGAGATCGAGCAGAAATGAAGGAGAAAGAGAGCAAGAGGGGCGTCTTTCCATAGCGCCACATTATGTGAGAGTGCTGTATAGCCTCTCTCTCTTTCTGCCCGTCTCTCTCTT
This sequence comes from Macquaria ambigua, assembly GCA_008360985.2. Classification (NCBI taxonomy): domain Eukaryota; kingdom Metazoa; phylum Chordata; class Actinopteri; order Centrarchiformes; family Percichthyidae; genus Macquaria; species Macquaria ambigua. The sequence continues at coordinate 6,331 of VMKM01000513.1, forward strand.
TGGCGCTCGCTCTCCAGGATAGATAGAGGGCATTCATTATCTGCTGGCCCGCTGGGACTTCCCTCCTCTTTAGGATGCATCCAGCAGTTTAAACCAGGCCAATCAGAGCAGTGGGGGAGGAAAGGGTTAGAGGAGGAGGAGGGTAGAGAACGAGGAGGTGTGTGTGCAGTATGTGCATTGGGGGGGGATCTCACACGTTTAACCTGCCATCCAGTCCATCCACTGTAACCATGGCGATCCACTCACATGATGGGATGGCACAGTGGCGCACTGTATTTAGGGTAGGTTTCTGCTTCTGTTCAACATGGACGCATTGCAGAGGTGAGGCGAGCGAGAACAACACATCACAGCCAGTTTATGGACAGTTGGTGGAGTTCTTTATCTAGATTTCTTTTGTTTATCTATAGAAAATTCAGGGCCTGTTTTCTTCTTGTTGTCCTTAACATAATTATTTCAGGATCTTCTCTTTCTCCTCATCTAAACATGAAATATTAAAACTCTTCACATTGTATATAAGATATATCTCCATGTTGTCCCCTTATACTTATAGTGTACCCACATCAGCTACTGTATGTACAGATAGAAGACAAACCTTTACAAGTTGATGGAACTATACTGGAGTATTACATATTCCTTGATTTGGTGTTTGGATGATAGTGGTGGAGAGTGCTATTTAACACACTGACCCAAAAGACAAGAGACAAATTTTAAAAAGAATGGTCAAAACCGAAGCAGCAGAGGCTGCAATATCCTGACTTTTAGTCCCTACTAGGGATCAAGCTCTAAAAATGCTGTATCCTATGTTTCCGATAATGCAACTTGATAGTCTCTTTCCTGCCCTGGTAAATGGAAATCTGTTAAAGGAATAGTTCGGCATTTGGGGAAAATACGTTTATTTGCTTTCCTGCCAAGAGTTTAGATGTGAGAAGATTGATACCACTCTTGTTAAATATGTAGCTGGACCCAGCAGCCGGATAGCTTAGCTTAGCATAAAGACTGGAAGCCGGGGGAAACAGCTAGCCTGGCTCTGTCCAAAGGTAACAAAATCCACCTACCAGCACCTCTAAAGGTCACTAGTTAACACGTTACATCTTGTTTGTTTAATCCATACAAAAACCAAAGTGGTGCAGGCGTAGTGCCTGTCAAGGTCCTACATTTCCCATAATGCAACTACAGTGTCTTTTTGTTAGACCATCTCTGTGTGGCAAATGCACACATTTTTCAAACTCCACACTTCCAGTTTGTAAAACAGGCCTTCTGCTAAAAATTCAAAGTATTGCACCCCAAACCGAACCCTGATGACATCACTGTGACATCATCAGGGTTATTTTCTCAGACTTGACAAAGCTCCTCCCGAGCCACAAAAGACATATGACTGTTTTCACAGGCTGAGTAGTACTAACCATAATGAGTAAGCCGATCTCCACGTGCAAAATTGGTAGAGTGAGTAATCTGAAGTCTCCAAGCCCAAGCTGTGATAACCCTGATGACATCGTAAGGGTTATTTTTTTGCAATGTCCCCCTCCAGAGCCACAGAAGATATGCTTCAACCATTTCCACAGGCTGAGATGCACTCCTTGTAGTACTGATGGCCCTTTAATTTGGCACTGGTTTGTATTTTAACATGTTTCTTTGTATTTTGTTCCTGTAAAATTATATATACATTACTTTTTTTGTCATATAAAATTGTCATCTGTGGCAGTTTTCATCGTTATGGTATTAACGATATGCACATAATAAATTAAATGTGGTTTTACTTTGATTGGTGAAATTACTGTTTTAACAAGGGAGCTAATAAACAGACACACATTCACACCAGTCTGTAATCATTCATTTGTCCAACTACATCTCCCTGCTGAATAAGACATCGACAGAGACTCTCCCTTGTCCCTTGTTCTCCCTTGTATGTTTTGCAAGTCTGTTTGTGTGTGTATGTGCATGCACTCTTTGTATGTGCATGCACTCTTTGTATGTGCATGCACTCTTTGTATATGCATTGTCGTGCACTCACAGTGTCACATCCATGTTAACAACACATTTATTCTGATTGTACACAGTAATGACTGATTAATTATTCCCAGCTCCAATTATCATTCCATTACTGCTGCACACACACACACACACACACACACACACACACACACACACACACACAAATGTAGAAAACACTTCCGTGTCGTGAGGAATAAGTGCCAGCAGTAGTTCTATGCCACTTTCTGAGGCTAATTGAGGTTAATGAATGTAACTGGTAAGTAAAAACACATTAACTAGAATAATTAAGAGTACCATTGGTGTGAGCATGAGTTCGTTGGAAACACCACAGGAAATTACACAACCTATCAAACATGATTTCCTCCTGCTTTGTCAGAGATTGAAATATGTGTCTTGACTGAGAATTTATATGGTGCCATAAAAATGAAGTACTTTTCAGTTTATCTATTTGTTTTAGCACCTGACAGATAATGATGGTTAATCTTGGTAGTGAATGAGCAGACTGTATGAGACCGACAGATAAAGAGATGGATGGATAAGAAGAAAATAGCGCAAAACAGGGAAAGACAAGACAGAGGCCCTGTTCACATCTGGCATTTACATGCGTCTCCACATGCGTCTCGAGTGACCACTTGTGATCGGATCTCACCTCCCCGCTCTATATGCAAATAAACACGGACATCGTTTCTGTTTGCAACAACCAAATGCATTGTTGTTTTTAACTGGCAGAAATTAAAAGTATAAATAAATAAATAAAATCTTCTTCTTGTTGTTACACACTTTAATATGATGGCGTCGGCACGCGAATGAGAACATACTTCCGCTTACACAGAGGACGTCAGTTGAGTAAGTGGTTCAGCGTGGCCCAGGACACATTTGCGTACACACTGATAAAAGAATGCATCCATATGAGGCCCAGATCACCTCTGAATGTGGTCTGAGAGATCAGATCTCAATGCGTCTTGGGTGCATTCACACCTGTACGTAGAGCTGTCCGCTTGTGATCGGATCACCCAAGACGCATGCTAATGCCAGGTGTAAACAGGGCCAGACAAACAGTTAGATAAACAAGAAGGAGAAAGGTGAGACACAGGTTAGTCAGGGGAAATCCTGCACATCATCCTGCAAAAGGAATCCCAAACTTGGCACACACACACACACACACATACACACACACGCACACAAGCTTGCCCACACACATCACACACACGCACACTGTATGCTTGGCCTGGAGACAGACAGAGAAAGATAGATAGAGGAGGCTGACACACATCCATCCCTTCATTTTGTTTGGGTCAGTTCCTTACTGTTTACTGTTTTACAGCTAAAACAAGCAACTTCTTCCAAACTTGTCCACTCGTGTCTTAATCTAATAAAGATGGGAGTATTGTAACTACAATCATTCACACACAAGATGCATTTACCTGTAGTGCCTTACTAAGCTACCTATTTAGCTGGATTCTTACACTTACTGTCTATGTGTTCTACTAAATTACATTATAGTTCACATTCCACTTTCTCACCTGATCATCTGTATCTCCAGAGCATGTCCCTGTCTGCTTCCAGCATGCCTCTCCTTCCCTGTCTCTCTGTGCTGCCTGCAGTGTGACCACATATCATTATTGTACCTAAAGAACAATGCCTGATGACCTTGATGATCATTTTAATTTGATACACTGAATATTCTGCTTGTATTACTAGTTTTATTTGCTTTAATGTAATCATGCCAGTTAGTTATATAGGAAGTGTATAAAGAACAGTGTACAATTGATTGGTAGTTTCTCAGTATTTGGGGGGACACGACTCCCCCAAAGAATGCATGGTTACGCCCTAGGCTATGATCCACTGAAAGAGTTATTTCCCTCCCAGCTCCTCCGGTAGGAGTGAGGGCTTACACGGGAAGCTAAAAAAAGGGATGTTAGAAAGTATCCCACCCTACATTGGCAACTTCTCCCTCAAGGCCAGTGGTGTAAATTAAATTGGAGGTCTTTGTAATGTAATTTTACTGTATATACTGCATAACTGTTTCAATTAAATAATTACTGTCAAATGTAAACAAGACTAAGAGTCTACAGACATGCTGTACGTAGGTGCAGTGGCGCTTTCCCCTAAAAGCTAATGTCAGCATGCTGACATGCTCACAATCACAATGCTAACATGAGTAGCAGCTAATTTTTTTTACCATGTTCACCAGCTTAGTTTAGCATTTTAGCATGCTAACATTTGCTAATTAGCACTAAACACAAATGAGGCTGATGAGGAATGTCATCAGTTTTAAAGGTATTGGTAATTTTTGGGCAAATTAAAAATTTGACCCGATGATGGTGCTAGATAAATTAAGTAAGAACCCCTAAAATAAGTTTAGGGGTTCACCAAGGTCATTGGGGTTCATCCACTGGGGACCATAAATGTCCGTACAAACTCTCACGGCAATCCATCCAACAGTTGTTGGGACATTTCAGTCTGGATCAAAGTGGTGGACGGATGGAGCGACAGACTGACATTGCCATCCATATGGCCATGCTACTAGTGTGGCTAAAAAAAGAGGTCAAACAACCATATTTTTCTATCCCCAGTAAGAGATCAATTGCATTCAAATCACATCCTTTCTCTTGGGTCTCCATGATGTTATAGTGGCATTTGCACTGAAGTAAAACAATCAGTAAAGAGCCCATACTGGACCCACAGTCTGTAAGACAAACTGGTGGTAGCCAAAAAAAAAATGTGTCAGATTACAATGTGGAATTTTTTGCTAAACTACTTTAGAGTTCCCTTTCAGCTAATTATCCTCTGCTAGTTATCTCAACATTAGCTGCAATGATACAGACTTGTGGCTGAGCCAGCCACAGCAAAGTGTGCGCCCACTCGCACCATTACACACATTAGACTTATTATTGTATTATATCAAAGTGCTGTATGCTACTGTTTAAGCTCAGCCTTCTTCTATGGATCAAAAAGTATTGCAAGGTAATGGAAAAGTAGTTCCCACCATGACCTTTTAGAGGCTCCGTAGGATTCAAATCAGATTGCGATTGTCAAATGACCTCTCACTTTCAAAAACAAAATCAAGGTAAGGAGGCAAAGAAGGGAGACAAGAGGGCGATGAGGTTTCTTGATCCTGGCCTGAGAAGTTCTGATCTTCCTGGATCTCTCTGAATCTGGGAGTTGAATGATCCTCTGCTCTGCTGGAAGCTTTTTCTCTGCTCGCTGCACACAGCTGCTCCACCACCAAGAGGACTGGTTTGAATATATAATCCGATCATTGATGAACTCTAGAGGGATTTTACATTGTAAAATATATTATCAAAATGGACTACTACTTTAATGATACGTTCTTTATAATGGAAATCTAATTAGGATATATTTGGACTGCCTCATTACACGTCATGGAGATGTAAAAAACAGAGGGTCAGCAGACTGTACTGGAAGCATTACTTCCACTGATCAACATATTTGTCCTCTCTAGGCATGTTAGTATGCTTCTGTATTTGTGAATGTGTGTGTGTGTGTGTGTGTCTGTAGCAGTCTGTGTGGGAGACCTCCCGGCTGCTCTTCCATTGACTTTCACTTTGGCTGATACAGGATGTCAGTTTATCAGTCGATTGAATATCTACCAGCCCTTTATTTATGACACGCTGGATGAAGTGTTGCTGCTCGCTTTTTCTTCTTCTCTGAAGAGGTATGGAGAGAGACAAGTGTATGTGTGTGAGTGTGTGTGTGTGTGTGTGTTTGTATGTGTCCGCGGAGGGGGGAAGGGGGGCAAGAGAGGACAGAAGAGAGAGGCAGAAATCAATATATTTTTACTGAAAGCCCTTGTGTAGCAGGAACAGAGACAGGACGGAAGGAGGGAGGACAGAGAAAGGAGGGGAAAGGGTTCAGGGTAAAAAAAGAAGTCGGAAAGGATGAAGAGAAGGGAGGAAGCAGAAAGAGCTGTTTTTCTTGTCTTGCCTGTCAGTTGTCTCTCAGCTGCCTTACTATTCAGGAATACACTGTCCTGGTGTCTGCATGCACTGCAGTGGTTCTACATAGTGAGGCTTACACTGCAAAAAAATTCCCACAACAAACAGAAAACGCTGCCAATGAGATAGTTGCACTTGTTTCCCATGCAGCTCCACTTTTGCTTCAATAATTTTTCACTCAACATCTTAATCCTTTACTACATAATTATGTTTTTCTGGGGGAAAGATATTTCATCCTACTTTTGGAAGATTGGGGTCCTCGGATAATGTATCAATTAAAATTTGATTGCAGCCGTCCCCCATGCAGATGAGTGTGCCGTATGTGTATAAAAGAATATGGTTTCTTATTATTATTAGGTGAAAACAAGCAACATATTCATTACAAAAATTATATACGAATATACATATGGTCCCTTTTTTAATGCAATAATTCAGTATTTTCCCTAATATATTTTATGAATCTCTTCATAAACCTTTTTCTCATTCTGTGTGGAACCTCAGGAAGTCGTTGCTTTTGGTCGTGAAACACAGATGGACATCACATTTGCTGCACTCTGCCTTAAGAAATACACTTTATGTGAATGGTTACATGTTATTCTCTCTTATTCCTTATACTCTGGACCATTCTTGGTTTAATAAATATCTAGTTCTATAATGGCCAAGTGTGTGTACATTGGCTGTAGACTGGTGAAACCTACAGAACTGCCTCTCAAACCTGATTGTGGGATCCATTCTCCTTCACTGTCACCACACAGTCAGATCCTGGTGTTTTGCTGAGATTGGCTTTACTTCCTCATTGTTTGGGGTCCCACAGAGCGCACTGCTTTATGTATAAATCAGCCTGTTTTCTTTTAAATACCTTTATGGCTTTTTTCTTACCTTAGTAAAACCCAATATGTAGAAAAGTACTCTTCTCTTTGCCACAAACTTGAGCTTGCACATTTGATGAAAGTGACAAAATAGGAATATGACCATAAAGCATTGTTATTACACCAAATAAGGAAATATTTCATGTTTTTTATGGTATATATGCTATGCATGAACAAATAGATATTCCCAAAAGTAATTCACAAACAAAAAAATTACAATATGTTATCCTACATAGTGATGTTTTTAATATATGTTTTATATGTTTGAGGTCAGTTAGAACCCAGAGAGGTCAAACTCCATGTTTTTTTTTTTTTAATTTAACCTTTATTTAACCAGGAGAGTCCCATTGAGATTAAAAATCTCTTTTTCAAGGGAGACCTGGCCAAGACAGTCAGCAAGCAGCATAAACACATAGTTACACACAGAAAAACACAAAAGGAGACAAAATACAATAAACAAGCATAGGGAACTCACATTTCAAAATGTTAGTCCTCCTATGAAAAAATAAAAGCAGTTCTAAAACTCTAATAACAGACATGTTTGGGATTTGGGAGTGTATGAAAATCCATTGTCTTTAACCATGATTTACAGCTGAGGTCTCAGAGAGCCCAAACATAATTAATGAATAATTTCTGTAATGGACTCAAAACATGTCATCAGTTCAAAATCAGGCTTATAAACAATTCTCTAAAAATGATCAAAAGTCATGGCATATCAAGCTTATAAAACAATGATGAGTATGTTTTTTGAGCTTTTAAAGAGCCACCCGGGGTCTCCAAGAACCCAAACAGAACTCATTTGATTAATCAGAAACGTATCATCACACAGGGAGGGTGTGATGGTCAAAATGACTTTCTGTTACCTCACGGCAACAGCAGTGTTACAACAAAATGCAAAGAAAATGACATTCCAAAAAGGATTTATCTTGGAAACTGCAATAAATAATATTTCTTTGTGTAGACATTAAGTGTGAGCTCATACTAGACCAAACAAGTTCATGTGGACACAGTTTCAGTGTATTTGTGTGCTGCAGGATGTTGCTGCACCTTGAGATGTTGCTCAAGTGTAAAAACTATTAGATTCACTTCATTAAAATTCAGATGGAATTCAGATGTTGGTCACACGTCTTGTCCTACAACGTAATGCATGGTGTCTGTTGGCTCATGCAAGGATTTCTCTGCTATTCTTGAGCAGTCAGTAATTTGGCACGGCGTGCGTTTTGCACATACGAGTGTTATTTAGCTCCAAAGGTTCTGTGTTTGAAGACAATTGCTCCCATAAACACACACATATACACACTGAACACACATTTGGCCTGATGCTTCTTCCAGTATATCACACCAAACTACTTTACTGAATTCTCTTCTATTATTGAATGAAAGCATATTACTGTCATTTTTCATTTACAGGGGAACGCAATCCACAGTAAAAAGTTCCTTTCCCATTAATTTCCCTTTGCAGAATCTGCTCTTCTTCCCCCCTGAGAAATGGGGAAATAAGGCCGATAAACAATTTAGACAGATGCTCCATCAGAGCATAGCCGAGGAAGTCCCGCTCCTTATTCAGATCAGCTTTTTACTTGCAACGCTAAGGTGGATGTGGAGCCATTTGATGATAGGACATTGTGTACATGCTATAAATCTTCCTGAGCTCTGTCCACTAGGAGGCTTCCTACCAAAGGGGGCACTGAGATCATCCAACAAGGACTGATGGTCAATAGGTGACAATATGCAGCTATTACATACATCCAAGTGTCATCTTTTTATAGTTTATTTACTTTAATGAATTCTAATATTGTTTATTATATTATTGTTGGCAATTTGCATAAAGCAATTTTCAATGTTGTTTGAGTAGTAAACTGTTAAATGAGAAAAGTACATTTTTGCTATGATTAATTTAATTAATAAGGAAACATGGATGTGAGAGAAAAAAATACTAGTATTTATCCAGAGTCTCAGAGTAGGAAATTGGTCCTAACTTGACAAGAATTCTCAGAGTGACACATTTTTGGTTCTACTTTTATAGTTTAGGAGTAAAAGTATTTTAACTTTTTAAACTCCTATTTCTGCTGATATTTAGGACAGTTCCAGGGGTGTCCAAACATGCCAGGAGGTAGCGTTTAGGCAGAAACATGTGTTTACATTCTGTGGGAAGAGAGACATTCATTGATGACAGTGAGCTTATTGGAAGAAAATTAGTTTTTAAAAATGTTTCGTGCAGGATGCAAAAAAGCACATGAGCATACTCCACAAAAAATGAGGTTCTCAAAACTTTATAGTGATGGGGAAAACGCTGTTTTTAATAGTGTAGATTTACAACCAACAGATTTCAGTCAGGAATAAATCAAACTTTGATCACTTGTACAGCTCCTCAGATAATGTGCAGATTAATTTATGTCCCCTCCACTCATCATGAAGTTATGGAAAAACAAGCTGCATTCATGCAAATCCTTGGTTTATTTATTCATTTATTCTTTCATTTACTTATTCAAATTTACAGATAGCGGGGCTATATTTCAGAGATATGTTCATATTGTTATAGTGTATACTTCCCACCACTACGTCAGCATCCCGCCCACTGTTTAAATGAGGCTTGCTCATGAAGCGACTGGAGTGTCTTGCTGTCAATCAACATATCAGTAAGTCTGATCTTTACGAGCAAAATGAGGTATCAGCTTGGTTGTAACCCCTCTTTACGGCTTTTTATCGCAATCCAAGCAACATGCATCAAAGTGTGGCTGTGTCCTTCTTAATGAGGGAAGAGGCTGTAAAGAGTTCACAGAATGGCTGCCCATACCTATTCACATTCTAAGTGTTGACCCTTGACCTCTTTGAAGTCGGAAAGGTTAGTGTCATGGTTTGACTTGAGTAAAACCTGTGTAAAAGTTAATCTGAGTAAATGTTTGTTGTCCTCTGATTTGCTGGATTATTGTTCTGTGAAGAGCTTTCATACTTGACACCTTCAGAACTCTAATAAAATGCTTTTTCAAACGTACATTTTATAGGCGAACCCAAAGTCTACATATGTATAATCCATCATAAATCTTGCATGTATTTATTCACAACAGATATTTCTTCATTTCCAAATATTCCTTATTATTCTGAAAAGGAAAATGTTCAACATCCATATTTAAAGCTATTAAGAGACTTTGAAAAGCACATACATTTAAGTAGCTCAAAAACGCAGTTTTTGGCTTGGGACTATTAGTAAACACCATTATGAGATTTAAGATATATGTTAATTATGGCATCATGTGTTTGCTTAGTCACTTATATTATACTGTATACCCATAAAGCCTGCATATAAAAATTGTTGCTATTTTCTACGTTTTGAATTTTACAGATCCTTGCTGAAAGTCGGTGTAGGAATCTTCTTATAATTTACAAATATATAATATTTTTATAATAATTCTTAAATCCTACTCTGGGTTAAGAGTGTTTTTAGTCCTGGTTTAACTTTCAACCTGATGTGTCTATTTCTTGAGATGCAACCGTGATGCAATGCTCTGTTAAACTGAAAAGAGTTAAATGTGTCAGTGAACAACCTCCGCATAGTGTTTTTGCCAAGGGATAGAGGTGAGGAGTCAGGAAAGAAAAGGATATGATGCACTGGATGGAGGAAAGTGGGAGTGAAGGATGTTAAAGAAAGGAGGAAGGGATGAAAGATAAGCTTAAAGTCAGGAGATAGTAACGGAGGATGGAGGGAGTCAACAGAAGGAGAGAAAGAGAGGAGTCAGAGGCTGAAAGTTGAGAAAAGGAGCCCTCCCTTCTTTAAAGAGCCATGTCAGCCAGTGCTGATGAATGTGGTCAAACATCAATACAGTGTGAATGATGAGGCCTGGCACTACATCGTTACACACACACACACACACACACTGGGCTACAGTACATTCACAGTCGTATGCACTCACACAGCACTTTGCAAAAGTACCCCCTCCTTTTCTGATCCCTGTAACCTCCATTTCAATTTCTATATTAAAATGTCTCCCATTGTTTTATGTGACTTGGCACATTGCTCCTTGCTCTCCAATGTCAGCGGGCTGATAAATAAATCGATGCACAGTAAAGGGCAGCGTTATCATATGCCATGATGAGCCGGTGTGCTCTGCGGCGGCTGGGTCATCTCTCATTCCCAGTCTCAGTCAGTTTTCCCTAAAAGAATTCAGTGTAAAGTTGACCTGCATGTGAGTCATGTGATATGTTGTCTGATATGACCTTTTGTCTTTGGAAAGGATATTTGGAATATTTCTAAACACTAATATTGAGGGCTTGAGTTGCAACTGTGCAGGTCATAGGTGTTGAAGGAGGAGGATAAACTCCTTGCATATTTTAATTTATGTCATTATCATAACCTGAGTCAAACTGAATGTTTTTTATTTTTATTTTGTTCTTTAAATAATTACACAAACGTTTGGGAAAACAATGCAAAAACAGAAAGATTTTTTTCACTGACTGAAACGTTGTAGGCTGAAGCTACAGCTTATTGCACCTACCCTTTTAACAAAGCACTACTTATTTGACATCAGACACGATTTTACACTACACCTACTAAACTAATGCCATTCTCCGCTTTATTTATATAGCACCGTTCATACAAACATGCAGCCCAAAGTGTTTCACAGAGCAAGGATAAAACAGCACAGACACAAAAAATAGGGGGAAAAAAAGAAAATAGAATTTTGCAAGACTAACAATAAAACAATAAAATGTTAAAAATAATTAAAAGTCAATAAAATAAGCAAACACAAGGGATATAACTAGTAAGAAAACCAATGATGAAGACTTAAGAACTAAGGCAACAAATGAAGAGACACCTTAAGTAAAAGCCAGGTTAAAAAGATATGTCTTAAAGGTTTCTTTTCAAAATGTCCACAGAGGTTGAGTCCCTCAGATCCTCAGGCAGATTGTTCCAGAGACTTTAGGGCCACAGTGGCTAAAAGCTGACTCCCCACACGTTTTGGTTGAAATCCTCGGGACGACTAGGAGGTCAGCTGCAGAGGATCTGAGGGACCTGCTGGTTACATATCTAAAAAGCATGGTCATACATGGTTATATTTGTCCATTAAATTACAAAGTGTGCTACATGTTGTCACTACAGCGGTTCCATAAATGCACCCCTGAAATATAATGATTTTTCACATCAGTCCTGACCCTTTGTTTCTTAAACAGGCAGATTCCTCTCAAATGATATTGACTTTTTCTCATTTTAAACAACTTTTGGATACATTTAAGGTAGTCATTTGTTTTTGACCTTATACATGATCTGTTATGTTTTTGAATCGACCAAGTCTATGAATTTTAGGGCCTTTAATTTAATAAAAAGTGGGGTTAGTTGGTTCTCGATAAAGGATTGTATTGTCTGCAAATAAAATACATTTGAATGTTTTGGAAACCTTATATATATCATTTATGTACAAAATAAACAACTACGGGCCCAACACTGAGCTGTGAGGAACGCCACAAGAAACCTTCAATAACTTTAAAATTAATATTATTTATCTGAACATATTGATACCTTTTGGCTACTTAACCAGGAGTGTTAACCCTTTCCAATCCATATCTTTCTCATTTTTCAGTGGTAATCCATGGCCAATGTATCAAATGCTTTTTTGCAATCAAGAAATACTCCCACTGTATATTCATTATTTTCTACTGCAGATGATTCCTCCACAAGCTCCATCATCACAGTGAAGCAGTTCTACCAGTTCTAAAACCATGTTCCTGTTCACATTAGTATACAGTATGTTGTATTTTGTGCAGAAATCATCTAGCCTTCTATGAAATATTTTTCCAGCATCTTGGAGAAGGTGTGTCCTTTGTCTCAGAAGCATTTTAGAGAAATGACATTGTGTTTCTGTAACGCGCCCCTGGTTCACAGGTTCAGGTATGATGCCTTGATGGATCACTTCTGCCCTTTTCTTGTTTTTCTTTCTCTTCACTTGCTTTGAAACATCCAGAAGATGTAATGCCACTGATTTTTAATAATCCCACAGATTTAACGGGTTGTAAACACACCGAGGTTTAATCAGAAGGCTGTCGGTTTGTTTGTTTATTTGCGAGTTTATTTGTAACGTGTATGTTCTGCTTGATTTCTCCATTTCTGCAGCAGTGCTCCCAGTCTTGACAAGCACTGTTTCATCCCAGTGTAATTGCATACACACCCCTCCCCTACTATAATTACTCACTTGCTCATCACACCCGGGACATGAAAAACAGAAAATGACCACATCTACCATTTCCAGCAGTGTGTGTCATCTTCATCGTGTCCCCCTCCTCCTTCCGCCTCCTCAGCCTCTGAAATGCCTCCTCTCCCATTCGTTAGCATAGCGTCTCCTCTCCGCTCAGCCTCGGCCTCTCATCTATCACGGCGGACCAAGGCAAATGGAGCTTTCAGCTGAGTGGTGATAAGGAATCGCAGCCACATTAAAACATCTGTCACACCTCCAGAGCCACGCACAGCGGGCGATACAGCGGCTGAGGAGGAGGAGGATGAAGGGGTAAGAAAAGGAAGGCAGCTGGATGTGAGGAGTGGGAAAAGAACAACAGGAGCCCCTGTGTGAAAGTGTGGGAACAGACAGATCGTTTTGGGAATGCTCAAATTTCTGCTTCATCTCCCTTTTTGAATTCATTTCCTCATTTCTCTATTCCTTCCGTCTTCCTCTATCCATCTCTTTCAACCTCACTCCCATTTCCCTCTAAACACTTAAAATCCCTGGCTCAAAACTGACACAGTTATGGGTTAACTTAACCCACTAATAGATTTGTGTAAGTTTCAAGGTAAAACTTGAGCTTATTGTTGAGCTAACACTGGGTCAAAACAACCCATTGGTACTGGGTAAAGTTAACCCAGTAACACATCAACTCTATATTGACCCAAAGTTTTGAACCCAGTGATTTTTTGTGTGTACGTCCTTCCTTTCCACCCCCACCACCACATTATATGTTCAACAGTAATAACACACTTCAAAGCAAAGACCACTTCAGCAGTTTATATGAACTTCAGGATGAGGCTTTATTGATCAGACATGTGCATTAGGAGTCAAAGACACACACATACATACATGCGCACACAGATACGCACAAGTGCTTTTCTTGCACAGCATCTGTTCTTACACTCCATAGCTCTTCAACCATACCACTCTTTTGTACACACACACACACACAAGGGCCGGTTGTAGCCTGCTATATTAGGGTGGGCTGGTAGAAATAATAGGTGGGCAAATTGGGCGGTAGGTAGCCCAGAGGTTAGAGAGCCTGAAGGTTGTCAGAGTCAAGTCCTGCCATTGTGCCCTCAGGCCTCTCCAGCTTATCACTGTGTGTTTGTGTACAGGGTGTTTGGATGCGTTAAATGAAGATTCATTTCCCTGTGAAGATTAATAAAGTAGTATTCTATTTTATTTTATTCTAATTTATGAAGAAAAATTTGAAGCAGGGAAATTGGGAGGTAGTGAAGCAGCATTTCTAAGTTTGCTGCTATACCCTATGATTTGAGTCAGTGGAGGGCAGATTGATTTACCCTAAAATAAAAAAATCTTTCAAGGAGTTGACAAGGTCCGAGGCTGAGCCCAGACCATCTAGTAATATTAAGACATTTGCTCTGGACAAAATTGACATCTGCAGGGCAGCTGAGAATTCTCAAACCTATGAAACCAGTGTTAAATGGCTACTTTACTTTTTTTATTCTGTTTTTACATTTGACTGATGTAATGCTTGGCACTGTGTAGTACAAATAAAATAAACCAGCAGCCTGATGAGAGTAGACTGAATTGAAACATTTATTTGTACAACCATTTAGGGAATATCAGGTGTTTTGACCTTCTCACCACATTCTCCAGCAAAAATGTCAAAATGCAGCAGATATCACAGATATGTAGTTAGGGTTTGCTTAGCTACATTAGTCAATAAAGCAGTGCATCTAAAATCTAGGGGGATGTTTGTTTATACCTTAAAACATACCAAATGTATAAAAAAGTTATGCACAAATGTCCCACTACCTACACTACTTTGATTGTAGTGTTGTTACTGTTTGAGCCCGACAGTTTATCTTTCATTTGAACGTCTTGCATCATCAGATCACTCATCTCAGTATGTTGTTTCATTATTGTTCTTAACCTGAATTTAATGAATTTACTATTTAACAGACTGAGAAACACGATAGACGCCACCGAAGCCGAGTGTTTCTGGAGGCCTGGTCTCCCTGATTACTGTACAAAAACACAACTGTATGACTTTATTCATTTTGGTGAAACTGGATCATAATTTACGAAGAAAATATTTTCTGACTTTCCCTCTGATGTCTGGCTGCTCTGCCTCAACTCTCTGTGATTTACCAGTTTCCTGATGGATATAGCTTTACTTGTTGTTGCTAAAGTAATCAACCACTAACTGTAGCTGCCACTAGGTAGTTAGCTCAGTTATCTGTGGAGCTAAATAAAGCTTTATTAGCTTCATAAAAAATCTCCTCCTCCCGGCGGTCCAAAGCTCATGTGCTAGCGGTGTAAACACTCCCCCGGTGCTTCGAGCTCCCAGTCCGGGCAGAGTCAGCTAGCGTTAATATGACCGCTAGTTGCACGTCTAACTGATCTAACTAGCTAACAGCAGTTAAAGTTAGCGATAGTCCGCACAGCGGACAGGTGTGCTTCAGAGATGTGTGTGTTTCTGAACACGACGAGAAGAGGGGGTGGGCGACTTTGGAGGCGGGCTGTAGGCTGCCCACCCAATCAGAAGTTAGAAGTGGTACGAGTATTATCTGTGCTATTTTTCCATTGGCCGAACAAAAAATATATTTTTCTTCTTAACTTTTGATTGGGTGGGCAAGACGCACATTTGGCCCATATCCTCCGCCGGCTCTGACACACACACACACACACACACACACACAAGAGCAATTCATAGACCAAACACACAAAAACAATAAGATAGTCTCTAAAGAACAATGCAATTATAGCGGTACACAACAAAAATATAAATTCACCAAGATACAGTATCTATAATTACTTACCTGGCTTGTTTTATTCTGATTGAGCAAATGACTTCAATGTCTTTTGGGTAATCTGTGTGATAGAGATAAATCCACACAGTAACTGGTGCATGCTGTGTCTCAGTCCAATTTTTCTGTGAAGAAGCTAATGTAGCTTCAATTTTAGATTTTAAAGCTGCTTTCCACTGAATTGGCTCGACTCTTTCCACCGCTTTCCTGTCCATCTGCATGTGTGTGTTCGGAGTGATCAATGCACAGCTACAGCTGGTTGAAGGGGACCAAATCCATTGAACAGTTGATTTGGTTCCATTTTACCAGCTTTAGCAAAGCATTTTAGGGGCGAGTCTGGTCCGAAAGGTGACAGAGTGGAGAAGGAGGAGGAGGAAGAAGAAGTCAATAGACAAATCTGGGACCTGAAAGAGACAGAACGAGAAGGAGGAAATGATAAGAAAAGGGGTTGTCCACACACAAGTAGCATCAAATAAGCACTCATTGTACATGCATGCACAAAACACACATGTACACACAAACATGCAGACACATAGTAAGCACTGATTATCAGAGGAGACGTTGCCCTTGAAAGAGCGCATGTTACTGCATAGAAGAAGCTAAGATACACAAAAAAGGAATGGATTTAAGGAAGAAGAAGAAGAAGAAAAAAAGATGAAGAATAGAAGGGAGTGTGTGAGGGAGAAGGAGAGATAGAGAAAGGAGAGGAACAAGCAATGTGGCTGATGAAAAAGATGAGAAAAACAGGGAGCAGGGCCCTAAGAGATAACAGAGGTGCGTATATAAACGATGGTTGCAGACAAACTTAAGAAAACAATGAATTCATCACCTAACTGCCAATACTGCTAATGAAGCCAGCGGATAGGACAGCAGGAAAATTAACTCTCATTGACCTCTAGCGCTATGTGGAACATCTCTTTCTCTCTCACACACACATACTAACGCTCACACACTTCCTCTCTTCGTTTCAGCTGTTCTCTCCTCGCTGTTGTTCCTGTTCTCACTTGTATTTCAGATTTTTTGGCCCGTGCTTCGGGCCGTTCAGCCCTGCTGCCTGCCTGAGCATGGTGGCACAGAGACGATGTACTCAGCAGTCTTCCTGCTAGTTGCACGGCTCTGCTTGTCCTTGGAGCAACTCACTCATTTCCTGGTTCAATTAGCCAAGCTAATCATTTAATCATTAGGAAATAAACTGTTTAAGCAGAGTCTTGGCCCTGGAATCCAAGCTATTGATATTTTCGGTCTGGATATTTTTTCCACAACTGACTGATATTTTCTGATAATTCATTTTATGCATATCCAATCTTCCCCTATAGTTTACTAAAATTTGCATTTAAAAGCTTGTATTAATAATGGATCAAATGCCTACATGTGATGTGAAAAGGGTTGCTTGTAGTGACAAACCCAAAGAGAATTATATCTGCAGTTCTCCTCAGCTCTACAGAGCATTTTAGCGCCTTTCAGCTCATTATTTTGGTTTATATGGCCCGCAGCGTTACGGTTTTAATTCAATCTCACCGTACTCATCATCAGTGTTGTTTTTGGCCACAGCAGGCAGCTGTTTTTAGTGAAAAAACTCTGATAAACCCACTGTACACCACGTGCCCAGCACCCGACAGCAGTGCCATAGAGCTCCATTTTTGCCCAAAAACTATTAAAAACACATAAATGTATCACACCTTAACATTGGGTGTCATTATGATGAACACACACCAATCCACATACTATGCAGTACATACACTATATTTCTGCTGCTGGGAATACTCACTAGCACACCACATGCGTTGAAAATAGTCCTTGACAAATGCACGATTTCCTCCTGTTTGTGTAATGTTTGTTAAAAACTACAGTGTCCAGCTGTTTCAGAAAATTACTGAGCCTTTTTTAAAAATGAAACTATATATTTATGACCCATTTTTAATTATCTAGTAGGAACGACAGATCTTAGCGGTGAGTGAGTATGACAGACAGACTTACACATTGTTGGCCCTGATCTTTTCATTGGATTGGATGACATTACATAGAATATTTGAATCTTTTAATTTCTCTGTCATGATTGTGTATAGCTACAGGTTTCACCGAAATGTAACACCAAAACTGCCTTCATGAATTTCACTTGACTTGTAAGTCCTAAGTATTTAAACCAGTATTTAACAGTCACAGACTATAGCTCTACTGGGTTTTGGCACTCAAAAGAGGAGTGTGTGAGTGAGAGAGAGAAAGAGATTACACTGTCAGTCCTGTATCAAAGCTGTCCACCCTTCTCTAGATAACAAATACATCAGCCTCACTGCACACAAATCACATTAAAAAAAAAGAAATGCTTAAATACTGGCAGTGCATGCAAGGAGCTAAGGAGCAAGACAGGGCCTGTTCACTCTTTCTTTCCCTCTCCCTCCATCTCTCTCTCTCTCTCTCGTGTTTAATAAACTTGTCAACCAAGAGACTGGCAAATTGATGAGGGGGATGCATCCTTGACTGAGAAAAAAAAAAACTGAGAGGAAAAGAAAGGAGGCTGGATAGAGAGGGGAGAACGTCAGGAGGAAGGAAGCGAGAAGTAGTACACGGAGAAGGAGAGGACGAGCTTGCATGGCCTGAATTCTCTACCTGTCCCAGAGCTGCTGTTATTCTACCTCTGCAACATGCAGCACTGCAGTGTGTGTGTGTGTATAGAGTTCATGTGCATGTGTGTGTGTATTCTGTGCTACTAAGTCTATAACCTGTATGGATGTTCATGTCTATTTTTGATCTCCGAGGTGTGAATGTGCCATTTTTGTGCAATGATCTATGAATGTCCACATAAGACAGACAGACAGAGTGAGTATGTGAGCGAGGGTGTATGTTCTGCGTACTGCTCAGCAAGCTTCTGTGTGTGTTCAACCGCAAATATCAACTTCAGAGGAGAAAGCGCTACACATGAAATCCTTTTCATAGCAGGATTTTCAGTAGATTAGGGAGAGAATCCCTTTGCTACGCTGTCTGCGCTTTACTCCGGCAATCTGTGGGCCACACACTCATCAAACGGGCAACCCTCCTTCACCCTGCGCACCTCCACTCAGATCCAACATCAAACAGAATCATTACACCCATAGCGTTTTATCATTAACCTCGCTCAAATGCCTGCTGAAAGCTTCACCGATGAGTGCTCTTTCAACATTAAACTGTGAGGCAGCTCTGTTAAGATCAAAACTACAATAAGTAAAGGTGTTGTGTATTCATAAGTTTAGCGGCGCAGGAGCTCAGGGAAGTGGACTGTATGTGGGTCGGGGTGCTGCATGTGTGTGCACTGCATGAGTGTGGCTGCTACTGTAGGTGCCCTCTATCAGGCTGACTGCATGGTTGGAGATAGGCTGGCTACTTGTCTATTCTGGGACTGTGCTGCCCGCTGCATTCCTGCCCTTATATTGGAGACGGGGGGGAGGAGGGATGAGGGTTAGGGACAGCTGGACGCCGGCAGAGAGGGAGGGAGAGACGTAGTGGTAAAGACAGTCAGGGAGTCATAGTGGGAAGGTCAGTGGGGGTGTGAGGCGTCCCCGGGGAGACATACACAGTACAGGTGGTGTTACAGAGCAGCTGCCAGGCCTACACTATGTACGGCCCCTGCTGGAGGAGTGACACTTTGAAACCAGTCCCGCAGCGGACTCAGTCACTCTTGCTCACCGTGATATTTTCATTTCAGATGTATGGCCTGACACCGGGGCTGCGCTAATACAACCTGCCGCACGCCGCCACTCCCATCACTCACTCAGCCTCTTCACTCACTGACCATGTCACATGCTCTGTGTCTCAGTCTCTGACTGTCTGGTATTCCTCTCAGCTCTCTCTCTCCTTATCAGGACAAGTGGCTCTCAGTGACTGACTGACTGTCAGGCCACGGCTCTCCATCCGGCGCCACGCCGTGGGAGGGCGAGGCCCGGAAACCTCTGAGAGCATCACTTCCTGTCACGTCAACCCCTGACAGTTGGGAGCCCACTGTACAACCATTAAAATCCACTTAAAACTCCAATAATCTTCTATAATGCAGCATATAAATGAATTGGATTTAGACAAACCATCTTAATGAAGGCCTCTGTGCATGTCTGATGAAGATGTTTGCCAGTTGGTAATTAGCTTAATGCAAGGCACACTATAGTAATGAAACAAGTTGACCTGTGGTCAGGCTGTAAACTTTATCTTCTGTGGCTGGCTGTATTTATTCCTGCTAATTACCCACTGACTAGAGGCAGAGGGAAAAGTGGGATGTATATATCAAACTGAGCACGGCCATTCAGGGTGGATCTAATATCTACGGGATTGTGATGAGCATTGCAGAAGTGGTGTAAAATAAAAGTCCATTAAAAGAGATCAGGCTTTGAGACTTAGTACTTGAGGGCTGGCGGTTCGGCCCCCTCTCCCCAGCAAGGCCCCTTGTCTTGAGGTTAGTGGTGCTAATGCTGCTGCAGTCCACTGCAGACACCGGCTGGCTGGCTCCTCTTCCACCACCAACCCCGCCTCCCCCTGCATTCGGACGTGAGCAGCACCCAGCGGCTGACTCAGCACTATTCCAGCGCCTGATTGGTTGATCAGAGAAGGAGACAGGAGCGTAACTGGACCCTTTATCCTCTGCTCAGCCACTTCCTCGCTCCCTTACTCTCCCTGAAGATAAAACACGTCTGTCGGATAAAAACGCTTCCTGACCTTGTGCGGCTGCTCGGCTCAGGTGTCGTACTGTGGTTACCGTAGCGTACGGCGGCAAACTTTTTCTTTATCAGTATGCAGCCCTCTCAGGGTTACTGTGGCCTGTGATGATGGTATCTTTAAAGCTACGTCCACACTGTAGTTCATAATGTGAAGCAACTTTGACATTATCTCCACATAATAATAATCAGCCGGGGCACCTGCTTGACCTTGTGTCCATATTTCATCCAACCTAAACTCTCTTTCCAGTGGATTTTGTTTAAAATGCCATGGCCAGTTTTGGTTATGGTCCTTAAATGTATCTTGAAGGGATCTTTAATGTCTATAGGCCATCATTAAGCGTGTCTGCAGCGTTCATACTTTGTGATTATTGCAGTGTTTATCTTCCGCCGCTCTTGATTTTACCTCACAATGATTTAATCCTCAAAGCGGTTTTATTCCTTAACCTTTTAATCTAACGGCAACACCCTTAAGACGATCAATACCTATTTAGATGATATATTTAATTATATGCTCTCCTCCTCCCTCACACTCTCTCCCCTCCCTGCCTTTCTTTGTAGACCACCACAACATGTAAACAGGGTTTGACTGTTTTTTTTTTTTTTTTAACTATTATTTAGCTTTTTAAGAAAAGACCAGGCTCTGTATTCTCCATTAAAATAACCTTACTGGACTCTTGGGGACTTTGTCTTTTCTTAGACATTGCAGAGGTGAAATTCTTCACATTAATGTAAGAAGGATGGCACTGTAAGTGTCCTTAATGAACCACTTTATTCAGTAATTTCACCAAATATATATCCAGAGAGTCTGCAAGCTGGAACACTGTTAAGCAAACAGACCTCTTCACGTTTCATGGGTATGAGGCGTCTAACCAGCTTTAACTGCCCCTCAGACCTGTCCTCACCACAGTAACACACCATCAATAACTGTAATGAGATTAAAAAAACATGGCAACAAGCACAGGAAAGATCTCATCTGAGCCAACGTTGCTGTATGTGCTTTTATGTGCTCGGATGTAGCTTCAAAAATTAAATGGAAGTAGTGTCTAAAGTTGCTTTGGACAGCCAATCGGTAATTATCTGCTCATAAACTAACATAAGGATATAAAAAATATCAGCCACTAACTCCTGCACACAGGCTGTCACTAAACTTCTTGGCAAAGTAGAACAAAGGGTAATAAATGGGGGACAGCTCGGATGGAAAGAAATGAAGGGAAAAGCTTCAGCTCCTCAAGTCAAAGGAGATTGGATTAAGAGAATGAAGGGCACTGCAGAAGTTAAATGAAACAATTTAACATGTGAAGGTTTTTAAGAGAACTCTTTTTAGAATTTTTTTCAGACTGAATGATATTTAAGTGGAGAACGCGTCACCTCGTTTTGTAGGGGAATGATGTCATGATCCATATGCAGTGGCTGCCAAACCGCAGCAGATCTGCCTTCCGTCTTCACCTTTCTTTCTCCCTCTCTCTCTACTTATGCAGGCTGATTCTCACTCTGAGCACGCTCCAATGCCCCCCCACCACCACCACCACCACCTTGCTCCCACCCTCCTCCACCTCTTACCCTCCATCCCCTCCCTTAACGAACCACTGCTGCCACTTAGGTATTTTAGCCATGCATTCATTACAGGCCGTAGCAGGGCCACAAAGGCGTGCTTGATATACGCTCTGTCGTGGAACAAAAAATCCAATGCAGTTTAAGTCAGAAAGGAGCTTGGGCGTAAAGATAGCCCTGGCTGACACGCTTTCTATTGTGAGAGAGTGGGACACCCGCTCTTTCTAAGCCTGAAAAGTGCACAGAGAGTGAGAGGCGTCATTACAACTGCTCTGTTTTAACTTGGGACAATGGGGATCGAAAGAGGGCCGAGCTAGTTAGAACCATCTAGATTAGGATCTGTGGCAGATCAGCGTCTTGGTCGCTTGTGTAAAGATGTATGCGTCTGGACGGGTAAGTGTGATTAAAGTGAGTCAACAAAGCTTTTGGCTTAAAGGCAAAATACAGTTTACTGTGAATAGAGACGAAGGAGCTGGATGGAGCCTAAAGTAGACTGTGGACTTTTTATTGATTTTCTTACCAACTGTTTGTCAAAGATTAATAATATGGCTATGAATTTACACATTTACACATAGCAGAGCCAAATAACAATGGGTCAAATGACTATGTGTAATGTGAAAGGAGTCACAAACCCACAGATAATTATCACCCGACTCTGCAGTTCCCCTCAGCTCTACAGAGCTTTTAAGCACCTTTTAGCTCATTGTTTTGGTTTTATGGCCCGCAACTTTACTGTTTTGGTTCACTCTCTCTGCTCTCATCAGCGTTGTTTTAGCAACAGTAGGCAGTTGTTTTCAGTGAAAAAGCTCTAAAAAGCCTACTGTACACTACTTGCCCAGCACCAAACAGCGGACCAAGTTAGTGGCTAGCAAGTGAGCATTAGCAGCTAAACAGCCAGATATTTCCCTCAGAAAATAACTGAGGAGACCAAACCAGAGCTAAACAAGAGTAAATATTGGACTTACATTCATCAGGTGGACACAAACAAGACTCCAAATTAATGATAATGTTGCTCCGTATCTGCTATATGTGTAAAAAGCAACTGTTTGCTAACAAGGTCGCCGTATCAACTTTTACTGTGGTCAGTGTTGTGTTTACTGCTTGTATTGCAAGTTGAAGTACAATTTTGAGGTACTTGTACTTTACTTAAGTATTTCCATTTTGTGCTACTTTATACTTCCACTGTTCTACATTTCAGAGACAAATATTGTACTTTTTACTCCACTGCATTTATTTGATAGACTTTACAAACAAAAATATGATGCGTCATTACAGATGAAACTAACCAATATAAAGTATTATATAAAGCAGTTAAAATTAGCTCCACCTGCTATTACAGTAAAATGCTAAATTTTACTTGTAATGGAGTAGTTTGATATTGTTACTTTTACTTAAGTACAGTAAAAGATCCTAATACTTTTTCCACCACTGTGCTTTTCCAAATGAATCGTTTTCGAATATTCATCTCATTTTCTTTCATCTTGACCCCCTCTTTCTTTCCACTCTCTCCTCTGCTCCTTTAGGGACCTTGTGGCCGGGCCAGAACGCCCTGCTGCCCTGCAGCTTTATTGTTCCCATAACAAACCACAAGAGTCCAGGAGTCTCTCTTTCTCTTTCTTCCTCTCTCTTTATCTTTCCATCTCTCCCTGCCACCGCTATGACCTGACCTCATGAAGCTTACAGTAGCCCTCTCAGCTGTGTGTCCGCCCTCAGACTGACCACTGGAGACACATGAAAGGAACTCAGATCCGACAGACATACGACCATAATGCAACATGGAAAGATATTATATTATGCGATACACAACTTCCTGATTGATGCAAGCAATTAGTGGCATATTACCGCAAATAGCACTGCCATAATCCATGTTTTGACTATGTTTCATGTTATCCCCTCTGTCTGTTCAAGCTGCTATGTGAAGTTAAAGAAATGTAGGAATGGTAGAATGGTTTCTTCACATAAAATAAAGGTTTTTTGCTACAGGTCATTTGTTTTCCATTACATACACTGTTAAATGACATCACTGAACTCAAAGTTTCAGGTTGCAGCATGCATATCATAAGGTGCACCATTAAATTGATGGTATAAATGATGGCACAGCACACACAGCACTGAAACTACTACTGCTAGTATTAGTTATATTACAGTTCTTATCATTTTAAGTATTACTAGCAGCATATATAAGTGCATGTGCTGCTCTGATAGGAGTAGTCAGTATGGGAGTGAACAAAATGGGACCTCCAGTCAGTCAGCATCATTACACAAATGATGAACGAATACTAATACAAACCCAAAATATATTTTCAAAAGAACAAAAACAATTTATGCAACTTACTTACTATTATGTATACATTCAGTTTGATAGCATACTGATTTATGTCAGCCTACTATAAAAAATGGTTTTGTACCCATAAATAGTTAGCTGCTTAAAGGATAAGCCTGGTGACATTCTATTTGTCTCATTGTGAAGAAATCCACGGAAAAGACCAGAACTAATGAACTTACCCACTAACAAGTATTGTGTGTGTATCCAAAGCCTGATATATTTTACATCTCTGTGTTACAGAGCTCCATTGTTGTGTGTTAATCTGCAGCTGAAAGTAGTCCCCAACAAATGCACTACTTCCTCCTGTGTGAGTAAGGTTTGCTAAAACCTACAGTGTCCAGCTGTTTTAAGAAATTTCTGTGCCTTTTTAAAAAATGAAACAATATATTGAAGACTTGTTTTTAAAGATTTACATTTTCAGTAGGAACCAATGGGCTTTGGGTTGAGTGCAACAGACAGGGTAGAGAAGACAGAAAGTATTAAAAGATGGACTAACATGCTGTTGGTTATAATATAGAACATCACCAGCCTTCTGAAATGACATGTAGGCCTGTGAGAGGATTGCCCACTCTCATTTTAAAAACATAAATAAAGTGTAAATAAAAAACTTAGTCGCTATACACAATTACTAGTCTGATTCTGGAGAGCCACTTGGTCACACTGCCGGTACTTTTCAGACCTACAATGAGATTTGATCCATCAAGGTGATGTGCTGATATCGCTGGATCCGACAGGGAAAAATGTTTTCACTCCACCGGGTGGAATTCTACCAACGGAGACCATAACTACTACAACAGCCTTAGGCCAACACACAACCCACTCACACTGTTCACTAAACCTATAGTTTCTACAGTTGCCTTGCTGCTGATACAGCACTAATGCTGCTGTGTAAAGCCCACTGTTACAGATGGTAATCCGGCTATCATATACTGTAATAGTCTCTGTGCAACAAAATGGAAGCAATTATCTCAAAGCACACAACGATCGGTGAAACAGATCACAACGCATAACTCTTTATGGGTTTAGGAGATTTACTTTCGCCGACTGACTCTCTCTCTCTCTCTCTCTCTATGTGCGTAATTCATGTTCTTTACGATCCCACTCACTTTCTCTTTTGTTTCTCTTTTCCTTTGTCTATTGATAATTTGTTCCTTGCCTTTCTTGTTAGCCATAACCCGCCTCCCTCTAACATATTTTGGAGTTCTAATGTAGCCTTCATGCCACCACGGTTTTCTTCTTTCTTTCACTCCTCTGTCCTTTACCTCTTCTAACTCCAACCTCTATTTCTGTCTCTCTGTTTTCCTCTTCAATAACACAAGTTCTGAGCAGTGAGGGCGATGACACGGGAATGCTAACTAGCCTTGTCCTGACGCTGCACTCTCCTCCTCTTAGATATATATGTGCACTTACAGGAGGGGCGGCGGGGGCGGTGCTCACAGCCCATCCCGGCCTGACTCGGTGCTCTGCTGTTTGACTGACAAACTCCCTGACTGACTGGCACATTGTACCGGTTGACAGGTCACGACTGACTCACTACTTTTGCTGCCTTGCTGGCTGCTCCACTCATCTTCCTCCTCCATCGTCCTGTATCACTGGCTATAGCAGGCTGGCTTGCTGACTCCCTGACACTCTGTGCTCCTGCATGCTGCTCCCAATTACACTCCTCCGCTGGAAGACCGAAGGGAGATGGATGCATGAGGCCCCACACAGACAGAAGACATGTTAGCATAGGCAGGTCCATGAAGGCACGCGGATGGTTGTTTGCACGCAGAAATCACACACAGCCACATGAAAGCTGGCTCTGCTGGAGTCAAACCTAATGTACATCTTGGATGCTCATACTCCAGAGCTGCAGGTATCATTTTATTTACTTTACACTCCAAAAACATCTGGCAAATAATAGTGTTCCCTTCTGAAAATTTTAGATTACTTTGTTTTGAAAGTCTTAACAATTCATCATGTTCTAGTCCATGAGACTCCTTCCGAAAAATGAATTTAACACATGAAACTAGAGCTCAAACAATTAGTCCATTAATTGATCAACAGAAAATTAATCAGTAACTCAGTAAATCAGTAAGTAATTTTTCAAGCAAGGGTCCACAGTGGTGCTTTGAGCTAAATGCTAACATCAGCATGGTGACATGCTCACAATGACAATTCTAACATGCTAATGTTTAGTAGGTATAATGTTTACCATGTTCACCATCTTAGTTTAGCGTGTTAGCATGCTAACATTTGATAATTAGCACTAAACACAAGTACAGTTGAGGCTGATGGGAATGTCATTTAACCAAAGTTGTGGACAAATTAACATTTTGATCTGATGATGGTGCTAAATAAAAAGTTAAGGGATCACCAAACTCAGTAGGGTTCGTCCTCTGGGCACCATAAATGTCTGTACAAACTTTTGTGCCAATCCATCCAGTAGATGTTATTCTGATGTTATTCTTCACAAGATAAGTTTGACTGGCTGGTGGCACTAGATTAAAAGGTCAGGGGATCACCGAGGTCATTAGGATTCATCCTCTAGGAACCACGAATGTCTGTGCCAAATTTCATTGCAATCCATCCAATATTATGGAGTATCCAATAGAAATATTTCAGTATGGACCAAAGTAATGGACCTACCAACTGACCGATAGACCAACATTGCCAACACTAGATACATGCCCCTAGCATGGCTACAGAGGAAAAGCATTTATTGGACGCTCATACACCAGATCAGTAGAAATAATCTTATGTAGCTTGACTTTACACTCCAAACTTATCTAGCATTTGATAAACATGTTTTCCTAAATGTCGCCTGTCTCTTAAAGGCCATGAAGTCAGTTAGCTACTTACTATGAGTGATGGTTCCTACATGAACACAAAATAATCTGCCAAAGTTAGAAGAGTTTTGGTTATTTCTTATTTGTATGGTTTTTTTCTGTTCTCATTGGTTTAAAGTGTGCTCTGTTGGAAAAATGTGATGTCACATAATTCTAAGCACCAATCAGAATTTAGCATAATTTGGATCAAAGGCTGTAGAGAGTGTGGTTGTTACCTTATGCTGTCAATCAAATCTGATCAACGCACAATCATACAGTCGCTACATCTTTGATAGTTAAACATTTGAAACCAAAATTTCAGGGGTTGTTTTTTAGTTTTCAGCTCTGCTGTTCTGCTTCATGAGATTACTTCCCAAAAATGAATTTACAGCACATGAAACCACTCTCTCACACAGTGTTCATTCTCTATTCTCATAACCAGTAATGGGAATAACAATGTGCCCAGGAATGCATTATATTCCGAGTTATACCTTATGACATATATCACTGAAACTCTCCTTTATATTTTCCCTGAGATGCCTCTCCAGGCAATATATTTTTGAAACACTGCAGGAGATGGATGCATGTGCTCTGAGGTGGGAGCTGCATTATGAAAGGCATTGGGACAGATACTGTATATTCAATAACCCAAATGTATTTTGAACTAATTAAGAAATGGAGTGTTTATTCTGGGGGCGAGTGGTAGCGTACAATATGTGTTGTCATCAGAAGAATCAATTACAGCAGGAAATGCCTTTTTCTCATTTTTTAGTCAACTGACAATTACTGTGTCGTAAAATTGTAAATGTTATGACCTTATAAAAACAGACAGAGTGTAATTAGAATATTAGGATGACTGTAAACCCTGGCAGTAATTATGAGGGTGTCAATGTAAGGGGAACCTGCATGTGAAAATGTGTGTGTGTGTGTGTGTGTGTGTGTGTAATCTCCAGCGAGCAGGGGGAAACAGTAGCAGTGGGGACATAGAGGAGGGGGATGCGGCCCACCACCACCACAGTGCCCTTGTTCCTTTAATTACTTCCCTCTGCTTCACAGCTTCACTGCATAACAATTATCCTGCGTGTTCATTTGAAGGGAGCAGACCCTCTCTCCTCATATTGTACAGTAATGGACAGGCTCTGGTGTCAGCAACATCACTTGATGTACAGAGAACACTAGTGGGAGCCATTAAATTAGACTCAGGCTAATACAACTGTCTTTTACCTCTTTTTTTTTTCCTGCACCACAAACAATATACAAGCCTCGAAGTTGCCCGTGGCATTGCTCATTCCAGATGTGAAGTTTTTCCTTTCCCTCCCTGCATTGCATCTTAGGAGCTAAACGTGTTTGGCAAAACGTATAATAGGAGGAACTTAGAAATTAACTGCAAAGTTAAGTAATAATTTACAAATCCAGCTGGTGTCCCACAACTGTTATAATCAATTATGCTCTGCTGGAATGTTAGATTTGTCACCTTTTAGCCATTTGTTTGTGGCTTTGGTGTGAGCTTTTGTACTTTTTGTGTCCATGCAAAGGACACACACATGCATGCACACACACATATACTACCGGCGGATGGGAAGGGGTTGGGCCTTCTGCAGTCTATTGGAGTCTAATTCAAGCAGATGTCTGTTTAATTGATCGAAACAAATTACCTCAACATTGATCCCTGTCCCGGCGTAGGGACTGATCGGCTTTTTGGAGGCGCACTGTGTGTGTGTGTGTGTGTGTGGTGTGTATGTGTGTGCGTCTAGGGCAGGGTGAAGCCCTTCGGCTCTAACCCACTCGCAGAGAATGTATGACTTAATCGCTAAATGATAAATTGTAATTTGGTTTCTGATTATGCTGTGTGTTGTCGTAATCGATTCTCAGTTTCCCTTTGAACTGATGCACCATCATTCTCACATTAAAACGCTGGGCCAATTAACTAATTGACTTTTAAGGCTGATAATTATGAGTAATTCATTAGGTTTCTGAAGTCATTTATTATCAGGGCCTTATCTTTTTTCTTTCATCTGTTGTCAGCTGTCTTTTTCTTTTTTCTTGAGAGTAATTTGTTTGCTATGATTCCAGTGACACATCTACTGTACAGCACATGTTCCATCTCTAATAAGCCCAGCACATTTTAACACGGTTTTGTAATGACTGAGTGCATGAGCAGTTTGCCAGTGCAAACTGTGAAATTACACATTTGCCTTGGCTTTAGCCCATCGCTGATGCCACAAATAAAAGCCGCTTCTACAGTTTGAGAAACAAATCAGTGAGCCACTGCTCTCAGTGCAGATACATTATATCCATGTAATGTGTACATATTAGAAAAAAGAACATAAACAGCCGGATAAATCAATACTGTGGCGGGCATTGCTGGTGTTGATAGTATATTTATATATTTGTTCTATTGCACCTGGCCAAGTGTTTGTGTGTCCATATACACATTTAATTTACATTACACCAGTACATGTGACGGTATCTGTGTGTGTATTTTATGTGTGTGCCTATTGTTTGAGGAATGACTTTGGAGGGTTCAGATGTACATTCCTCCTGAGATTCACTTTAGAGACATAAACATAGAAGGGGATATAATAGGCTGTGTCTGTGTCCTTGTATCAGGGCGAGACGACACATACATTACCACTCCACCGCATCTGTTTCAACTTCCATTACTCTTTACCCCTATTATATTCCGTGGATTGCTGCCGATGCACACTTACTATAAACATGATTAAAAGAGAAAAAAAATCCTGGCAATAAACCCTGACACTTAATATAAAACCCCTGACTTTACAATCTCCTCCCGCTTTACTGCACACACCTTCTCTCCCTTTCTTCCATCATGCACATGCAGTACAGGTATACAGTGCATGGATACATACTAACAATCAGTGACTTTATGTTTTGTGCACACACACACACAATCAGAGAAAAACTAAACTCTCCCAGCCAAAGAAAAAATTAAAAAGCTAAAGGCCTCATTTTTAGCCATGTCTTCTTCCATTACTACACAACCAGCCACACAAAGCCTCAGAAACCTGATTAAAATTTCATTTATTTCCGTAAATATCATCGCATTTCTTGTGTTTGTATTGCAACACACCACAAATGCCTGCAATCTTTAAAAACTGTTTCTTTTCACATTCATTTCTAAATTGAACAAATACTAAAAACATATTTAGCAAATTCCTTTTTTGTGATTTTATTTTAATTCGTCTTTTGGCACTAAGACATCATCACTGTCATGTTTCTACACTGAACCATTGCAAACATTTCCTGCAAATTAAGTTTTTTGTTGCAGATGCTAATATTTTTGTCTGTTCAGCCATATTAATTATTGCTGCTAATTGAAAACCGCCTATCTCTTCTTCTTCAATTTATTTCAAACCCTCCAGAAGTTTAAAACAGGTCTCCTTATTTGTATAAAGGGAGTACACATAAAAACCATGCATACGCTATATCCCACACACAAACTGGTATTTATAAAAACAGATTGTGTGGTGAGAATCGAACCTCACACAGACGTCAGACCAGCGTTTTTCTGTATCAATTCAAGGGTGACAGTGACACAGTGTAAGGTGAAAAACAAGGTGAGAGAAAGAATCTGAAAATAAAACATTATTCATTAAAGTTGTTAGCCAGTTTCACTGATTGTGTGATTTTTTTGCAACCTACACAGCAATCTGCAAAATGCCCATCAAAAGCACATTTATAAACTTTCTTTATACATTTTGCTTAATTGTTTTTTGTTTTTTTTTACTTACATTGCAGGCATTATGTAGTCCCTGTCTTTATCAATATGAACACTGTGAACAAATGGTTATTGAGATATCACTGGTGAAGGTACATGTGATGACTTAATGATATGGGTGCTATAAACAGCCACAGACGTACGTAACAGCCGTACGTAAGGACAGCTGCTTTGGCATTATTAAAGACCTTTGTTGATGCAACACAGTCGGTGAAATTGCACTTCTTTGCCGTTTTTTTCATTGACAAGTCTAATGAGTGGTGGAGCAGGCAGAAGTATCGATATGCAAATGGTCGTTTAGGGTGTGCCTGTGTCCATCTATGGCTAAGTGGAGATTCAGTCCTGCGTTAAAACAACACAGGGGGCTGCACTGGCATAATCTGTTTTATGCAGATTAATGCGTTTAAAGGCTTTTCAGATGCCAAAACGTTGCACAATGGCAGCAACTATTTGATCTTTTTCGTCTGGACGATTGTGAGGTAAACAGTAGAAAAAGTCATCTACCAGGAATGTGCTCTTGCATGTACTTGATTGGCCAACGCAGAAGCTTGCCGGATGACGTCACGTTGCATTGCAGCAAAAGTTGAGCCAGGTTCAGTTTTTATGCCGGGCGACCCTGCGTTGTTTTGACAGAGCCCCGTGCGTTGGCATCAGCACTACGTCAACTGACTGGTTCCATTCAAATGAAAGAGGGGGCTGCGGTTTTTTCATACAGGGCTCAAGTCGGTCTGAATGCGGCCTAACTGATGGAGTGGAAATGAGGCTTTTGCACATGCGCCCCAGTTCCACAATGTTTGAGATTTACAAAACAGAAGCATGCGTACACATGTCTTTATAAATCTGACCAACAGAATGCATGTGCATGTTTCTGTCTGAGTTTCTGTTGTGAACCTACAAAGTTTTATGCATCTGGCCCCTGGTGTTTGGAATAGCAAATCTAAAATCGTTCATAAACTCAGTAAGGTTGATTGACTATTGTGCTTTATCTGTAGTTGACAGAGAGTGGTAAATCAAACATTCATTTACACATACATACAGTCAGCTGTACTGTAGATTTTGCATTAAATTCCACATCCACAGAGGCAGATTTTTTCGGCTGTTACAGTCAATGTTCCACTTGACTGATCTGTATGTAACTACCACTAATCCCTCACTGGGCCCGTGGATTACTAGCTTTGCCTTTGCCCTTGTGTGGACTCCCAGATGGGGGAACCAGTCAACCAGCCAGTCGGTCAGCCGGTAAGTCAGCCAGCTTTACCAGCAGGCTACCCAGCCAGCCAGCCAAGGAGAGCGGGGAGGGAGGGTCTGGGCAGCCCCAAGAAGAAGCCGGAGGTGTCGGGGTGTATGTGTGTGTGTGGATGGATGGCTGTCTAGCGCGGAGCGAGGCAAAGCGGTGCCGCTGGTTTACTTTTAGTGGGGCCCCCCAGTCGTCCGGCTTTGGCTGTCTCAGCACGGTGCCGCAGTCAGCATTGTTGCATATTTAATGTCCTGATGAGAGCTT
Organism: Macquaria ambigua; assembly: GCA_008360985.2. NCBI lineage: Eukaryota > Metazoa > Chordata > Actinopteri > Centrarchiformes > Percichthyidae > Macquaria > Macquaria ambigua. The sequence goes on from VMKM01000513.1 coordinate 38,746, forward strand.
CCACCTGCTGACACAGGCAAAGTGACAGAACAATACCCGCCCAGCCCCCTCACCCCCCCCAACACACAAACGTACATATACGCACACACCCCAGCCCTGAACACCATCATCAATCCAGTCTCTCTCTCTCTGCCTCTTTCGCCTCGCCTCATCTCACACGCTCACTCGCCACAACTCCCTCCGCTCCGATCCCACTTCAGTCTACGCTGCTCTCTCATTTCCCTTTTGTCACCCCACCCCCACCCCCAACCCTCACCCTCAGCACTGTGCCCTTCTATCTTTGAATTCTCCCACAGTACAACGACCTTTCCCTCTGGTTCTTACAAATCACTGCAATAAATCCCTCCAACATAAAAACACACACGCGCGCGCGCGCCATGCACACTTGCACTTGCTCACAAACACATTGCATGTTTTGGGGGGCTTTATGAATATGTTCCTCGCTGAAGTGTGCATTTTTGGACCCAGTTTATCTCAATGGCCTCTTCCTCTGTAGCTAAGACTAGAACTGTCTGTTATATTGATGGTTAATTAGCTTTGAAACACTGCCTGGCTGCCCATATTGTAATGTTAAACAATTCTTCTTGGCACAAAGCAGTTCTTCTCGTTCATGATCCCCTGTTAACATTTTTTTTTTCTCGTAAAATAAGATTGGCAGGAGCTGTAATCCAGCTGCAGATCCCTGTCAGCCCAGCAGCTCCCACACAGGCACAACGCCCCAGGGTGTACACCTGATCAAGGCTAAATTACCGCACTGAAACTGGCCCAAATAACACCTAAACAGGGACAGGTAAACCCTAACTAGGTCACATACAGTATTTATATACAAAGTAGGCCAAAATACATACACTAAAACCTGACACGATTGTTGTACCTGCTCCCAAACCACACCCGTATTAGTCATTGTTCCAGCACACATATACATCCTATATTATACTTAATCAGAGCTAAAGAATTATCACACAGGAGTGATTAAAAATAAAGTGGCATCTCTGTGTTCTGCTGGCTCAGCAGGCTGAGACAGCTACCATGCAGCCTGACATTGTGAGTTTGACTCAGAACTGTCGTCATAAGTAATTTTCTCATTCTTGCTTCCCATTTTTCCTGCCACTTTTGCCTCTTTGAGCTTTCTAGTAAACACCATAAGACATATACTTTGCCCTACCAGACACTGCCCTTGAGATTTCCAGGTGTTGTGTATGAACACAAAGAGAGAACTAATGATGTGATAATGAAAACTTTATATTTTTAGACTTGACATTTGTCCACAGATGTTTTGGTGAACAAAATTGCTACATAAAATATGAAGCGTTCACAATCAGGCCAACAAGTTGAGCCCAGATCCAGACAGTGTGACTACACACAGGCGTCTGAGCCTAGTAATCTGTCAGAGAGTCCTGCAGCCAGTCTCTGCTCCTTCCTCTTTCTGACCATCCTCTCGGACCATGCTATCCATTAGCAAGCATTTAATCACTGCACCATTTACTGGAAACTGCTGTCTGTCTGTGGTGGGTGTATGTGTGTGTGTGTGTGTGTGTGTGTAATGTGTGCATTTTTGTAGCATTAGCAAATTCACGCTATCCAATCCAAAAGCCTGATGAATGACAAAAAAAAGAAGTATTCCAAAGAAAGCAGAAGGTGTTCTTGAAATCATCGCCATTAGATTATAGGAAATACGTCTGCCTTTCCACAAATAAACTCAAAAGAACAGAGTGAAAGAGATATCCAAAAATCTATTGCGGGCAAGCGGAAACTGCTGACTGGAGTTGCAGCTGCATCTACAGTTTTCTACTGTATGCATCTCTCTGCAGCACCGAGCTGACTGGACTCAACTGGGCCACATCAGGGCTGAAAAAGTACGCACACACATACTGCACATGTACATGGGCTGGGCATATAGAATACCTGGGACTATTATGTGGAAATAAAGCACATAGAACATCTTTTCTCCAATGAGTTTCCATATGGTAGATTCAGTTTGCGGACCCCGTCAAGTCTGTGTTTAAATGTTTGGGTTTTGTTCAGATGCAGCGCTGTAAATTTTCCCAACCTGGGATACATACTTCTTTACATTCCATAGTTGCTCTTGTTCATATGGGCATATAAAGAAGTATGTCCCCCAAGCAGGCCACTGTCCTTGGTGGCGCATCAGGCCCCCCATCCCCGCCCGCCCTCCAACCCAGCTTCTCCTCCTCCTCCTCCCCCCTGACACACACCCACTAAACGGGGAGGAAAAAATGTTGAATCAGGATCCACGCAGACCACTGAATGCACATTACCCCCCGACCCCCAAGGCACAGGCTTCAGGGTCCCTCTGGACATCAGTGACTAAGACAGAAGATTGAGTACACACAAATGAACCCACACATACACACTCAGGAATAAAAATTAAAAAAAACACAAGTTCATACAAATGTACACTAAAAGGGCACTTACTATGCTTAAACAACTTTCTCACTGCTTTGAAAATGACCCGGCCTGTTCTTCTGAACTGTCACGCAGTCCTTGACGAAAGCTTGTCACACCATTAAGAAGAAACAGAACTAACCATCTAAAACTGGATTTTTAAAAATTCCTTCACGTCACATCACATCACAGAATGACGTGAGATCCCACCAACTAATATACACCCAAACAACATCAAAAACACCTCCAAATGTCAGCAAGAAAAATCACTTTTAAAAGTCATATTTCACTCTTAAAATTTAAATTTTTTCCCCTGAAATAACACAGTTTTTAAAAAGCTGCAATAGCCTTCTACAGCATAACTACAATGTCTGGCAACCATGTGTCCGCTCTGCTTAGACATACTGTACATTGTGAAGCAGTTTCTCTCACTCAAATACACACACACACACACACACACACACACACACACACACACACACAGGGAGACACGCGGCACGCGATTCACCTTGAGTGTCACGCTTAGAGGTTCAGCTGCAGCGGTGGAGTGAGAGGGGTGAGGTGGGGAGGTGTTGGTGGTGGTGGTGAAGGGAAATGAGGAGATGTTGCACTTACTAGAGCAGATGTTGAATAAATCTCCCTCTCCCTCCCTCCCCTCCCCTTCCATGAACCATTCCTTTCCTTAAAAGAGAACTAGGGCGTGCTGTTCTCAGTCTATGTCCATTCCACCTACCGGTCTCTCTCTCCCTCTCCTCATCTTAATCTTTTCCTCTTCCTCACACTGAAAACTTTTAGTCCGGCGCACAGCCGCTCGTCCCGCCGGTCCTCCGCCGCGGAGAGCAATTCCTCTTTTTTCCTCTCTCTCTCTCTCCCTCTGTGCCATTCATCTCTTCCCCCTCTCTCTCACACACACACTGTCCCATGCAGTCTATAGGCTTCCATGCTATGCAGTCTTCCCTTGACTGCCCACTCCCCTCTATATAACATGTGCTCTCATTGTCTTTCTCTCTCTCTCTCGTTTTCTCTCCTGCTCACACACTCCACACTGCACACTCGCTCACCCGCCTACCTCTCTTTCAGTCAAACTACAGTAGCGTTACAGTCCCACGCTGAGCAGACGGTGGTGGTGATGAGGTTGAATGGCATATGTGGCGTGGCACGTGGACAGGTTTAAGGGGAAAAGCAGCCAGAGCAGACTAAAGGAATGTCAATATGTGTGTGAATGTGTGTGTGTGTGTGTGTGTGTGTGTGTGTGTGTGTGTGACCTACTGTGCACATCTGCCAATCTGTAAATGTATGTCAGCATCCATAGTGTGTGTGTATGTGTGTGTTTTTAATTGCCCTTGTTGCTTGAGTGAACCCCATTCACCTGAGACCCCCTGCCCCCTCCCATTAGCCTCAGTCCCTGATCCACAAGCAACCCCCCCATACACACACACACACACACACACACACAGACACACACCTCCCCACCCTCCTCTGCTATCTCCCCTCCTCCCCCCCTCCCTGTCCTCACAGAGATCAATACCAATTTATAGGCAAATGCACAAAGGCTGAGTCGCGCTTTTAATGAATTGAACCATTGCTAACGTCAGGCATCTAATGAAGGCTCTGAGAGAGGCGTAAAGAAAAGCTATGGTGGGAGCAGTAGGAAGCACATAAGGGTTTTTGGGCGTGCGTTTGTGTGTGTTTGTGTGTGTTCCTTTGTGTGGCTGTGTGTGTTTGAATTACGGATGAACAGCTGTTTCTGTGTCGCAATATTCCAACTGGTCTTCCCCTTCAAATATTTGATAACACTAATATGAGACCAGTTTTGATATAGATGATACATTGAGAGTAAGACCTAGTAGGGGGGAAAAAATACAGGGGCAGACACCCCAGCATGCACTGCTCCTGGAAGCACCGGCACTGCCAAACTGCACTATCAGGAAGTCTTTCTTTTGTCTTTGGCTGTCAACCTTTCACCTTGAATGACAATTACAGCTAATCAAATCTCCATGAAAGCGCACATTGAGGCTGGACTGTTGACACAGCACAATATTCTCCCTACAACTATTTATACTGTTCTATTTTCTTACGTGCACGGGACAAAAGATACATTTTCCTATATGAGTGTGCCTCCACAGTGAAGTAGAAAATGGATGTTTTGTAAAAGCAGCTATGTGAATATCTTTTTCCATTTGTGTTTGTGCATATCCACTTATACATAGTCCACTGCACAGGTACTGTATATTGCTTTTCCATGCTACATAATTTGACTCTTGTGTCTTGTCCTGTACTTTGAACACACAAATTGCAACTGCTTCCGCAAAAAAATGTGAATATGTCATCCTCTGTAGCCCCTCAATAGCCCCTTTGTGTGTTCCTACCACTGTGTAACCAGTGCCATGGGGGCTGTGCACATCAGCCCTGCCCGCCCAGTAATTAAACTAAAAGTCTCTTCCATAAATCACACTCGTCCTCTCCTCTCTCTCATTCCTCCCCTCTTTTCTCTCCCAGCGATGGAACGAAGGTTTTGTAAATCACCAGCCGGGGCTGGTAAACGAGGGGCCTTGCGAACACACAGACGCACTCCAGCGCAGCACTAGACATAGACACATTACAAAGAATTAAGTTGCCTATCCACTCTTGCCTCTACGCCACCACCGTCCCAATATTCCAAGCAAGAATTACAATTCTCCAGGGAGAAATAGCCAACTGCTGTAGATTGCAAGATAAGGACAGTGTGTAATATGCACCCGCATTGCACACTGAAATTTGCCAACATCTGGCATGACTTCTGTAATCCTTACAATAGGGTGCAGTCTCAAAAGGCATTTGTCATCCCAATAAACCAGTCAGAAACAGATAACAATATAAATCCTCCTTCTCCTCTTATAACCGTTGTTCCTTTATGTATACTCTCAACATTCATAGCTGCTGCAGTTAAGCCAACACCATATAAAGCCAAGTTTCACACCCAGTGGGAGATCGCTTGCTAGACAGAATGGCAGATAGATTCCCTTCAAACAGCTGCGTGTCTACTATAACCGCTACAACCACGCAGGCTGTCTTCTATAGGGCCGGACTGGGACACCCGACACCTCGTCACCTCCAGCAATTTACCCTGAAGCTGTCAGGGCTCCGGACGCTTGACAGACAGCTGACTGCTGATCTCCCTGGTATCTGCTAACTGGGTAAAACTAGCCTGGGCAGCAAGAGAGAGAGAGAGGAAAAGAGAAGGATGGGAGCATATGCATGACACTTTTAGAACCTTGCTTCTACTTTAAACCTCTCTCTGGGTCTCTCAGGAGAGTGACACATGTGTGTGTCCCGTCTATAGATAGAGCTGAGGTCCCGGTGGGATGGCCCACCGACACTGAGCTTAACACTTGGGGCACATTAGAACATACTCATGTGGTGTTTCTACAGATAAACCTCACCTGTCCTGCAGGCAAATATAGTACACTGAGGGAGCACCATGCATTTCTACACCATGTTCTCCTGCTGCCATATGGAAAGATATTTACATGTCTTGGCCCATATGCTGCCTCAGATGCAATGGAATATTTACAAAAAACCTAGAACTGATTCTGAAAAGAAATAAACTGATTCTGTGGCACTGAAGCCAGACATGTTAATGTCAAATGACGACTGTCTGTGTGTTTCATGTTTATGTTCACACATTGATAAATTCAAATAAATATAGCCTACACATAAAAAATTGGCAACAGCCTAAGTTTGTTACCTTTATTTGTCAACTTACTGCACTTACACTCAAGCACTGTGTAAATTCACACGTCATATATAACCTTTATTTAATTATGTAGTCTCATTCTCAGTCATAAAAAGAGATATTGCGTAGTTTGCCATAAGCTATATTCATTCTAAACTGAATATCAGTATGGCTGAACACCTCAGAGATAACCCCTTGACCTTTTAACCCCATGTGAATGTGTGGAGATGGTTGTTTGCTGTCATGTGAATCACAATCTCTGCTACAAGTTCTAGCAAGGAGTGGAGTGATAAATAAATAAGAAGCCTCTTTCCAGCTGCCTAACTCACAATCTGTCTGTTTTTCCAAAAGAGTAGCTGAAGAAAAAACTGTACTGTGTGTGAAGGTGGCTGGGACAAAGCACACTGACACACACAGAAACACACACAAATGTATTCATTACGTAAGCACACTCAGAAGCATATATTTTACAAATATCTGAACACACACAGAGACACTTTCACACCTACCGTAGTAAAGGTGGTCCAGATAGGGATGGTGGCCCAAGCGGAGTGAAGCGGTCGCTGCAGGCGGAGTCTCTCCTCCCTGGGAGCTGAATCAGCGATGGAGAGTTTAAGGTTGCGGAGAGGAGAAGAGGAGAAGAGGAGGAGGAGGAGGAGGAGGAGGAGGAGTGAAAAGAGAGGAGAGGAGGGAAAAGAAGAGGGTCACGGGACTTGCCTTGCCTCTCTCTCTTGCTGGATGGGGTAAAAAAGGAGGAGGGGAAAAAACAGGCAGACCAAGAAAGAAAAAGAAAACATAGGACCCCGTGCAGGTAGAAAAGAGAGCAAAAATAGTGACCAATAAAAAAAGCACAGAGGTTTGTGTAAGAGGATTCGATTTGAAGTGATGACTGGGCAGTGAAATGCGTCAGCCAGCAGCTGCCCGTCTCTCCGCACCACACCAGGCCATGTAAAGTTAGAAGGAAGACAGCTGATCAGACTGCCAGAGAAGGAGATGGAGCGAGATAGTGAGTGCTGACAGAGCTGAAGGACAAATCGGGAAGAGGGACGGAGTGAGGGAGGGGTTGAGAGAATGAAAGAGTGAGTAAAGAGAGACAGTGGGTGAGGAGAACAGGCAAGATAATGTAGATTAAATAATAAAAATCAAAGAGTGGGAAGGAAGAGAAGGAAAGGCAAGGGAATTAAAGACAGACAACAAAAAGGAGGTTAGGGAAGAAAATGAGATGTATGGACAAATGAAAGGAAGGAAAAGAACAAATAGAAGGAAGGGATGGGTGATGGAAGCAAGGAAGGAAAGAGGGAAGGAAAGGAAAAAGCATGGTGGGAGGTAAAGAAGGGAGGTAAAAAGTTTGGATGTATAAAAGGTGAGGAAAAAAGCAAAAAAAAAAAAATGGAAACGGAAACGGAAAGAAAAGTAGGTGAGAAGGAGCAGGAGAACAGGGAGCTTTCAGGAGTAAAATCAATTATCTCTTACTCTTTCCTGTCTTTCTTGTCCTTTTGCCCCCATATTCCACTCAGTCACTTCCCCGATATGTCGTCCAGCAGTCGGTGAAAACATGTCCTCCAAAATAAAGAGATGAAAGAAAGACTACAAAAAACTTAGCAATAAGAAATCAAGTTGTTAGCGTGAAAAAAAAAAAGCTTCTGGTATAAAAGGTCAACTGATACCGCTCACAGGCAGTGTTTGTGCATTGGTTTTTGTTTTTTTCAATTTTTTCAACGGAAATTGACGAAAGCAAGTTAGAATGAGAACACCGTGAGGGGGGGAGCAAGCGAGAGGTTCAGCGTGATCAGAGGAAACCCCCATCGTCCCAGGGTTTTTATACCAAGGTAAGAACCAGAGACGCACCCCCCCCCACCAGCCCGCCCTCACAGCCATGCTCCACGGCCTTATTTAGTGAAGCGTGGCAAAAAATAGCCTCCCAAGTGCTGCTGGGGGGTGTCTGGGTAAAAGTGGGTGGGTGGGAGAGTGGGAGGGACAGGACAGGGAAGACTGGGAGGTGAGGCAGGCGGGTGTCAAGGAAGGTTGGGGCTGGTGATGGTGATGCGTCTATTTTTTTTCGGTTGTCACCGCTTGGTGTGTTACGTTACTTACGTTATGTCCTATATCCTCCTCTGCTCAGGATACTTAATCTACTGTATTTACAGTCTATCTGCAGCGTGCCTCTCCTCACCCACCTTGTTTTTCCTGGGCTCAGCTCTTTAACAACAGTCCTAGATTAGTCTTTCTGATGCATATTTTGGGTCTGTAAATGACAGATTTGTTCCACATCAACTCGTTCTTGACGCAGATTTTGGACCGTATGACATAAAACTTCTCAGCAATAAGAATTTTTAATCCAAGCCAAAGTAGACGGAATCAAATGGGCCTGCAGGGACTTGCTGCACTTTGCCATCCATAGAGCCATTGTATGCTCTTGGCTATGTCATTCTGTTGGACAGTATCTCAACAACCATCGTGTTGATTACCATGGAATTGTGAACATACATTCATGGTCCCCAGAGAATGAAACCTAATGACTTTAATGATCACCTGACCTTTTCTCAAGCGCCACCTTGAGGTTGACATTTGTCCCTCTTAGTGAAATGTCTCAACATCTATTAGATGGATTGTCAGGACATTTGGTATAGACATCAATGCTCTCCTCAGGATAAATTGTGTTGTTTGATGAAAAGTATTTAGTTATCCAATATTTTAGTTCAGGACTAAATATCTGCAAAACATATGACATTCCCATCAGCCTCAGTAGCCTGTACTTTTCATTGAGTGCTAATTAGCAAATGTTAGCATGCTAACACACTAGCTGGTAAACATGATAAACATTATACCTGCTAAAAATCAGCATGTTAGCATTGTCATTGTGAGTCAATGTTAGCATGTTAGCTCAAAGTATTTAGTTCAAAGTACCACTGTACAGCCTCACAGAGGTGCTAGCTTGGCTGTAGACTCTTAGTCTTGTATATAATAAGTATAAGTATATATCTTTATTAATTTAAAACACAAGCGATATTCATAGATCCACTTTGCTAAGTTAGGTGTTAGCAAGCATGCCAGATAGCTGGCTATCTAGGGCTTCTGTAGTTAAAACTGAACAGCTAAGGCACAAAGGCCAAGTATCAGGGAGAAAAGAACACTGTATGTGTCAAAAAGAAAAAGAGAATTTACCAGGACAGCTATATTGACTTTGGCTTTATAAGCTATATTTATAAGCAATGGACAACATCAGAACTGTGTGTGCTTTGATCAGACAGTTCACCCACTACATTAAACAGCCTCAGGAGGAGGAGGAGATAAAATCATGGCTCTCGGAACACAGTTCTTGCTGTTCACCACAATGTTCCTGTTAGCCAAGTGAAAGTCATTGTGCAAATTCAGTTTGTTGCGTGCCTTTGTGACAGAGCGCCAAAAGCTTTCTCTATCACGAAAATCACACCTTTCATCCCATCACTGGCCTAGTGCTCTCCTTAAATGCTAGGGTGCTTGGAAGCCTGTTAAAGGAACAGTTCAACATTACCACCACTCTCATATCTGTCCATTGAATATGAAGCTGAAGCCAGGACACAGTTAGCTTAGCTTAGCTTAGCTTAAGCAGCCTGGCTCTGTCCCAAAGGTAAAGAGCCAGGCTAACAGCACCTCTGAACTAATTCATATGTTGTATCTGTTTGTTTGTATACGTACAAAAAACGGCGTGACAAGTTGTGGCTCTATGGGGTGTTATGTGCTAGACCATTTCTTGGCCGGGTGCAGCAAAGACTCCATGAAGTCACTGCACCTGACCTAGAAATAGTCCAACACATAATCCCCAGTTAAACCATCTTCTGGCTCCACCTTCACATTTAACGGACATGCGATTGGTATTGATCTTGTCATCTAACTCACGGCCAAATAGCAAAGAAGCTTTGGTGTAGAACTGTGTAATAAGTGGCTAAAAATATACAGCACATTTTTCTCTGATTGCAGTTGCATTGCTGGTATTCACAGACAATTATCACTTCCAAATTGCATCCAAATTGCTAGTTGTCTTAAGTTATTAAGTTCCCTATTTGGGTTCAGTGTACCGTTATTAATAAATTGTATTTTGTGATATTTTTGCCTTAGATTAAAAAGTATATTGTGTCTCGTGATCATGTGGACGTCCACATTTTTAATGCATGTGACTGAATGAAATTTGAAAATTAAAGTTAACTAGTACCTGTGTAACTTCTCCAAAGTCAGTTAAAGCCTCCTTAAGCCTGAGCACCCGCCCCCCCCATATTTCTCCCCTGTCCGCTGCCCCCTGCCGAATCTCCCTGCTGTATTTTTAGCCCTGCCAAATAAAGAGGTGCAACCCTTCCATCGCCAAACACCCGCCCCAAACGTCCACACACACCCTCACCACACTGACTCTCCACCAGTTGTATTCCCTGCCCCAATCCTCAGTGCGTGGGACTGCATCACATTTGGTGACACCATGGTGGTGCTACGTATGTGTGGACAGCATGATGGAGAGAGAAAGAGAGAGAGAGAGAGAGAAAGAGACGGAGAAGGGACCCTCATACAGACAGCAGGGCGAGAGGTGTTCAGTTTGTGTGTCTCTGAGCTGATGAAGAGTCTCAGGTGAGGCGCATGTATCTGTGAAGGAAACGGCCGAGAGACACAGCAAGATGGAGAGAGAGAGGACCTGGGAATTGAGAGGACAGGAGGAAGGGAGGAGAGATGGGGAAAGAAAGGATATTGATTTCCACCTTAAAGAGGCAATCTCCGCTTCTCAGGAGCTCCAGGGACTAAGCGTGTGTCTGCGCTTGTGTGTGTGTGTGTGTGTGTGTATGATCTGTCCTGGGATCACAGCAGAGACTGGAGACACCAGTGCAGACATCCAACACACACGCAGTTATGGAATGTTAATGAAGTTCAAAAAAGTAAAGAGAGCAGAGCACAAGACAAAATCACACCTTTAAACTATTCACTTTTCTGCTCTGGCTCCTTCACAGGCGTCCCTCTACTCCAATTAGTCCTATTACCCTTAATCTTTTCCTTTTTTCCACTTCTTTATATCCTTTTATTCCTGTTTTTTCTTTTTCTTCTCAGCTGCTTTTTGCTTCTTTGCTTACACCAAAGATTTACATTTCTCTGACTGGTGATTTGGAAACTTCTCAGTGACAAATGCTCAGGTTCAAACAAGACCACATCAGAGGGACGTTTTAGTGTAGATAAAAATAAAAAAGAATATGGAGTTAAATTAGAGTCAATGGTAGTTTCACAATCCACAAATAAAATTATTTATAAATGGGTATGACAATTTGTGAATAAGTGATGGTGTTCATAAATGCATTTTCCACAAACAAATACCACCCAACTTCAATGTAAATTAATAATAACAACATTTGCTTTTGAAATGCTTCCTGTGCATATACATGTCTAAAAATGTTGCTGCAGATCGAATGTTTATGCACGGATCACCTGACACATGGATTGGGTTACATTTGTGTGTGGAGCACAAACAGTAGCCCATCAGCATCTGATCAAACACCAAGTCAGTATGTTAGGAATTTAATAGTTTCATGTGGCTTTAACTTTGGCAAATTCACCTTCACTAACTGTACTGCTTTTGCTTATGTTCCTGACATAAAAAGGCTAATCTCTCTGTCCTCAAATAAGGAAAAATAAAAAATAACAAATTAAAACACACTCTGTTCTGCCTTTTGACGTTATATGATGATAGCTATGTAGTTTTTCATAACTGATAGAACTTCTTTTATAAGTAAACAGTGAAAAGACAAGTTAGGTAGCTACAGCTACTTATTTACTGTTCTGTAAATTCAATTAGGAAATGGTTTAAAATAACCATACCGTACTTCATGCTCTGTATTTACAATTTCACTCTTTTCTTCTGCGGCGGTTGGCAAACCAGCTTGGAGGTGCATTACTGCCACCAACTGTGGCTCTCACGTCACGTGAGAACATGGTAAGCAGTCCTGCTGCCCAAATCAGGATAACTTGCGAGGCAGCTGGATTCACGAGATCACACGAGAATCCAGCGCTGATTTGCTACATAGCCTGCCCCGAATATATAGCAGAGACACTAATGTCTAATCTCTACCGGTGGACACATTTCTACCGTTGCACGGTATATACTGTCATATCACCCAACCCTAGCTAGATGTTCTGCTTGATAGTGTTTTTTTCATGCTTTACCAGCTTCTCCACACACAAAGGTAACCCAACCAACATGTGGCAGGTGATTTGTGCAACAATGTGTAAATAAATACAGTGACATTTCACAAGTATTTATGTGTATATGTTAGTGATGTTATTAAAATGTTATTATTATTAATGAACATGATGTTTGAAATATATGCAAATATTTTTATTTTATTTGAGGATCATGAAACATGCATTTATCACTACTTCTGACACTAATTTCTCTCCATAAAGAGAGACGCAAACAGCGATACATTCCTGCAAAAATGTATAAAACGCATAACAAGATATCTTATTTTGTAGGGGCTTTTCCTGTAATCTGTGAGGTGAAGTGCTTCTCTATGGTGAAGTATTTGTCTTTTTGATTGGGTCAGTGTGAAAGGCGGTGTTGAGTCAGATTACATCTTTAATTTCTGAATACACAAACGCTCTGTGAGTGAAGTGTTACCTATTGTGTGTGTGTGTGTGTGTTTATAATTTATGCTTGAATGTGTGTGTATGTAAGCATTCCTTCTTTGCAGTCATACCTGCAGTGCTGCATGTGTGTGTGCTGATCTGTGCATTTGTGAGTCCCACAGTGTTGTCAACGGGCACTTTAGAGTCTGTACACTCTGATCCGGCTTGGCGAGCAGACAGAATAATAAGGTTGTGTTGTAGGACAAAAAAACAATAAGCTCCTTCAAACTCCGTCTCTCTGTGACGGGGCAGTCCCATTGGAGACAAACTGCAACCACCAAGACCAAACACCAAAATATTTCCTTGTTTTTTTTTGTCCTGTCTCCCCCCCACACCCACCCCATGATGCAGTTAAAGTTCCCAGGGGACCATTACTTTAGCTGGCGTGTGAAATGGCCTAGGAGATGAATGCTTTTTCTGCATTACCTGGTGGCAGGGGAGAAGCAATGGATACAGTGTACAGATCCTGCAGACACTTTTTAATCTGGGAGAGAGAGCTCTCTGATCCAAGCCAGCGGCGAGATTGAAAAAAGTAAATGTGAAAAGAGAGGGGAGGGGCCAGAAGGGAAAGACGAGGAAGCAACAAAAAGACAGAAAGAAGGAGGGGTGAGTAAGATGTGTGATTGTATTTTTAATTAATACCATTGGAGAGGAAAGTTAAATATGACTTTGGGTAATGCTTTACCACAGGAGAGGTTTGCAATCTAATGAAAAGACTTTGACTTTTGATTTGGCTCCAACACTCATCCTGCTGGACCGCCTGGACCAGCCGCCTGTCCCTGAGCACCTCATGAACAAGGGGACCAAACTGTGGATGAGGGACAATTGCCCATAATAAGCTTACAGTCCATGTCTACGCTGAGGAGCCGGAGCCAGAGGAAGCAGATGCTCTCAGAGGTCAATGACCAACTCAATTGGTTAAGTAGCAAAATGCAAATAAAATGCCAGACAGACTTGCATGTTGTCCCTTGTAGCCATTGTGGAGCAGCCACTGACCTTGTGTATTTTAAGGCTCGAGCTAAATTAAAATCTTTTGTTTATTGAAGGAAAAAATATGCCCCTTCAAAAGTGATGTCCCTTTTCAAGCTTTCAAGCCACTGAGACTGCAGGCCAGAGTGTCTAATTAATATTCAGTGTTAGGAGATGCATCATCAGCAACCTTGCTCTGTTGTAACTGTAGCTGACAGGCTAAGTTGTAGACAGAGTTTCCACTTTTTTGTTGAAATTGTCAAATTTGCTCAAATGACACAAGGCGGAATGTGCTCCGCTTGCTGTCTGAATGTGCCTTGAATGGCCCGATTTATTGGTAAGTTTTCCAACCATTCAAACTGCTGCAGCTAACTGACTAACTAGCTATTACGTTAAGATTGTGTCGGCGAGTGCACTGTGGGTGTTACATCTACCTAACATTAGCTGTGGTATTTGGTCAATGGAAATGTTGTGTCAGAATCTTTTTTTTTGTTATTTTATGCAAATGCAGTTGAAAAATAAATCTTGTGAATGACAGACTATATTGTACTACTAGATGATCTTCTCTTCTAAACCTAAAAATATGAAAATGTCTTATTTTTGGTTACAGAGGACATCAGACTTTACTGCTGTAGCATCAAATAGGCATTTTGACTTGGAAAAATTATATCACCTAAAGAAATTTGTCACCAAGAGACAAAAATGAAAGCTTTGTTGCTCTGTAATACAATACTGTTTAACACCTATGAGAGACTCATGTTTCACAAATGTGTTATGTAATTAGAAATATTTTTTTATATTGATTCAAATGGCTTCATTTTCTGTGAAACTCTAAAGAAGATCAGATAGTTTTAAACTCAAGAAACCAATACAGAGACTGCATGGGAGAAAAATGTATCTCTATTATTTGTACCAATTGGAAAGATTTTTAGTTGTAGTCTATCAAATATTGGATATTGGATTAAATATCCAAAGTAAGTGTGCAAGACAAGAGTCTACAGATTGATATCTTCTCTGCTCTGTAATTAAACAGAAAAAGGAAGTTCTGAAAAACTAAATTCCCTCTATTCCCTATGCTTCTATAGATGTGCACTGTGTAGTACCACCACTTATGTGATCCAGAGGTTTATGTGTGATATATTGTATGGAATGCCCCCCATCTGTTGCCATATCAGTTTTATGTTTATGGGTCTCTTTGATGAACCTGCTATAAAAGTTCAGTGAATCTGCCATTAGGGTGAGGGCTTGGTGAGCCGCGAATGGACAGTACAGACTGTCGCCGCTGTCAAGTTAAATGCTAATAAGTCTAAAGTGCTATTCACAGGGGACTGGTACTGCAAGTGGACCGTATAGCAGCCTGGAGTCTGTGTTTTAGAGATCTACACAGGATGGAAAAGGTACCTAAATCAAATGTGCATAAATTATTTTTTTTTTTTTTAAAGAGTCAGACCTGACCCAAACTGAGCCAAGGATAATTAGACCAGATCCAAAATGTGGTTGACTAAGAAACACCAAACAGAAAGAACACCCACATTGGTGCGTGGTGGTGATGCGCACCACATGGTCAGAGTTTATGCACTGACACAGTGCAATACAACAGAACCCTACCAGACCCTACCGGATTAGACTGAATATAATTTGGACCCAGTCCGACTTGGGTCTTTGGTCGAGTCTTATCTAATAGGAACTGAGTGGACAGACTGAGTGAAAAGAGCTCCTAATAAAGTAAAATGACTTGTCTGCCGAAACAACAGAACATTGCAAAACATTGACGTTGAATCGATTGAAGGTGAAATGTGTTATGCCAGTAACAGTTTTCATCAGTGGTTGTAATGTACTGACAGTGCTGCCACCCAATAGGAGTCACGACAAGTCAATTAGAGCAGCAACAAGGATATGAACCCTCACTGGCTTCCCACCCATGAACGCTGCCAGTTTTGTTAACTGGAATGTACAAACACGAGAGTAAGCACTATTGATAATGAAACCTGCACCGCACTACTGTAATGTATTAACTGAAAATGATATTCTAGTGTGTTATTCTCAATGTTCTTACAGGAATGTGTATTATCCTCAGCACTTGATATTACTGTGTTACTGTATTGTATTGCTTTACATTTTGGTATCTCAAAAAACTTTCTATGTAGTTGTCTTAGTATCTAATAAAAAAATGTCCATTATGTAAAAAAACTGCAGTGACAATACACTTGTCCAATACTTGTAGTGGTATATGCTTATATTGAGGTAACTTTTACTGAAGTAAAGCATCTGTATACTTCTTCTGCCACTGATTCAGATGATGGCACACAGTGTAACCAAGCTGTTAGAATTAAAATACTGTACATGTCCAGAATATGACTCACTCTCACTCCACCTCACCCCCTCCATCCCATTTACAAATAACACTTCAATTTCCTCCAGGTGACATCACTTTAGAGTGTGCTAAGAGTGTATCAAATGCACCACAAGTAGCTGAAATAAACCATTCAGAATCATTCATAAGCCCGTTTCTGTCCTCTTGTGCTGTTCCCCTGCTCTATGATTTAGTGGCGGCAGGATTTGGCCAATCTCTGTGGCACAGGCTGAGTTATGGGCCGCAGACAGCCCTAGTGTAGTGTGTCGGCTGCAAATCGATGAACACATCTAAATATAAACTTGTCTCATGTAACGCTGACAAAATCATCCCCATTTTATTTTTCAATAAAAATCCAGCCATCAGATGGTAGAGTGTGTGTGTGTGTGCATGAGTGTGCGTGTGTGTGTGTGTGTGAGTGAGTGAGTGAGAGAGAGAGAGAGACTGTTGAGGAGACAATGAGTGTTCATGATGTTACTGCACTGCTGGGTTTTGACTGAGCCATCACTCAAAAGGTGGAGATAAAGGGAATCTCCCTCCCTACACACACACACACACACACACACACACACACTAGAAACATGGTTTGACCAGTTGAGGGCGGAGTAAGGTGAGAGTAAATTCTGATAGAAGAAAGGAAGGAGGTCCATGGTTTTGGGCCAGACTGCTTTTTTTGTGTCTACATGGACTTCTTCCTTAGGCTGAGAATAGCATTGACTTGCCCTTTGTTTCACACAGATATATAACTGTCTCAATGGCAAGGTCATGTGACAGTTTCACACACTCTTTCTCTCTCTCGTCTTTGTTTCAGCCTGACCCATCCTCACTTGGTTTCAGTTATGGCGTTGCATTACAGCAAGACAACAACCCATAAGACCACTGTTAAATCAAGGCAAGTTTCAATTATCCTTATTGTCAGCGAAAGCGTGCCTTGTCTCGCTGCTGTTCTCCGCCATGCTAATGCACCACCGGTCGGTGGGCCGGAGGAGGGCCAGAGGAGGGAGGCGAGGGGGGGGCCCTCAGAGGGGACTTGGGGAACAAGCCGGTGACACATTGATGGATCTCAGTCCTGCTTCGCATAATCATTCTCCTGGCCACTCGAGGACAGAGAGAGAGGGAGGAAGAGAGACAGAGGAGAGGAGGCTGAGACAAAGAGACAGACAGAGAAAAGAGGAAGACAAAGTGGGAAAATAGAGAAGGGGGGAAAGGGGGAACCAGAATGCCAAGCGGTGCATTATTCTGAGGAAGGGAAAAGAGCAGAGAGAGCTGAGTGATGCAAAGCACTCGGATGGAGAAACTGGGAGAGGGGTGAGTGGGAGGGAGGGGGAGGTGGTGAAGAAGGCGAGAGAGGATGGAGTCAGAGGGTGAGAGGGGGGAAAGAGGCGTTGTAAAGGAGGGCCGAGGGAGCTGAGCATGTCGAGGGCTGGGAGAGATCAGAGCTGCAGCTGTGGCTCGCGATAGCGGCGTGTGTGTTAACGCGCTACCTCGCTCCCCTCGTACATCTGTTCATTCATTCCCCTTCGCTCGGAGCCGGGCGCCGCCAGGTGATCATTTTCTCTGTGAATTAGGACTCCCGGCAGAGTACAGTCCATTAGGGCGGATCGCTGTGTATCAGTGTCTCTCGCAACCAATTGAGCATGAGAAAGCAAGCACACACAAGAAGCGGCTGTCGCCAAGAGCCGGCACAGCATTGTACAAATGTGACACTTGTTTTATCATGTCTTGCTGCTTTAAGACAATTGCAATAGTTGCAGTTTTACACTGATTTAAAATGGCATATACTACAATTTGTGTACATTTTGTTTACCATATACTTTTTTTGCCTCAGTTTGTGTTATTGCTCTTATCTGCATGCTCTCTAAAATGTTGAAATTTAACATCAACTACTTTAAAACAAGTGGACACTAGTAGACGAACTAATAACACAAAACCCTAATGTCCCTCATATCCGCCATTGTCAGCTGTAACCGTCTACACTATTTTATACCACCAAGGCATTTTTATCTCGTATTCAACTGGTACAAAATACTGAAGCAAGGCTTTTTTTAATGGGTCCTTTCCAACCTGTAGTTTGGTTGATTTGGTCTGGCCCAAGGGAAAAATGATACATTGTTGCCTTCAAAGTTATATGGACTGACAGGTAACTCATTGACTGGACAGTTTTGGTTATGTCATCCTGCATCATCACATGGACCAATGAGGAAAATCTAATGCTGGAGACTGACAGCAGGTCATGTTGCACTTACATGTGTCACCTTCTCTGGTGTCACAAAGAGCTCAAAATTAAATATTAGATAATGAGCATTATAAGTTGAGACAATAATAGCAACTGGACCTTGTGTATGATAAATAATGAGGAACAGACAGAGATGAGACAAAAGTTTTATACTGCAACATAACGGGGGGATAGTTACTGTGGTCACTACGTTTTACACCTTTCACTCACTTTTTATTGGGGAACTGCAAAAATAGACGGAGTGGGACACAAACCTCTGATTTAACTCCTTTTCAGTTTTTGATTGATCAGGGAATATTCCTGGCACTCATTTACCAGGGTTACCAGAGGATCTTGCATAAATATAGGCTATACATCACCTACACATATTGAGAAATCCCTTTCTTGACTGAGACCCTGTGTTTCAGGTGGTCTTAGTCCATTTGTTTAGACCAGAGTTTGACTGACAGCTTTCACACTAGCCTAAACGAACTGAACCAAATGGGCAAATACACCAAAACTAAACAATTAGGTGTGAAACCCCCCCTACAAAACAATGCATGGTCTTGGGTGCATTTTGGATTCTCAGCCCAATGATTTTAAGAAAACGTACTCATTGGCTTTTAACAGCGTATGTTTTCTGGTTTCAACTGTGTGCATGCTGTTGGTGTGTGTTAGGCAAGTGTATATTTTTTCATATTTTTCACAATTTAACATAGCACACTGGATCAAAGTTGTTGTTGTAAATGCTGAGTTAACAATGTTGAGTTGACTTGACAAAATTAAGTGAGGAACCTTTAAATTTAAAGGATAATTTAATTATTTTCAACCTGGACTTTAATTTCCTAGTTTTTGCCATCATGATGATTGATTGTGTTCACTTACTTCTCTGTAGAGCTTGACGTACCTCCAGTTTGTCTGCAGTGCTGCTCTCCAGTACACAGCCAGAGGGCAAACACATTCTCCAACAGCTGAACGCAAAAAGCAATTAAAAGACTTTGGACACATTGACAGCGACACAGCAACAAGTTTAACATCCAGTGTCTGATTATTTCACACACGTTATTGTAATGTTATTACAGGTAGGATTATGTAAGATTGTTTGTCTCTCAAGCGTCATCATGATCTGTGGCTGTTGTGTTAACCAGAGTTCCCTGGAGTCCATTATCGTAGGCGGTCCAAAACACAAATTACAATTATCAGTTATATTACATTCACACTAATACAGTCTGCAAACTCAAGATATCTGCTGTCATATTCAACTTTGATACAGCTGTTTCAGTAAATAAAACATCAATATTTTCTAACTAAAGAAAAAAAATAGCATTCTTCCAATACTTGTCTGTAAGTGTTTTAGCAATAAAAGTGTTAAATGGACAAAATGTTGCAACTGTTCAACTGCAGCTATTGAACACATGTGGATTGATTGACACTGTGCTAAAAGGAGATATTTTAATAAGTTTTTGGATTTTAATTTAATGCCATATCTGAGAATTCTGAACAAAAATACAGTAATTACCATATTTACAACTACCAGACTAGGAATTATCCTTTACTGTAAATTGAAAATGTCATTGTGTTATTATCAATCCTTTGCTGGCTCACCATAAATAATGACAAAGAAACATTCTGCTCTCACAGATCTTAGGCTAGCTTTACACAGTGAAGTAGTTGCAGGTTGCAAATTGCATGAAATATAAACTCCATGCAACTTGACGGTTACATGAAGCAATTCAAAAATAATCAAAGTCTCATGCATAACTTAATAGTTTATTTCACTAAAATTAGCTAGCTAGCTAATTATTTTCATCTGTCGTAGTGTTTTCTAGCTAGAAGTGTCATTGTAACTACATTTGCATCTTTGTATCTTATTTCGTATCATTTTCTCGCTGGATAATATCAGTTCGGACCTCACTTTTTCTTCTGGCACTGGCTGGCTACTTGGGTGTACCACTACACACTGCATGTAAGGTTTTCAAGACCAGCCCAACTTAAGTGATACTGTGAGACTTTGTTTCTGTTGGCTACTGCTGTTCCACCAGACATTATCATCTAAGCTAGCAGTGCAGCACGTATACTGGGAAGTCCTTTTGGCTAGTTAAAATGACGGTTCTTTACTCAGAAACCTGTTGTATGACAAGGTTGAGAGTTTCTCAGCCAAGCTTTCGCTGTAGTTCTTTGCCCATCTACTGACATTGGAATAAATTGGTGGATTGTTGAAGGTTGCTACAGAAATGCAGAGAACATTAGCAAGTGTTGTGGAGATACCATCCCTACAACTAATACACAGACATTTCTTGAGTGTATCCAATTCTAATTTTATCTGACTTTTTATTAATCAGATTACATGTTTATCAGATACACATGTATTTCACATATTATGGCTTTATAAAGTTGAAATGGCTAATATGTTAGCATATTTATGTTCCCAGGGTTCTATGCTCCCAGGGTCCTATGTTCCTCAATATCCTCTTAATATGACACACTAAAGAGACCTTTCAAAGGGTTTTATGTTCTCAGCAATGTTTATTCCCTATGTCAAATGTTCAATGTATGTTTCCCTCAGTCAATATGTTTAAATCACCCACCTACAGCTTACAGCCTACTGATGTTATACTCCTTAAAACATACGCCCTCAAATTTGCGTGCAAGACAATTTTCTTGACTTAGGACACTGATTATCTCCACAGTGGCTGAACAGATTTTTACCATTCAAACTGCATTTGAAACATCCATGAACTGCGAAGATAGCCCTTACCAATCTCCTACAATGTTAGTTTATATCTAGAGACACACATGCTGGGAACATAGGATCCTGGGAACATAGGGATGAACCCCAAACAATTGCCCATTTACACATCCAACAGACATGGAGCAACATTGGCATTCATTTGGAGTCGTGTTTGGGGGCAGTATGGTGGTGCAGTGATTAGCACCGTTGCCTCACAGCAAGAGGGTTCGCTGGCCGACCCCACCCGTCAGCTGGGGCTATGCGAGTTTGCATGTTCTCCCTGTGTCCGCATGGGTTCTCTCGGGTACTCCGACTTCCTCCCACCATCCAAAGACAGTATTGGCGATTCTAAATTGCTCGTAGTGACCCGTGAGTGTGAATGTTTGTCTGTCTCTATGCGTCAGCCCTGTGATTGACTGGCAACCAGTCCAGGGTGTACCCCACCTCTCGCCCAATGTCAGCTGGGATCGGCTCCAGCCCCCCCACCTCTGAGGATAAGCGGTATAGATAATGGATGGAGACGCGTCTTGCCACCTGGTGAATGTAAGTCCAATATTCACTCTCCTTTTAGCTCAGTTTTGGTCTCCACCAAGTGAAAAATCTAGTGTTGACAGATGTTGAAATTCTCCATTGGACACTCTTCTGTTTTCCTTTTATGTGCTCTTCCATATTTCCCAGCAGGCGTTAATAAAAACTCTAAATGGATCTTATATGGATATAGTACATATAGTAGTTAGATAATAGTTACATTTAATACATTAATTCTTGATATGACTTGTAAGTGCTGAGCAGTGCAGGGTGGCTCACGTTCTGGCCTGATTTTCAGGTTCCTCAGTGGTAACACAATGTAAGGCAAATTGCAGTTGAGCAAAAGCACGTCCTTTAATTCAAATGTGGTTAATAAAACAGACAGTGGGAGAGGCAGTGTAAGACTAATTACATACATGTGCCTGTGTGTGTTTGTGTGGGAGAGAGGAAGAGAGAGAAAGACAAAGACAGAGAAAGAGAGATGAATAAAAGTAGAGCGCTAATCCAGTGATGAATCTGTGTGTATTTTGGTGCTGGCAGCTCTGATTTATCACCAACACTTTATTCAAGGTCCTGAAATTAGTAAGTCGCTCCACAAGATGGAAACCCCCGACTTCAGAGATGGTGACAAACTGGGTGTCTGCAGCTGTGTGTGCGTGTGTGTGTGTGTTAGGTAAACGTGCCTCTCTTTATGTGCATGCATTTAATGTGTTCACCTGCATGGGTTGCTTAAGACGGCGTGTGATATGATGCAAGTCTGCATTTGTGTGTTTTAAATTGCATGTGTGCGTGTGTGATGTGCTGCTGTTGGGTAAATGGCTGAGTGGCCAAAGAGCGCCGTCAGACTACCAGTGCCAGTCATGAGCAGACCTAATAGAAACACTTTTACCTCTGGGACAAAAGTTTCTTCAAGGTGCACATCCACTTCCCCGAAGATGAACAAAATATTAGCGGAATGATAGAGCGAAGCAGACTGAGGCTATTATAAAGGAGAAAGGTGAGGGAGCCGGCGGGTGGGGGTGCACCTGAGGACATTATGAGAAGCGGTACGCTGGCTGATGATGAAAAGGCTGCAGGGTCTGGCTTGGAGAATTTGTTGAGATATAGGTGCGATACAGCAGGCCCTGCGCTCAGGGCGGACACTGCCAGGGCTGAGGCAGTGAGATAATATAAAGTGCCTTTCTACAACCTTAACTCCTCTCTCTCTCCCTCTCTCAATGTCTCTTACTCTCACCTGTTGGACAATAAAGCTTACATTCCAGTGCTCCTGCTCCCTGATCTCATTCCTATTTCCTCTTCTGTAATAGTCTTTTGTCCAGCTCTAATTGAGCCCTCGCAAAGAGCACAGCCATAGTTTTGCATGTTTAAGTCTACTTTACTGCAAAGAATGTATGCTTTATATCACAGCTAACCACTTTGCAAATAATGCTGCTGTGTTCTTCAACAATTTAATTTCTTTCCATTCATTTCAGCAAAACACGAAAACCTATTGGTACACTCTTACTGGAGATGTTTTGCATTTTCCTCACTTTTTGTGTAAGGGAATATAAACTATAATGATACTGCAGCTATTGTGTATATTTTTACAGTTTTCAAACGAGGATAAAATCATTTTTGGACATATTTGTGGCAACGCTACCAACTGGAGCACGTCCACATACTATTGGTTGTCAACCGTTTAACATTAAGTAGAACCCATTGGGCTGGTGTGAAAGCATCCTAAAATTCACTTCACATTCAGAACATACTTTTAATGAATTTCTTAATCTGAAATTAAAGTTTGCATTGGTAAAATTAGGTGTAATTTACATTTGTTGACATGCAAACTTTTCATTTATGGGTTTGTGAATGGGAAGGTGCTGACTTGGCCGTTTAGCTGATTTCACACATTCTCTTCTTGGCGCACAGATTCAGTTAAATTTGGGCCTCAGTGTTTTCTGCTTCCAGAGCAGATTGGCGCTCCAGCTGGAGATGGATGTGTGCTGGACAGACAAGCAATGTCTACTATCTCTGCTTGACTGTGAGGGAATGGTAAGAACAGAGGGTGCCGGGGAAGAGAGTAATGGATAATGGAAGAGGGAAGTGGAGAGTAGGAGAAGAAGGATGGGATGGGGGGGGGGGGGCTAAATCCGGATATCAGAGATTGCAGGTCTGTGTTGAGATGGATTGGTGCTGGCTGGGCCTGGGTGTACCTGCTATCAGTTGTACGATGGACAAAGAGGAAAAAAAAGGCGAAAGGAGGTGGACGATTGCAGAGACAATGAAAGTAGAGAGAAGAAAAGTAGAGGAGGGTTAGAGGACAAGGAGAGGAATGGGACGGAATAATCCAGGGTGATGAAAGGGAGGGTGAAAATGGAGGGGAAGGAAAAGAAGAGGAAAAATGGTGAGAGAGGGAAGGGTAAAAGGAAAAAACGGAGGTTGGATTGGAGAAAGAGAAAAGTAGAAGATGGGGGAGGTTAGAAATAGTAAAAAAACAGCTAGTGAGTTTCAGCATATCCTCCATGTCTCTCTCTCTCTCTCTCTCGTTCAGTATGATTTATGAGCACAAAGCTCAAAAACACTCTCAGACACTGTCTTCCACAGCACTGTTGATGATGTGGGTATTTATACACACACACACACACACACACCATTTCCTGCCTTCCTGCATGAAGCACAAAAGTGTGTGTTTGTTTGTGTACTCGTGCATCACATCGTTCTCCTGACTTAACCCAATTTATTTGTCCTCAAAATGCTGCCCAATGACTTTGACAACATCAGCCATTGCAGAAGGTACTGCAGAAGACGTTAATGCGTACACTCACACATAGGATTACTGTGAATGTTCTGTATTTATCCCGAGGCCGTAATGGTTTTGGCTTGCCACTTGACAGCTTTAAACACAAGGGCTTAGCAGTAGGACAGTATCAGTGGAGGAAGAAAACAACATTCATTAACAACCTTTGACCTATTCATAGACTCTCTGTATCTACCGAGGGGCACACAGAGTCCTCTTTTCCGTACACTCTGTCTTGTGAGTCACGCACTGGGGAGACACAGAGAATGGAGGAATAAGTGGATGGAGAGAACAAAAGGGGAAACATTCTCCAGTTTGCTGGGACTTCTGAGCAGGTTTCCCATAATCTTCTTTTACAGTGTTATCGTATCATGTAATTCCGTTGTAAGAGTTGAGCGCCTTCATGAATACAAAACCTGTAAACAGCAATCACAAACGATGCTGCTCTTTACTTACCTAATTTCATACATTGTAGGAAACCGTCAATGGTGGTACTCTCTTTGGCTGCAGTCTCTTTTCTTTACCCTCCATATATAGAAGGTAAAGCTTTATTAATATGTGCGGTGTCTCTCCCACACATCTCATTCATTATAGATAACCTTACACAGGACTGAATGGGAGAGGATACAGTACTCGGCAAAGGGAGGAGACAATGACTTGGGTGTTAACTGAGCAGGTCTTGAGTGCAGCTCTTTAAAAGGGAGCGATCAATTTCCATTGGTACTGTTGGTGAGGCTCTTTTTATTTTTCACCATATGCTTGGACTTCATGTCTATAAGGTAGGTGAATGTGTCACTCCACTGCACCATGGAAAGTGGTTAGTCAGTTTTTTCCCCTCATATTTTTCTTACCAGTGTCTCTTCCGTGTATAGGGCACTCCTGAAAAGACATCTTTTGTATGTTTCCACCATACTTACTATACTATACTTACTATACCTGCAATACAGGGAAATTCATAGCCAGATTAACCTGTAAAGGTGCCCCTGGGCAATCGCCGTTCGGCCCCTATACACCCCTCTATGGCATCTGTGCGGTGGTGGAAGTAACAAACAGTTGGTGAACAGTACAAAAAACACAACCATGCAATAAAATTAAGAATGGCATAGGTTTGAAAAAATAAGGTTGCGTCCAGCCTACCCTAATTAATCACTGATTTAATGCACTACCCGGCAAGCACACTGCTGTGCGACCAACACCATCACCAGAAGTCCTGTCCCCAGAAGTCCCGCCCACAAAGCCCTGCCCCGTCCAATCAAATTGCGCCATGTCATCGCCGTAATTCCCGCTCTTTTTTTCTTTTTTTTTGTCCAATTTGAAAGGGCCCCTCCTTATGCCCCTCCTCTCGTCTGTCCCCCCTCTCAGCCCATTTATTAACCCCCATTTATCCGTTTCGTTTAAAACAGGCTCAGTCTTGTTGGAGAAAAGGCGAGACAGAAAAAAACATGGAAGACTCTAAAATGTCTAAGACAAGGCCCGCTCTGACGCTCATTAGCAAGACGCCCATCACAATCTATCAAGAATCAACCTCACTAACGGATGCTCCGAAGAAATGCATGGTCTATTTGAGTAGAACTCAGGTGCCTCCGTCTGAGTCTCTGCAAGAAGAATGGCCTTTAGAACGCTACAGACTGCACGGAGTCTGGGGCTGTGTTCAGGTACGAAATGGGTGATCTTTGTTTTTATCAGCTGGATGAAGGTGAAACGTTGGGGCCTGTGACCACCATACCTACACTGACTTCCAACGACGGGGGAGTGCTGAAACTGGTGATGCATCATCTCCAGGGGAGTAAGGAGACGGCGGATGAAGAGCAAACCGTCACTACACCCACTAAACGCGCAAGATTGAAATCTTTCGACACAGAGGATGAGGAAGCTCAGAGAAAAATTTAATAGAATAGAATAGAATAGAATATCTTTATTGTCATTGTACAGGTACAACGAAATGAAAATGCCAATCTTTAAGGTGCTAAAACAATAATAAATAAGTAAAAACAACTAAAAGCAATAAATAAAACATATCACACACAAAACATTAACACTCTGCAGGTATTGCACAATCCCTTGATATTGCATCGCGAATTATTTTACAAGAAAATGTTCAGATTTGTTTAGTGTGGTTATGGCTCTGGCATAAAAACTGTTCTTCAGCCTGTTAGTCCGTGCTTTCAATGACCTGAAACGTCTGCCTGAGGGCAGCAGTTCAAACATCACATGTCCTGGGTGAGATGGGTCCATGAGAATATTTTGTGCTTTCCTGAGACAGCGGGAACCGTGCAGATTTTCCAGGGAAGGGAGAGGGCAGCCGATAATCTTTTGGGCTGTGGTGATGACCCTCTGGAGTGCTTTCCTGTCTGCAGCTGTGCAGCTGGAGAACCACACACAGATGCAGTAGGTCAAAATGCCCTCTATGGAGCAACGATAAAAGGACACCAGCAGATCTTGTGTGAGGTGGTTCTTCCTGAGTACTCTCAGGAAATGCAGTCTCTGCTGTGCCTTCTTGATGATGGCAGTGGTGTTGATGCTCCAGGTCAGGTCATCCTCTATGTGAATGCCCAGAAGTCTGAGACCCTCTCCGCACAGTCCCTGCCGATGAACAGAGGCTGGGTGTCCATTTTTTTCCTTCTGAAGTCAATGATCAGCTCCTTAGTCTTGGTAGTGTTTAGTACCAGGTTGTTGTTCTTGCACCACACTGACAGCTGCTCCACCTCGTCTCGATATGCAGACTCATCCCCCCCAGAGATGAGCCCCACCACAGTAGTATCATCCGCAAATTTTATGATACTGTTGCTGGAGTGAGTGGGGGTGCAGTCGTGTGTGTAGAGGGTGTAGAGCAGGGGACTCAGCACACAGCCCTGAGGGGATCCAGTGCTGAGGCTGAGAGCTGAAGAGATGTGGGGGCCTACTCTCACCCTCTGGGAGTGATTTGACAGGAAGTCCTTGATCCATAAGCAGATGGAGTGAGATAGTCCCAGTCCCTGACAGTTTGGTCACCAGTCTGTTTGGGAGGATGGTGTTAAATGCTGAACTGAAGTCCACAAAGAGTAGTCACACGTAGCTCCCCTGCTGCTCCAGGTGGGACAGGGCAGCATGGAGAGCTGTGGCTATAGCGTCCTCCGTGGACCTGTTAGCTCTGTAGGCAAACTGGTGAGGGTCAAACCTGGGTGGGAGTTTTGAAATTATGTGGGTCTGCACCACCTTCTCGAAGCACTTCATGATGATGGGTGTAAGTGCTACTGGACGGTAGTCGTTCAGGCTACTGATGGGGTTTTTCTTCGGGATTGGGACTATTGTAGAGACCTTCAGGCAGGGGGGCCCCTCTTCAGGTTGGCGGTGTTCCTCTCCCTGAGCAGGCTCTGCACTTCTTTTGTCATCCAGGGCTTCCTATTCGGGTAGACCCGGATGCATTTGTCCACAGTGACAGTGTCCGTGCAGAACTTGATGTAGTCCAGGACAGCTTCTGTGAACTGCTCCAGGTCCTGATGTTCGAAAACATCCCAGTTAGTTAGCGTGAAGCAGTCCTGCAGTTGTTGAGAAGCACCCTCGGGCCACGTCTTCACAGTTCTGGATGTGGTAGGAGCAGTTCTCCTGAGGGGGGTGTATGCTGGTATAAGTTGCAGGGACAAGTGGTCTGACTGGCCCAGGTGTGGTAGTGGCTTAGCCCTAAAGCCCAGCTTGATGTTCGAGTAGACCGTGTCAAGTGTGTTTTCTCCCCTAGTGGCCGGGGAGCAGTGACTGTCTACAGTCTTAGTGTTCGTGCACCAGCTGTTGTTGATATACATGCATAACCCCCCTCCTCTGCTCATACCGGAGTCTTTCGTCCTGTCATAGCGATGTGCTGTGCGGCCTGCTAGCTCGATAGCTGTATCCGGGATGGATGAATGAAGCCACGTCTCTGTGAAGAGCAGAACGCAGCTGTCCTTCACCATGTTGTTTGTTGCTGCCTGCACTGTTTGTTACCTGCACTGTATGGCAGATGAAAACTTCACCCTCTGGTCGATGGTTCTTCCGCGTAAGCCTCCGCAGGTCCGGGGAAAAGGAAGCTGTAGAGCATTTTGTCTTGGAGTGTTTTAATTCTGATTGTGGCGTATTTCAGACATTGTTAGACCTGCCGGTCGCTGCTTGGTCTGAAAAGATGGAAGAAGAAGCTGAAAGATTCACCTCTCTCTTCCGCAGCTGTCGCAACTAGTCATGAAGAAAGCTATGATCTTTTAGTCCACGCCTCCACCATGCCTCCCTAACCCTAACCACACCTCCACCACAGCTCCCTAACCCTAACCACGCCTCCACCCTGCCCTCTACACAATATAAGGAGTACCTGCCGGGGAAATGGTCCGACACAGTCAAACCTCGACAGATGGAGACAACCTGACACAGCCAGACATAGAGCAACAGGGAAAAGAGATGGAAAGTACCAGACGGAACCTGCAGCAGACCAGTCTAACAACCTTTTGGGAGCAAGAACCTTTGCCGGACCCACGTCCATCGTGTGACTCGTCTGACGATGACGGGCTGACTTATGATTGTCCTAAGCCCGTTCGTATGAGGATAGTGAAAAAGAAGCCTCTGACAGACCCTTCTCTGAATCTAGGTCCCAAGCGCCTGACTCTCCCTCACCTCCGTCCCCATTGACGCCTCCACCCTCTCCCGCATCTCCTTCGGGAGAAGCAAGCCCCGAGGAAGATGAAGGACAGGGAGATAAAGTCGATGGATGGGTGTCCTCCATTTTCATCAACGCTGTAGAAACCGCTGTGCTCCATCTGCTCAACATTACTATGTGCAACTACCGGAGAGACTCCTGCCATGGCTGTCTGACCCACCACCCCAGCTAGAGACAACACGAGTGTTTGGAAGTACTCGAGAATGATTTCTACTCGTCCCACTTTTACCGGCTGATGCAAAGACTCTGGACCAATTCATTCCTACCATCCAATGTCTGTTGAGCATGCACAACATCCAAGCGGATGAGGTCAGAGTCAAAACCGTTGCAGAGATGCTTTTACACGAACTAAAATCAACTAGGAAGATCTACAATGTTATCCATGACATGTACGAGAACCTGATCAGGGAGGATGTGGTGAAAATAGGCCAGCTTCGATTGATAAAGAACTGTTGAAACAAAGATCAATAAAATGGGTAATTACTGGATAAAACTTGTTAGCTATGTAGAGGAATGTGATGTTGTTTGTCAGTTAATAGATCTTTTGGAATGGACCATTAAAAACAGTTTTTTTTTAGAGTTTTAATGCGCAGCAAGACGGATGGTTTTATCAGAGATGTGGAAATCGGACGACTGGAAAACATTTTTGCTAAAGTACAAGCCCATACTTCATCCTGGGGACTGATTGTACAGTGCACCCTGTGTATAAGTGAATCTTGTTTGTCAGACACCTTTGGAAAAATTGTGACAGAATTGACTAAAGATATGGCCAATATAAAAGTCAGCCATTTGTTCACCCTGTATGCCTTGTTTGTCGATGTGGCGTGTTTTTATCTGCAAAACATGTCTGTGAATATCTGACTGAATTGAGAAGATTACACTATACTATTCACAATACTCTAGATCGTTCCATATTAAACCAAGCCTTAAAGATGAAAAAATGTTAGTTTTGTCTTATTAAAAATGTATACTACTCTTGTACTCAAAATGGAGTTTTTAGCTCATTATCCAATAAGCTATCTTGTGTTATGCATACCCTTTACAATGTGTTTTTTTATGTTGTAAACAATGGATTTAATAAAAACAGAATAAAGAAGCACCCTCAAGTCTGTGTTTTTTAGTAAAACCTCAGAGACCGCAGAAGACAGGATGGCTGAGAAACGTTTCATGAAAAAAACCTGTCCATCCAGGCAGCTTCGGAGGTGTAGAATGTCTCTGCACAGCTGTGTTAGATGAAACGGGCAAGAAAGTCAAACTTGAAAACATCAAAGATTTTTTATCAGAGCAGGACGCCTATACTACCTATATCCAGAACACATTTTACCAGAAACAGAGTGTTTGTCCCTAGGCCTTTAAACCAATTTCAAGCCAACCTTTGTGACATGCAAGCCTCGGCAGAACATAACAACAGGTTTAATTATTTATTAACGGTCATAAACGTATTTTCAAAAAACGGCTTACGTGTGTCTTGAAGAAAAAAACGCAGCCGAGGAGGTTAGGGCCTTTGAGTCCGTCTTAAAAGACACAGGAAAAGCTACAAACAGACGTCGGTAAAGAGTTTTTTTAACAAGAGTTTTGAGGCTTTAATGAAGAAACACTGTATTGTACATTTTGCCACAGCCAGTGATCTAAAGGCTTCTGTGATTGAAAGATTTAATCGTACGCTAAAAACTAGAATGTGGAGATATTTTACGGCTAAAAACACCCGACGATATCTCTATGTCTTACAAGACATGGTGAAAAACTATAACCACAACTATCACAAAAGTATAAAAATGACGCTTATGCAGGTGACGTCAGAGAACGCCTTTCAAGTGTTTCAAAACCTGTACGGTACTTTTCCCGTCCATCACAAGGATAAATTAAAGATGAATTTTAAGAAGGAGATCTCGTCAGAATATCCAAGTTGAGAGGAGTATTTGATAAAAAAGATTTTTTTTATATTATTATTAAATTCATATTTTTAGTTTTACGGACAAAGTGTTTACAATATCCGATTGCATTCCCCGGTTTCCCCCTGTATACAGACTCAAAGATTATGACGGAGAACCTATCGAGGGATCATTTTACGAAGCAGAGCTGCAAAAAGTAAAATTAGCTAAAGACAAGTTATATCAGGTGGAGAAAATTCTGAGACAATGTACTGTCGGGGGTGAAAAAAAGGTTTTAGTACGCTGGAAAAATTGGCCTGTGAAATTACTGGGTCAAAGCCTCTCAACTTAAAAAATCTCAACTTTCTTTTCTTGTTTGTTTTACATCATGGATCAAATGTGTGGCGAGGGGTTTTATGTGACACTACTCTCCAACGCCAGCCTCGATGTATTTAAAAACAATACAAGTTCTAGTTTTAGGGTGGATTTAGCGCACCATATTGATTTAGAGGGCCCGTGGCAGGTAGCCTTGACAGAGATTTCATACCCGCACACCTAGTTTAACATTCCTCAAGACGGTGCCTACTTTGAATGGAGGTGAAAACCTAACCCCGAGAATCAAGAGTCTGAGGTCCAGCGCCAAAGGTTTAGAGGAGGTTATTACACAGACCTGTCTCAGCTCAAGAAAGAGGAGGAAGCTTTTCTTAAAAAAATTGGAACCGATATTCAATTAAATTATAATTCAATTCAAAAAAGATTTGAATGTCAATAAGGTGGTCAATACCATCTATGCCCCCCCTCCGTGGCTTACATGCTAGGATTCAAACCAGGAGAACGGTTTATATTTAACGCGAGAATGGCTCCCTGTCCAGTGGATATAAAGTCAGGGTTCTATCAACTTTACTGCTATAGCGACGTGGTCCGTCATCAGATGGTGGGTGACGCTTACGCTCCTGTCCTACCCACGGTTAAAGTACAGGGGGCATTTGGTAACATAGTTACACACTGTTTTAACCCCGCCGACTATCTACCAGTGGTGAAGAAACACATTGAAAACATTCACATTGAGATTAAAACAGATCAAAACATCCCGGTAAACTTCACCTACGGGAAAACTATGGTGAAACTGCATTGTAGACCCGTAAAAGCTTTGCTTTAGGGATAAGTCATTGTTAAACAGACTGCCATGGCACAGGTGTCTTTGAGATCAGATCCTCATGGTTTTGTGAGTTATTATGAAAATCAAGTCAGCAGCAGTCATGTACGGCCGAGGTATAGGCTCTATATTTTCAAAATTGTTTCGTTTTGTATCCCCTCTGGTGAAAAGAGGTTTTGCCATTGCTAAACCTCATCTGAAATTGGCCGCCTCCAACATCGCCTCCGACGTGATAAGCCATGGGGAAATTTGCCAAGAACCAGAGTCAAGAAGGATCAGGCGGTATAATGGTTTTGTCGCAGAGAGTGAGGAAGAGACCACCAGGAGATCGT
Organism: Macquaria ambigua; assembly: GCA_008360985.2. Taxonomy (NCBI): domain Eukaryota; kingdom Metazoa; phylum Chordata; class Actinopteri; order Centrarchiformes; family Percichthyidae; genus Macquaria; species Macquaria ambigua. The sequence goes on from VMKM01000513.1 coordinate 71,091, forward strand.
GTTGGCACCTTGTTGCATCTCCACCTGAAAATTACCAATGCGGACGGTACTGACCTGCAGGACAGCGAACCGGTGGTGCTCATCAGCTATCCTCTGAATACCATTTTTAGCCAATGCAACGTTACTCTGGGAGATAGGTTGATTTCACAGTCTAGCGCCACGCACCCTTACAGGGCTATGATCGAAACTCTGCTCAACTTTTCAAAAGATACGTTAAATGGACAATTCAGCGCAGGGCTATTTTACAAAGACACGGCCGGGACTATGGAATCTATAGTGATCAATAACGGGCCTAATAGAGGTCTAAATCAGAGAGGTCAGTTTACCACTGGTTCTAAAGAGGTTCACCTGCTGGGTCCTCTCCACGGGGACATATTTTTCTGCGAGAGGCTTCTTTTGAACTCTGTACAGCCATGGCCAAAGGTTTTGAGAATGACACAAGTATTGGTTTTCACAAAGTTTGCTGCTTCAGTGTTTTTAGACCTTTTTGTCAGATGTTACTATGGTATACTTTAGTATAATTACAAGCATTTCATAAGTGTCAAAGGCTTTTATTGACAATTACATTAAGTTTATGCAAAGAGTCAATATTTGCAGTGTTGACCCTTCTTTTTCAAGACCTCTGCAATTCACCCTGGCATGCTGTCAATCAACTTCTGAGCCACATACTGACTGATTACAGCCCATTCTTGCATAATCAATGCTTGGAGTTTGTCAGAATTTGTGGGTTTTTGTTTGTCCACCTGCCTCTTGAGGATTGACCACAAGTTCTCAATGGGATTAAGGTCTGGGGAGTTTCCTGGCCATGGACCCAAAATTTCGATGTTTTGTTCCCCAAGCCACTTAGTTATCACTTTTGCCTTATGGCAAGGTGCTCCATCATGCTGGAAAAGGCATTGTTCGTCACCAAACTGTTCTTGGATGGTTGGGAGAAGTTGCTCTTGGAGGATGTTTTGGTACCATTCTTTATTCATGGCTGTGTTCTTAGGCAAAATTGTGAGTGAGCCCACTCCCTTGGCTGAGAAGCAACCCCACACATGAATGGTCTCAGGATGCTTTACTGTTGGCATGACACAGGACTGATGGTAGCGCTCACCTTTTCTTCTCCGGACAAGCTTTTGTCCAGATGCCCCAAACAATCGGAAAGGGGATTCATCAGAGAAAATGACTTTACCCCAGTCCTCAGCAGCCCAGTACCTTTTGCAGAATATCAGTCTGTCCCTGGTGTTTTTCCTGGAGAGAAGTGGCTTCTTTTCTGCCCTTCTTGACACCAGGCCATCCTCCAAAAGCCTTCGCCTCACTGTGCGTGCAGATGCACTCACACCTGCCTGCTGTCATTCCTGAGCAAGCTCTGCACTGGTGGTGCCCCGATCCCGCAACTGAATCAACTTTAGGAGATGGTTCTGGCGCTTGCTGGACTTTCTTGGGCGCCCTGAAGCCTTCTTCACAACAATTGAACCTCTCTCCTTGAAGTTCTTGATGATCTGATAAATGGTTGATTTAGGTGCAATCTTACTAGCAGCAATATCCTTGCCTGTGAAGCCCTTTTTGTGCAAAGCAATGATGACTGCACGTTTCCTTGCAGGTAACCATGGTTAACAGAGGAAGAACAATGATTTCAAGCACCACCCTCATTTTATAGCGTCCAATCTGTTATTCTAACTCAATCAGCATGACAGAGTGATCTCCAGCCTTGTCCTCGTCAACGCTCTAACCTGTGTTAACGAGAGAATCATTGACATGATGTCAGCTGGTCCTTTTGTGGCAGGGGTGATATGCAGTGGAAATATTTTTTTTGGGATTAAGTTCATTTTCATGTCAAAGAGGGACTTTGCAATTAATTGCAATTCATCTGATTACTCTTCATGACATTCTGGAGTATATGCAAATTGCCATCATAAAAACTGAGGCAGCAGCAGACTTTGTGAAAATTAATATATGTGTCATTTTCAAAACTTTTGGCCATGGCTATAGACCTGAGAATTAAACTGACCCACGCCAGCGACGCCTTTTGTCTCATGGGACCCGGCAACTCGACTTTCCGTTTGAGAATACTAGGCCCATCTCTCTTTATGAAAAAAGTGACCGTTTCCCCTGCCGTTCGTTTAGGTCACTTGTCTGCTATAATAAAGGGTAACGCCTTATACCCGTTATCGCGCATTACCGTAAAAACCTACTCCATCCCTCAGAATTCTAGAATATGTAACCAGGAGAACCTCTTTCTGGGTACCATGCCAAAGTACGTGGTTGTAGGGATGATTAACCATGAAGCCTTCAAAGTGAGAAGAGACCTGTCGCCCTTCAATTTTGCCCATAACGACGTGGAATATCTGGCCCTGTGTCAGGACGGTAGACAAGTTCCAGCCAAGGCTTTCCAATCCCAATTTAACCAAGGGATTTCTGTCAGAGAGTTTTACAACATGTTTATCGCCACGGGGAGACATCTTAAAGATTTACCTCTGAGCATCAACCGTGAGGAATTTCAGAACGGACACTCTATTTGTTTTTAATCTCAACCCGGGCGAAGACAGCGAAGCCTTGTCCCCCTTGTCCAACAGAACTTTAAGACTGGAAATGAGATTCAGAGTTCCCTTACCGCATGCTGCCACTCTTATCGTTTACGCCTGTTACGATTCCATTCTGGAGATCAACTCTAAAAGACAGGTGCTGGTGGATTATTATTAAAAATGAGAAGAATGAATAATCATCAATTGGAAAGTCTTTTGCAACATCTGCTGGGTTATGTATTTTGTGGGGTGTGGGCTTCTGACCAGTTACCTTTACTGAGTCGTTCATGTAGACTCCCCGCTTACTTTATTGTGAACACGCATAAAGGACACGAACCAGGGGAACACTGGCTATCTTTAACTCTGGAGGAGGACGGTAACGCCACCTTTTTTGACTCTTTTGGATTCTCTCTGGATGTTCCTCATTACCCCTCGAGCATCTTATAGTTTTTGGAAAACCATAACGGGACTCGCCGAGTATTCTACTACAACCGTCAGCGTCAACACCCACCGTGTGCGGTCAACACTGCATATACTATCTCTGCCACCGGGCGTGCAGATTATCTTTTGAATGAGTATTGTCTTTGTATCAAGATGATGTGTTAAAAAACGACCTTAAAGCGTTGAACTTTGTGAAAAAATATCAATGTTGTATCAGAAATCAAAGCTCCGAGTCTTTTAACCATGGGGCTTGTTCTTTATAAGCGTTTAAAGATTGTTACAACTTGTGAGATGCATGTTGTTTTTCAGCAATGCTGTCGTCGTGGTATGGCTCGGGCTGAGCCTCTGGGTTCTCGGTTGATGGGTCTTGAGGTAGAGTCAGTGTAATATGACGTTCTTCTTTTTCCCCTTGCTTGATCAGGGTGAGATATCTCTGCTCTCTTGTATTTTTTAATTTTTTTGCACAGGTTCAATCCCGGCTCATTTAACATTGCTCTCATTCTCACATCCAAATCGTCTTCAACCGTTTGTCTAATAGACGACTCAGAATGAGTCAGACGGTTTAACTGGTGGGGTCAAACGAGAAACATTTTTTGAGCCGTTTCTTCAGAGTCTGGTGTTTGCGTTTCTGCCAGCAGTCTGCTTTAAATCTTTTGAAAGGAAACATCGCTCCGTCTCTCTCAATACAAAAAAAAAGAAAATGATCAATCTCGCACAGAGCCTGGAGAAAGTCTGGGGAGCAATGGTTGAGAATGTCTTTACGTTTCCGTGGCGTGGCGTGGTACAGAGCTTTTAGTAAGGGAGCATTTCTTTTTAACCGCGTCAACATGATTTATTTTGTTTTGGGGATGTAAATGACCGGCCACTAATAAGGATGCATGCTCAACCTCAGTCTGTATTGTTCTGGGCAGGCAGACGTGAGGTCAATGATTAAATATCCGTGGGGATCTTTGGTGGCGTCTTCGAAACTTTCTATGAAAAAGGACTTGTGAGGAAAAGATTTGATGAGCTAATATGTTAATCTGTAATTTGTTGCGAGGGTTTTTAAACATCACCAGATAATTGCTGTTTAAACTAATGGTACGACTGTCTTTACCCTGGTAAAATACATTCTGCGTCAGCATCAGGACGCTCATATTTTTTTGATGTCTGTACTGTGTAAAAATTTTAACCACTTCAGGGTGATCGGAGGCTTGAAAAATATCGTCTAGAATGATCAAATGATTTTGTTCAGGAGGAAACAGGTTTTCATCTTCAAAAGAATCAGGCAGTCCTTTGACAAATGTAATCTTTTGATTCATCTTTTGCAGTTCAGCATACATGGGTTGAACAGAAGTATACTCCACTCCGGTTTTGAGTTCATCACATGTTCACAGTTATGCAGTACACTTTTGACAAAATTAGTTTTCCCCACAGCCACTGGGTCCCACAGTCAAACATGAAAAAGGCATGCACAGTCTAGGATCAAAATCAATCTCTTCCATAGCAGCAAGGTGTGACATTTTTCTTCAATATATTCTAATAGCCAAACGGCAGAGTTTTTCTGTTGGCAAACAGACGTCTCTTGTCATACACCACTAAACGTTTTCAGAAATGAAAAAAAAAAAGAAAAGAAAAAAAAGAGTTTTTCAACAGAAACCCTCTTTTATCACGAGTGATGTTGTGTTGAGGGGTCTCAATCAGGCTCTCTTCAGAGTTGTTTAGGTAACCCTCCACCAGCTCTGACGCTATCAAAGTTGACCCGTTCACAGCATTCCTGGGTCTGAGTAATGTCCTTTACGCACAGCACTACTTTCTTTTACGGTTTGGTACACGTAACTCTTGGGACCGGTGGCCACAAATTCCCCGAATGCTGTCACCCCCAACTTGTCTGTCAACTGACCCAAGTAGTTCCCCATTTCCAGGGGAGTCTCTCCATTTTTTCACCACATATATCAAGCTGTTGGTGTCGGTATACAGAACATTCTTGCTTGACTCTATTTCCCCGAAAACAAAGCTGAAAAATTCTTTGGGCTCACTGATGAGGGTGGTCTGAGTCAGGTTACTTCTCTGGGCAAACTTTCCCCAGAAGCTGTTGAGACACAGTTTGGACACTTGTCTCTTTGCGGGGTTCACCTTGATTTTTTCGGCGTCTAACTGAATGCCTTGATTGACGCGAAAGTCTCTAATGTACTTTTCCCTGCTTTCCTGATCCATCGCCTTGGGCGGGTACCCCGAAGCTTCCTGCTTACCTTTCAGAAAGGTGTGTATGTACTCTACAAAAATGGAATCGAGTCAAAGTGCCACACCTCTGATCTTTGCGACTCTATACCCCATCTCCAAGGCCTTGTTAAATTTGGCGGTGACCCAAACCCCCGTCAAAGCTCTGGCCTTGTCATCAGGGGTGCAAGGACCCTGCTGATTATTGATTTTGGTGCAGGCGCGGCAGAGGGTAAACACCAATTTACCTCGAGACGTTTTGGAGGTAGGGGTAGGGCAGTGCACGCGGGGCGGGTACAAGACGGCTCTGATTAGACCAAAGTAGTTTTGAGGCACGTCAAAATCTTTGTAGAGAATGGTAGAGTGACCTAGGGGGTAAGGAAAGCTGCAGTTGACAAACGGATACAGGGAAGCAACGTCTATGTAGTGTACGCATTCATTTTCACCTGCCGTGTACCTCAACCTGATGGCACTCGTCCTACCTCCAAAAAGAGCGTGGAGGGGGGGGGGAGGTTGAGGAGGATCAAAACCCTTGAGAACTCTTTCACCCTGGGATGTGATTTTTTCACCTCCGTCCATTTGTGCTCTCTTATGACGACCATGCGGATACCATAAACGGTCCTTAGCATCTGTAATTTCTCCTCGCTGGCCATGTGCAGCTCCTCAAAAAAGGAGCGCCCGTCAAAGGACAGGTTTCGTGAGGTTGATAAGATGGACAGCCGTGATAAAAGCATCCCAGAAACTCCCAAGCATACTTTACACCCTCAATCTCGACGTAGTTGTCTACTTGGTACCTACCAATCTGTTTTGCTCCCATGTTTAGAGCATGTTGGATAAAGATGTTTTCGCTGTGTGCTACACACGCTAACCACTGTATGGCAGCATTGGAGAAGGTTTTGCATTGGCGCCTGTAGTTGTCAGGCAAAGGTATTGCTAGGGTTTTAGGAGGCAGAAAAATGGTGAGAAACACTTTCATGCAGGCTGAGGTGATGGTGATACAGCTAAGAGGGTCCACGCCCTTAGGCACAGCCCTAAGACGCATGGTGAGGAAAGACAGGGAGTCTATGTATTTTGTCTCGTAATCAGGGTCTTGGAGGCAGATTATTTTGCTTCCGTGCATGATGAGAGAGGATTTTAAGCGACACGTCCTATTACAGTCGTGGCAGAAGACAGGATCCAACGGTTCATGGGTATAAGCCTGGTCATTGCAAACGGAGCAATAGGGGCCACATCTGTGTTTATCAGGATTGTTGTAGCCTTTGTAACAAAAATGACAGGCGTGTGGGGTCCCTAGAAAACCCTTGAGATTTTTTATACCGTAGTAGTGGTTTTGGGATAGAAACAGGAATAGAGGCGGGTCAGGAGTTTTGGGAAAGTCGGTCTCAAAATGAGAGCTCAATCTTCTTTGCCACTATGATTTTGCATTTTAAAATCTTTTCAAATTTGTTGACGTCGCTAAAGGCCACGGCCATCTGCTCATTCAAAGCGCAACGTTGAAACTCATTGTGCGGCCTGAGTTTAAGATCGACAAGATGAGCTAAGCTGATGGCGAAGCAGAGCTGGTTTTGCGTATTGTTTACATTGTACAAATGGCAAGCTTTCTTTTTTGAAGATTTCGCATTCCAGAGTTTTTTCCGCCATCCTTTTTAACCCCGCCTCTGGGATTCTGCACCACCTGCACCACTAGTTCTAGGCTGGCGTCGGACATAATTGACATGTTTGATTGTACTAACCTGTCCAGTAAGGCTTGAAAAGCCGGCAGGACAGCGTCATCCTCATCGTTAACAGCTGACGGAAACGTGGTTTCGCACATCTTTGCGTCTGACCTCTGACATTACTCTGACGGCCAGATCCTGAAGGCTGTCCATGACGTTTCAGTAAAATGAAGCGTAAATTAGGTACACTTTCGGGAGAGGAAAATTTAACAACCATCTTATTTCAAGATTGTTAAAGCGGGTCTGCGATACAGTTCTGGATGGATCTACCCGCTCATTTTCATTCAATGCTGAGGAGGGACCCGCGGTCAGTACAGTTTCCTTCCCCAAATTCCCTAAATTCGTCTAAATTTGTTTCATTTTCTGACAATGGACGGACAAATAGGATCAGCATCGATTTCAATCGGCTTTGGGGGGAGAGGGTTCTTTCACTTCTCCGACGTTGAGGGCGAGCTTGTACCCCGAGATGCAATGCCCGGTCTCTCCTCTGTTGTGCCTCTGTAGTGAGAGAATCTCGAGTTAGCTCTCTCTCTGATAAATTGTGTTGCTGTAAATTTAAACTACAGTATATTAAGCAGTAGCTGAACGTTAAACATATAAAGCGGTAAAATGCAGCACACACACACAATAATACAATATTAATAAAAAAAGAAATAAATAAAAACACACGTCAGCCAAAGTATCTAGAAAATGTTACTTAATTTAAGTAATCCCTTTTGAATATGTTAGAAATTACAAAGTAACTCTCCCAACACAGATTACTATCGATACCTCGATGCATTAATATCCTATAGCATATGGTATAGTGTGATTTTTATTTTTGAACATATTTCAGGCACCATTACCAGCCTCTGCATCGTGCCCCCCTGCATTAGATGCATTATACATCCAGTGTTAGGTGGCGCTGCTACAGCTTCCCTCCCTAACTTGTATGATATACGTCACCGGAACAACGCTCTTCTCGCCCTCTCCTCTTTGACTCCGACAACAGGAAGTCCAGTTTCATTTGAATCCTGCAGGTGGGCTGACAACATCGGGTTATTATCGAGTTTAAAAGTTTTACCGACTTACCGGATTCAGTTCGGCCAGTGAGGGGCTCCCTCGCCGGGCCTTCCGTCTGGATGTTGCCACTGGATGTGTCCGCGGCCTGATCCAAACCCGTTCTCTCGGACGGAGGTGGAGGAGATTCTTCCTTCTCTTCAACTTGCCCAGAGATGGACATGCCTCGACGGCTGCTGGATGTTTCACCCCTCCGACGGAGCTCGGACTCTCTAGGCTTTGAGGTCCGACATTCTCCTCTTGGATGCTTCTGGATCACCGTGAAAATAGGGAGGGTTTCCACGCCGGAACCGACGTTCTGTAGCTTCTAAGAAATCTGTAAGTAAGCAGTTTCAAAAAATTAATTTGTCTTGTAAACACTGTGGATGTTGTCAGGATTAGCCATCTAGGCATCAGGGAGAGGACCCAAACACAGACGGGAAAGGCAGACTGGTGCAGATGAATGAGGTTTTATTAAATAACAAAAACGCTTACATGAAGATCCATGGAACAGAAACAACAGGACACGGACACCAGGAACTCTGGGGACCAGGGAAAGCGACACACAGGGAGAGACAACTAACAATGAACTGACAAGGAACAAAGGAACAGGACCAGTATATAAAGGGGAAGAGACAACGAGGGAAGCAGACACAGGTGAGGGACTAAGCACAGGTGAAAACAATCAAAACTGGCGGGAAAAGAACAAAGACAGGAAATAAAAAGCACACAAGAAAACAAGAACCAGGATTTCAAAATAAAACAGGAAGTCCAGAACACAAAGGATGTACATAAATTCCACGTGGGACATGACAGATGTGGACTATACCTACCGAATTCTGATTGTGTGAAGCTTAAACCTTCCAGCTCGTTGGAGGTAATGGTTTTTCAAAAGTACAATGTTGCAGAAAAATGAAACAAGATTCAATAAAAAAAATTAAAAAAATAGGCTTCACTTACTGGGAAACAAGGATGTGTTCAGGGAGCGACATGGATTTCTTCCCGAACTGTAATTTCTATAAGATAATTTTTGCTATTTAGGTCTAATATTTTATTCTTTCTGAAAATACTGACGAAATAGTAGGATAAATATTATTACCGCTGCCCATCTTGCATCTTCAGTCCTCAGTCTTCAGCGAGTCCTGTGAGGGATTTTCAGGGCCATATTTTATATCATGATGCTCTCATAAGAAACATGTTTCACTCTAGTCTACGTTGCATTAAACGAACGAGCATGTCTTTGTTTTATTCAGAATAATGTGTTTTGACACGCAGTCTACCTTAACTCTGTTGTTTGCTGGAATGTCAGTATGTGACAGGAACTTCTGTGGGGAAAAAACTGATGATTCTTTTCACAGGATGATTCTTTTCACAGGATGATTCTTTTCACAGCCCTGTTGGGTGTTTTTTATAGTCTTAATTATCCTAATACAGAAGAACCATTCATGAGCTGTTTGCAGGGAACATGACCCATTAACCCCTCTGATTCCTGAGCTGTTCTCACAGATGGGGTTAATTAAAAAGGAGTGGGAATTACGGCAATGACGTGGCGCAATTTGATTGGACAGGGCGGGGTTTCAGGGGACCGGAATTACGGGGCCGGGACTTCCGGTGATGAATGGCGATATTTGATTGGACGGGGCAGGACTTCCGGGGGCGGGGCTTGTGACATGGCGCATTCTGATTGGCCTGATCTGACCTGATCTGACCTGTCAAAATTTGACAAAAGGGTGTCCCTATATCTCTCTCTATTATGCAATGAGAAATTGAACCTGGAGCAGAGTGTTGATGCACAGAGCTCGCAGAATAATGTTAGATAGGTGAGTACAGCAATAAACTCAATGATGGTTGCAGGTCACTCTCTAGATGAGAGCGACAGCAACCTCTGCGTTGCCTAGCAATGTAGCGTTGTGTGTGCAAAAACTGCACTCTTTGCATTTGCTTTTTTCGCTGTTTGTGGCGGTCTGCCTTAGTGATGCTTTATTCTGCTGCTCATTCTACAAGAAGTGTCAGGCTATTTGACACTGCAATGCTCGTTCTGTGTTTATAGCCCTTTTTATTTATTGTCGTAATTTTTGTTTAATTGTCTGAGCTTTGTGCTCAGTGCTCCTGTTGTGTCTATACCTTGACATGTTTATGCGCTTTATATTTTAGCCTAAATATTTTCTGTAATCGAATAGTTCTATCATACAACTTTACAAAGGTTACATTCGAAAATGTAACACAGTAACATTTACTCATAGTACATTTTTACTGAGGTACCTTTTATTTAGGTATTTTTACTTTTACTTGGATAAAATATTCGTCCTCTTTCCATCCCTGCATCTGTGCATTGTGTATGTATGTACCCTGTCGCCTCCAAGTTCCCATCCAGTACACTAAACTTTATTATATACAAAAAGGTTTACTTACTAGCATTTTCCAAAGCTATTAGCTGCATCTCACAGTCTTTATCAGTGGATGAAGTTTGAGCAAACATTTTTCCAATGTCAAGAATGAACTTTCAGTTTCAGTTCATTACATTTTGCCCAGAGATGCACAGGTCATATTCCCATGCTGAAATGATACTACCTGGCCAAAGTTTTTCTGTATTTCATCTGATTTGTGGAAATGTGATTAAACACAAATTTATTTAGGAATAATGCACCATGTAAGCACAACATGAACAAAAATAATTAAGGTTGTCAAAGCAGAGAAGAAGAGGACTGCAAGCTAGCAAACGTGGATGGAAACAATGCACAAAATCAGCATAGCAAATGTTGAGTTATGAGGAAAGAAATGCACTCAACATGTTTGTTAGACCTCAAGGTTACACACAATGTGTTGTGGTGAGAAACACTGAATGTAAACATAGTCTTTGCTTGTTTACAATAAAACTTCACAGGCCACCTTTAGTAGTATACTATAAGTGTGCAAATTCTGTGAGAAACTTGCAATTTATCAAATGGGGAAGTCACACGATGTCAGTCCAAGTCAATTCTGAAGTGAATTGTTTTTGAGACTCCAGTATAAGTCGATGACTCGAGTGCACATCTCTGCGAAATATCTGAATTCTACAAAAGGAAAGCAACTTCACACAACTGCAACTTATATCACACATTCGCAGCATCAGCTGTTTTTATTTTCTACAGCAAACGTACAGTAACAGTGGTGGTAGACGGATCACCCCTTCAGAACTTCTGAGCTGAAAACCAACATCAGCAAAGAAGGAAGAAAGAATAATTTTAGGTCATAGATGCACTATAAGTAAAGTTATGGAAAGTCATACAAAGAGCCATGGAATTTTCTAAGAAGCTTGGTATGAGTGGGTATGTCTTTTAGTTTAAATAACTCCTAAACCCATCTGTTGAGGTAAAACAAAGCCACAACAAACATGAGGCTATCTGGCTTCATTCAACTGTCACTGTGTACCTGACACTGAGTTATGTCACAGTAAAATCAATTACATGATCATCTCAGCAAACAGTGCTAAATATATCTCATCACTTCAACCAAGATCAGATATGCATTTTTGTGTTGTGATTTACACTAACAAAAGTGACAGCAAGCAAAGTGAAGTCAACCTACTGCGAAAAAGGACGTGAATGCTGTGGTGGATAACTGACTTCCATGGGAGCATAACTCAGTGTCAGGTACACAGGTCTGCAGAAGAGACACTGCTGAGGTTTTTAAAGGAAAGCTATGGAACGTTTGAGACGGTAAAGTTAGAATCAGCAGCATTTGGTGGCTTGAAGGATCTGGATATATGGGAGTAATAAAGGCTGTACAAGATACAGAGTGCACCTGCACTGTACAAAATTCCCTAGAGATGCAGTGTAGCTTTAAGGGCTCCAGTTTGGGAGAGGGCTCTGAGGAGGCTTTAAAGTTCAGGGGTCAGCCGTTGCAGAGATGGTACTGCAGAAGGGGTGAACAACCTGCTTTTAATCTTGTTGTTTTCCCTTCATTTAAGCCACTTTAGTGCTGTTTGATCTTTCTCTTTTTCTTTTTTTTCTTTTTTTTTTTTGAAGGATACCTGTTCAAAACAGCTGGAGCACATTTACTGCACAATAATGTAAGGGCAATTTTATTTATAATTAATTTTATTGTTATTTAGTACCATTGTTTTCAGCAGACAAGTCAAAAGATGAAATGACACGTGAAATAACAGTATTATAATATCAGTATTTCACTGTTCCCTACTGGGTATCATTTTCTAATACGGCACCCTTAATAAAGGGTTTATATGTAACTAATGACTTTATTAATGGTTAATAAACTGTTTAGTAATGCTTTATAGATCAAGAACAACTTTTGGGTTGCCAGGTTGTGAAAAATCCCTTTAACTGATTGGTCTGTATAACCACTTACCTTCTGTAGAAGAGCTGCAGAGGATCTGAACCAAATATGAACAACTTATTAAGTATTTCTTAATGGAATATTAACATTTATAACTGCATTATTACCAAATTGAAACGATAGATAAATTAGATTTTTTCCAACCTTAATTGCTTATTTAGTAACCATTATTAAAGCCATTAGTTACAACCCTTTATAAAAGGGTGCCTTATTAGAAAGTGTTGCCCACTACTATTTCTTCTACATTAAGCTGTGCCTTAGATGCCCTTTGCATGAATTTGTATTTTTCCTGGCATTCAGCTCACAGCAGGGCCGCTCCAGTGCATTATGATTGAAGCAGCCAATATACTTAGCCTATTGTATTTCTCGTGTAAATAGGTCTGGTGTGTTTGTGTGTACAGCAGTAATTCTGTGAAAGGAGTGACATTAAATGTCATTAAATGGTGTATTTTACACCACTGTGTTAAAAGTTTTAAGAACCACCAGAAATCTTGCCCAATAATCTTTGTGGGAGGCATTTTAAGTTTAATCATTGGCAATTATTTTCTGTTGACAAGAAGAGTTTGTGATTGCATCTCTGAAATATGTGGACTGATTTCTTCAGCCAGTACTTTATGTTCAGTAGAAGAGAACCTACACTTTTATTTGCCCGACATTGTTTTCTGGATATGCACAAGACCAATGTTAAACAGTCCAGCATCAAGCAGACGTTCACTTAAATTAATTTAACTATGACTGCTCATTTACAACGTCACATTTATGGCCTGGTCATACCAGCATGTAAAATGGCGAAATTTCCCAGCAAAGTCAATGTATTTCAATGGAATCCCCATGATCAGAGGATTCAGTGGTGTGGGTGAAGAAAATCTTTAATGTCAAGTTCAGCTTTGGTGAACTTTGACAGGCAAATTCGCTCCAAAACCGGGACAGTGTTTTGAGGGAATGGAGAACCAAAGAGTCCAAACCAGAGGAAGCTATGGTAGCTTAGTAAGCTGTGTTGCACCACCCATTTTTATGTAACCTCGTCAATCGGAGTATAAACTGCTCCAGAGCAGAGACATGTTTTCTAGACAGTTGTGGGACAGGAGTCGGTGGTACAAATACACCTCTTGAATAGACTTTGTGAACTCATGGTCCTATTAGCAACCTAGCTAGCAAGCTACTGAGGCTGACTAGCGCTAGCATGTTCTTGGCTGGCTAGCGTGTTAGTAGTTAGCTCGCCAGGTAAAGCAGTTACATTTTTTTACTTTATTTACAGAATAATATGTACATAAAATATATACCTAACACAAGTACAAACCAAACTCATTAGTACATAAAAAGCTACAGTAGTTCAACAAGTAGCCCTGTGTCACTGTGTCGCAAAGCTTCTATCACTGCCTTTGTGATGAACTTTGCTGTGCCACCTTCTGCGGTGACCGGGCCATAAGTAAATACCTTGCTAAGGTGAAATTGCAGTCTGCTTAGTGAGTGAACGTCCTGGTGTCTGGACATACACTTCTGCTCACAGGAAGTGATGCGTTCAATGTTTTTACTAGTTTGATATAAATAAAACACCTGGATAGCTAACGTTAGCAGTGATAACCACTGTGGCTGAAATATCATAACATAAAAGATTGCCCCCTGCCAAAAGTCAGACTTGAAAAATGTCACAGTACTGCATACATAACACTGCTTGAAGTGCTGTGCAAAAACATCACAGTAATAGGTACCACTTTAAAACGTCTAAACTGACTATTGTTACCTTTTGGCATTATTCACCTTCTTTAAACCTTGACTTGTGATTACAGTTTAATACAGAATACAACAGCAAAAAACAAGCATACCAGGCCTGCTCCAGTCATTTGGGAAGTTAATTGCAATGACCTGCAGATAGTCAGGCCAGGTGTCTTGGGTGATCATGTTGGAAATTACAATACGCAGTCCAGTCACCCTTCACCGCCGTCTCCCTCACTTTTTCTCCTTTGTTTCCTTTCTCTTTCCTCTGCCTCCCTCACTCTCTTCCACTCTCATCTTTCCCCTCCATGTCTTTGGCCAGTGCTGAAATGTGATGCTGTCAGGCCCTGTAAGCAGAGCTCTGTCACCGGGGCTTGTAATAGCCGTATGGTGGCTATTTTAGCGTGGACTCTGACAGTTGTGGCTGTCACATCTGATGGTGAGGGCGGTGCTGATCTGTGGTGGCAGGCGGATGAGGAGGAGAAGGACCGCTACTCTAGCGTCCCGTCCGACTGCACACTCACTACTGCTAGTTTATAGCTTCAAATGCACACACACACACACACACACACACAAACGTGCCTCTTACTGCCTGACCTTTGTTTTGTATGACCACATGTACACACACATATGTATGCATTACTCACATGCATGCATACACACCCATAAATAGTACACACATAAAAACTTCATCCACATACAGACAAAAATGCACTGGTGTGCACATTTGTACGTAATAAATAGACATATAAGCACATACACACCAACAAGTGTACACACAAGCAGACCCACACGCACATGTTCACACACACACACAGTGCGGAGCAGCACCGCAGTAAGGTTGCTATGCTGCCATTACTTACAACGCTGAACACTCACTTCTCTGCCTCTCCCTCTCTGTTTCTCCCCCTTGCTTCTCCTCCTCCCTCCTTTTCTGAGTCTCTCATTTCCTTTTTTCTTTTTATCGGATTGACTTTCTCTTCTCTACACATTCTGTTCTCTCTCACCTTCCCATTTTTCATTCATTCCCTTGTTCATTTAGTTCAGTGATTTATTCTTTATGACTTCTGGTCCTCTCTCTCCCTTCTTGTTCTCATTCTGTGCTCTCTCTCCCTCTCCCGTGCTCTCGTTCCCCTCATGCTCACTGACTCGCCTTTCCTTTCTCAGTCGCTCACATTCACACCAGAGTGGCTCTTTTGTGCTGAGAGGATCGCATAACCCTTACACAGTATTTGAAGTGTTACAGCCCTCCCTGCTCGCGTTGGGTCGAATCCAGCTTTCTTACCCACAGAGAGCGACTGGGTCTCAAAGCTACAGCGGTGAGCCCTCTACTCATGTCTCTAACCCTGAGGCTTCAGTGGATCAGACGATAGACCTGCAGCCCTCCTCACTTTCAGCCAACCACTTCAGCTGTTCACCTGAATACTGAAATGTTAACAGTACCGCCTCACACACATACAGCAGGGAACACACACTCACCTGAATGCCAGCGTTTAATATCATTGGTTTTGGTGTTATACTGTTGAAGTACTTTGCATTTAAAATAAATATTTAGGTGTGATATCTCTCTGTGATCCTGCTCCAATTATTGTGCATATTCCTTCATTACACTTGTGTAAAATTCTGCCTTGAAAACCAAGTTAACCCCAAGATTGATTGACAGATTTGTCTAAAGGAAAACTTACCAAGACCACAAAGCCAGAAATACACTTGAAGCATCAGACATATGCTTTTCAAATATCCACTGGCCAAAAGTGCACTCAAGGTAGCAAAATGCAAAATGATTACTTTTTTCTAAATTGGTGCCTGGATGCATATTTTAATAAGTTTCTAATTAGCTGTCACATATTACACAAATGAAGGAAAAACTGGAATGCATCCACATACTCCCAAAACTTATACCTGAAAGA
This sequence comes from Macquaria ambigua, assembly GCA_008360985.2. Taxonomy (NCBI): domain Eukaryota; kingdom Metazoa; phylum Chordata; class Actinopteri; order Centrarchiformes; family Percichthyidae; genus Macquaria; species Macquaria ambigua. The sequence goes on from VMKM01000513.1 coordinate 86,952, forward strand.
CCTGAAAAAGTTGTAACCAATGAGTAGGGCTAATATTCTACATTTTTTTCCCTTAATTTAATAATTCATCCTGCTCCGTTCTGGTCTAAATATAGGATGAGATGTGCACACAACTACATTTCTTCATATTACACCACACATTAATTTCATCAAATGGTGTCCATTTGCAGCTTGACAGTGCAAACAGACAAATGTCAGAAAATGATTCAAATCAGACTATCTCACTAGCTTGATAAACTTAATAAACTACCAAATTTGACAATCAGCTGAGAAAAACTAAAACTTAAAGCCACTATGTGTAGAATTTGAAAATGTATGACTTTGGCACCCCCAGTGGTAGTATCAAAAAAGACACTGTGGCAGACAGCAATGCACGCCAATTGACCCTTAACTGAGCTCCACCCCCCTTAGTTAGTGTTGCTAAGCCTGTCAAGCTTTCCATTCTGGCACTGCAAATGCTGTTTCAACGGATAATGATGGCAGATTTACCATCAGAATTCTTGATTGATAGATTCTAATTTTTGAAATGATGGGTCTTCGATTGCACTCAGAGGTAGACGGAAGCAGCTTCTCTTTTTAGTCAGCAACTTTGCCTTCTGAAATGACAGTTGCTGCTAGCAGATCTAATCACCTGCACCCAGCTAGCTAATTAATGCTAACTCCGTGAGTTGGGTCAAAACTCCACGTCCCAGAAAAAAAGTCAGCATACTATTGTAGGGTAGAGCTAGTTAGACCACATAACTGAATACATTTTCACTGCAATGGTTTATTTTTTGGGGGAAAAAACAAGAACAACAAAACAAACCACCAGAATAATCTCAAAGATGATCAAATAAAAAATCTACACATAGTGAATAAATGTGTCTAGTAGCCTCTACTGTAAAGACGTCCAGTGTAGTGCTCCATGTAAGGGTTTCTGGTGCAGGTTATCCAGCCTAAACGTGGAACTCCATCATCACAGCAAACACACTCACATGCTTGTATACTATACTGTACATATTATCATTAAGTGTGCATGTGAAGATGCACAGAGAGGAATAGAAGTACACACACAGAAGAACAAGCGCATGCACCCTCCAAAAGTCATGTACAGAAAAATCATTCATACGCATCCACACAATCACACATAAGGTTGGCATGTTACTCAGGAGACAGAAAAAGCCAAACAAAGGCCTTCAGTTGACTCCAGCTGCAGCGGTAACCTTTGAAACTCTTCAAACTCAACAGGGCGATTAAAGGGAAGAGCTATCTGTGTGTGTATTCACCTTGTCTGCACCTTTGTTTGACAAAGAATGCGAATTATGCCTATGGGTGTGTTTGGGGGCTGGTCGTGATCACCCCCACATACACACACGCGCGCACACACACACACACACACACACACACACACACACACACACACCAATAGTGCCACTCAGCCATCTGTGTTACACCCCTGTCCATGACCTAGTCCCTGCACATGATTAATTCCGCTTTATTCCACTTTATGCATTAAAGTCCATTTCAGAAAGGTCAGCAAAGGGGTGGTACAGGCAGGAATTGAGCAGCCCCCGCCCCTCCTCTTAAGATCGTTTTGTGGACTCAAGGCCAGTTTCCTCTTAGTAAGCTCACATTAAATTCACACGTCTTTCTTTTTACCCCCTCCATTTCTTGGCATAAGAAAAATTATGCAGAGTAGTACTACCCATTCAATTACTGTTAAGCCCTACTTACCCAGCAAAGAAAAAAAGGGATTATATTTCATTAGGTGGGATTAAATGACGGTTTAAAAAGGCATTTTGCTGTCTGGGAGAGCGGTGACTGTGCTAAGGAGTGGTAGGTAGCGAAGCGATGAGGGGTGTAATTTGAGTCCTCTGCATTTTCTGTCCTCGAATGTCTTCCTTTCACATTTCACGCCTGTTGGGCTGCCTCAGATAGACTTTTTATATGTCTGTTAAAAATGAAGGTGTCTACCTAAAAGGCATCATCATGGCCCCGACTCCTTAACGGCTAGATGTCAGCTAAGGAACAAGATTGTAAATAGATATCACTGACAACCGAGGAGAAAACCGTGTATCATCAAAAACTTTTCAGGACTTTGGAACAATCTTAGATTTTTAGACAACACATTTTTGTTGATGTTTTAGTTTTGAATGCATTTATAAAGACTTCTCCCAGACGTTAAATCTGCTCTAATCAATATCTTGATATTAACAATAAACCAGTGTGTAATGTGAAAGGAATCGCTTGAGAATTATTACCTGACTCTGCTCTATGGTGTCTTTCCACCACAGGCAGCTGCTTAGCTAAAAAGCACTAAAAACCCACTGTACACTACTTGCCAAGCACCAAACTGCAGAAAGTTAGCGACTAGCTGGTGAAATAGTAGAGAATGTAGCAAAAGAGCTGGATATTTCTCTCAGGATTTGGTGAAGAGCAAAACAGAGCTAAAAGGAGAGTGAAGGAGAATTAAAGTTGGACAAACACGATTGCAAATGAATGTTTGCCACTAATAAATGAATGATTTTTGGCTCTGGCCAAAAAAAAAAAAAAAAAAGCTTTCAAACTCATGCATCTCTAATTCAAACTGGACTCACCAGTACCTGCAGCAACACATGCGCAGCCCCTCGCATGTTTTTAACCCCGGGTATTTTTTGGTCTGAACAACGACTAAGATATCAACTTCATAAGGTAATAATATGTCAATGTTGTACTGCTTGTTGTGTTGCCCCCAAGTGTCCAAAAGAGTACTTAATGCAGGTTTAAGTACAAAGGACTATGTAAATCTTTGAATCAAGCCAAAACAACAACATTTGATTGATATTGATATGCCGTTATGACAGTAGATGCTTTGAGGATGTGGTTTCATTCAGGTGGTTTATTTTGTCCTCAGATTCTATTTTCAGTCACGGCAAAGTGCATAAATCATAGATAAAGAATACGGTGCAGCACTCCAATTTAAGTTTTTATTGCCGTGTAGATGATTCGGGCAAGATGCCATCTTTCAGCATGCATTTCAGGCAATAATAGTGTCAAATCTCAATTAATATTCATAAATCGACAATACAACCATGCACACAGCTGTGTCAAGAATACCATCCCTCATGCACTGATTCACTCCCACTCCCTGAGACAGTGGCTTGAAGAAGAGCTAGAGGCTCTGCACAAACTGCTTTCTGGGTAATAATTTCTTTTTAGGGCTGAGAAGAAAAAAAACACATAGATTAATAATTTTATGAGCCGCTCAAACGGGGAAAAAGTTGGTCCTCCAGCTACAAAATATTTGGGAAACTTACTAAGAAATTCACTTGATGCTGTCTACAGTATATTCAAGCTGGGGGTAGAGAAAAGGGCAAGGGCAGATGGGACTGAGGGCGAGGTGAGTGATGTTAGAGCGTGGAAGAGAAAAGAGGACACTGACCAGGTCAGAGACGTGGCACTCCTGGCAATGCCACAATTGCAGTATTTTTAAAATTTCAGCATGACAAAAAGTCATTTTTAGTGGTGTGTTTATCATGATTAACTTCAAGGTATTCCCTGTGTGTGTGTGTGTCTGTCTGTCTATGTGAGGAGGGTCATTCTAATATCCTGTCTTCCTTGTGTATGTAAATAGGGTGTGGCCAAACAACGAAAGTTAGAAAACACCTTCCAGTATGATGCAGTCTAATACAACATCTTCACTAACCGGAGCCCCAATGAGACTAAAGGCGCCAAAGTCCTAAAGCAAAATAGTCACATGCTCACATTGTCGTCGTGTATGATATGCGCAGTCAGCAGTAAAAGCTAACGCCAGCATGCTCACAATGACAATGCTAACATACTGATGTTTCGCAGGTATAATATTTACCATGCTCACCATCTTAGTTTAGTGTATTAGCATGCTAACATTTGCTAATTAGCACTAAACACAAAGTACAGCTGAGGATGATCATAATGTCACTTTAGCAGGTACTTGGTCATAAACCAAAGTATTTATCATATATCATATTTACATTTTGACCTGATGATGGCACTCGATGAAAAGTTAGGGGATCACAAAAGTGATTCCACTTCATCCTGAGGGGAACATGAATATCTGTACAAAATTTCATGGCAATCCATCCAGTCGTTAATAGTCAAGACATTTCACTCAAAACCACAAATGTCAACCTCATGGTGGTGTTTGTGGAAAAGTCAGGCAGTTACCAAAGTCATTAGGATTTATCACCTGGGAACCATGAATGTCTGTACAGAATTTCATGGCAATCCTTCCCATAGTTCTTAAGATATTTCAGTACCAAAGTAGTGGACTGACCAACGGACATTGCTATCCCTAGACCCACACTGCTAGTGTGGCCAAGAATTGCCATAGAGAGAGAGAGTCAACGAAACATAACAACCTTCACAAACATTCAGTTTATTGCAGGGCTTCTGTATTTTATTGCATTAGATTGTACAAGGGTATTTTAAGAAGCAGTAACTGAGTTTACATGAAATGGTGTAAAAGATTAAAAAAAAAATCAGCTTTCAGCTATCTTTAATTTAAAGTCCCAACAATTTGCAGTTTTGTAGCTTGGCCAAAAAGCAAGCCAAAAAAAAAAAAAGCATATTAAGTAGTGTTTATTCAAGCTTTTTTCTGGCATATAGATTCTTAAAATCTAGGTTTAACTGGTTAGCCTACCTAGCCCTAACATATAAAACTGGCCATTGCTTTATGCTATCCAGTTCCCAGCTTCAAGTATTTTATTACAGGTGCTTAGGAAAGCTTTTACATTAAATGGCTGATAACTTCTGATATAACTTTCACCAGAATAATGTAAAGAAACTGACTATCTTCCTGCAGTATACTTCTGGGTTGCCACTGCATCATAAAAGTTGTTTTGATTCTTTATCATTTGTGCATTTGTCTCTGTGTGTTTATTTTTTTCTCTGAAAAAGGCTTTGGATCAGTCGCCCTCCCCTTGATTGGGCTCATTCGTAAGGCCTCCGGGCCACAGACTGACTGGATCAAATCACAAAGCAGCGTGGGATAAAAAGGACAGACATTCACTTTTTCTGTAACTGTACACACAAATATACTTCTTGTCCCATTTGAGACAATCTGAAACAGATCTTGTTTTATTGGATCAAAATCACCACTGCAAGAACATTTTTTGACAACTCTATGGACTTACTGACAAAAGCCTGCAGTAGTAAAGGGATGGATGTAATGAGGAGAGGACTTCTGTAAAGGTCCCAGAGTATATTGTGATTCTGTCCTTCTTACCAGCCCTGTCATATGCTACACTGCTCTCTGACATTTTAAAGCGGTTTGTCAACTTTAATCACAGAGCTGTTCAGAAATCCAGCTGGAAAAGTCTGTCTCTTCTAATAATGGAGTACAACGTATGTATGTGAGAGTGTACATTTGTGTATATGTTGTAATGTGTATGTACGTATGTGCCGGTGACTGTTTGTCAGTATACTGTAAGCCAATCAGTGTTACAGACTAACCATGACTGAAAGCCACTAATACTGATGTACATAATGATACCATAGCCAGTTCAAGTATAAGCAAACTGAGAACCTGCTCAGGGTTTATGTCTCACCCACCACTGCAGGGACCAATACTAGTGATGCTAGTGATAATCAGACTGTATTGCCGTTTCATTTTACTTAATTGAAATTAAATTAATCCAGCCTGACATTGTGTTTGTATGAGCCGATTTCTTGTAGCGAGGTGGGATTATTTTGTTTTATTTTGCCCCAACCAGTCAGTAGCGTGTGACAGATCCATCCTGCTGACATTAATTTCTATTGACACAAAAGTTGTTGTAGCGGTTGCTAGAAGCAGTTATCTCAATGTTTTTTTTTTTACACTGATCCAATAAATATAAATATTAATTTAATAGTTGTTATTTCTGTTTGTCAACTTTTACCATTTTTCTGTCACTATTATTAATGTAGCTAAGTAGCTAGCTAGCTATATAAGAAGATGACATCCACTTTCTAAATGATTAGCCAACTGTTTGTCAAACTGGTGGAAACAGCTGTAAACGGGCACAACACCAGACTTAACTGAATTGCTGAACAAATCAGAGATGTGGGCAGCAATTTGGAGGTCTGGAACCTGACTACTGATAATGTAAGTTCCAACATACACAATTGGCAGTGCTTGCAGGTGGGCAGCCAGTGAGGGGCCATGTCCTTGTCACTCCACTAGTGACTCCTGCTTGTTGGTTTCCATGTAGGTGAGTGGGATCTGGGGTAGTACCATGAACCTCTTAATCACCTTTCTTCACTGATGAACACAGACAGACATTCATGTCTGGCCTTCTATTGGCAGAGGGATAGATGCTGAAGAGTGAAAAGCTAATGGAATATGGTAAATCTATGCTCCAAGGATAGAGAAGTGGATTTCTGTGTACATTCAACAAAGGTTACTTACTGTGTCTAACAACTTTCAAGTGTAACAGATCCATTAACAAGAGTTATAGACCAGTGCTAATTTTGGAATGGGAAAAGCCCATAAGAGATGTTAAGCATTAGGTAGGCTGGCTAGGTTGACTAATTGGCTGTTTAAAAGCTAGCTGCACCATTAGCTAATAAAACAGGTTCAATTGTATTGGGGCTTTTTAATGATCTGCCATGTAGCACCAAATTTTGGAGGTTGTCAAAGACATCCTGTAGGTGATTTCAGTTAATAGTTTGTGTCTGGTTTAGGGAGGCTACTGATTAATTCAAGGTTAAAATATTATTTATTAAATAAAATGAACCTATTGTTGACTAAAACTAAAATAAGTAACATTATTAAGGATGAAGTTTCCTAAATATGATTAAACTAATGAAATTCATGTCAAGTCTAAGACTGCATCTAAAATCCAAATCAAAAAATTGGCGCGCGCACACACACACACACACACACACACACAGTATCAGTTTGGTAGACAGCGGAAGCCACTAATAAACTCCTGTGGCCAGCTTCATCCACTTCTTTCTCAGCCATTACTTCTTTCTATCAATTAACCTTTAAGCTCTCTCTTCCTTCACAGTCACATTAATAGAAGATTGGGGAAGGGGTGTGTAAAACCAAAGAAGTGTGGAGGGGCAGTCTCCATTTCCTGAGCTGAAACAATCAATAGTCTATGAATATTCTGATCAGAGTCCTCAGGCCTGAGAAAAATGTCAACGGTTAGTCTACAAGAGCCGCTAACAGAGGAGACAAGAAAAAAAGAACAACAGAAAAACAGAAATCACAAGCGGGAGAGAGGAATTGGGAGAGGAAAAAGCTTAAGGAGGCGAGGTGGTGTCACATATCAATACTAGTTCTAGTTTTCAGTATGAATTCTGCTGTATTTTTTTGCTGAATTTCCAATCCAGATTTTCATTAAAAAAATTACAAAACTGACCAAAGACCCTTTGTATTTTCCCTTTAAAATATTAAGAGAAGAGAAAACTCTGTCTGGAATGTTCTTTGTTCTTCAGTTTTACCTGATAAAGGTCTAAGGACCGAAACGTTGTATCTCTTGTAATGTTTATGGCAAGTAAAAGGACAGTATGAGGGAGGTCTATGGACATTTCCAAGAAATAGCTCCCATACGTAACTCCCCATAAAACCACAGGTTGTCATTTTTACATTTTTGTTTTTGTAAAGATCAAACAAACAAGATATAATGTTTTTGTTTAGTGACCTTTTAGATGTATTGGTAGGCAGATTTTCTTAACCTTTGGACAGAGCCAGGCTAGCTGTTTCCTCCTGCTTCCAGTCTTTATGCTAAGCTAAGCTAATCGCCCGCTGGCTCTTAATATTTAGTGTACAGACATGAGAGTGGTATCGATCTTCTCATCTAACATTAAGCAAGAAAGCATTTACTGAAGCATGGTATGAGAATGCAAAGTTTTTGATTTCCCAAGTTGTAGTCATAATGCCCCAGAATCTGACTAACTAAAAAGCGTAAAATAGCTAACATCCAACTTGTGCATGACAAGATAGTGACTATTTAATGTATGCTTTTTTTCAATTTTACCCTTCAACAAAAAAGAATCACAAAATCCCTTGTTATTTATAGTACATGACTGTGTATGGCAGCCTACACCTGTGGAAAATAAAGGTATATTTCAGTTTCTTGTCTAGAGTTCAAGCTAGAAACAACCCATAATACAAAACTCTCCCAGAGTAATACATTTACTCTGTAGCACAAGGCCCAGTACTCATTCTACTCAAAGGCATCATCCTGTTGTGAATGCTTCCTCAAATATAAGATAACCCTAACATAATTTCCAGGAAAAAAAAAATGTCTGTCACAAACATTAACATTAATTTATGCTGACAGAAATCAGAAAGGTGTAAAGAAAGACACCATTTTTTTTCATCTAAACAAGGTTTACAGCTGGATATTAATGTTCTCATGCCCCTTTGCAAAATTCAATTGCTGGCGTCGTGTTTTACAGTGATAGATTACCTTTACTGAACAAATCAGAAGTCTCCACAGTTGTTGTTGCCGTTTGGAATCGATTGGGGCTGAATAAGCCCAAGAGGTTTAGCATGTGTTTATTCATGCCACTATTGACATTAAGGGGAGGAACCGCCTCTAAAAAGTGATTAATCTGCTGTTGAATTCAGTATCAAATAAATGTATAAAGTGAATAAATAAAGTGATAAAATGACTAAAATTGACATCAATTCAAGGGTTTTTTATAATTTGTTACAAATGCATCTACACAAATCCAGATGACTTAAAAGTCAGAGAAGATTATTGGCGAAGATAAATTATTATTTTGACCACTGTAATGTAGTTTGACTTGCTAATAACTTGCTCTGATTGGAACACTTTGTAGCGCACAGCATGAAATGTCCCAACTCTAATCACTTGTGGCACTGGCTGAATGAAATCCAGGGCTGATTACTATCTTGCCGGCTGATTTAACTGATATTGTTCCAAATTACTATTTTGTGACACTGGCTCCAGAAAGATGACAACTAGCATCAGGGATCACAGTCCCACAGCGTTCTAAAGTGTTTCAATCAGTGCACTCTACGGTTGTTTTTACACTGGCTCCTACATGGCTTCCTTCACGGATCACTACCTTTTTACATTCTCTAGAATTTCTCAGAGAAATAGATCATAGCGCTTCAGCATGAACAGCTGCAATGAGTTTATTTTATTCATAGCTGGTACCATGCTGCAATGAGCACAATAAGCTGCTTCTCACAAGTACATTTCTTTTTTCAAATTCCAAATACATTATCACAGCCAAACAACAGGCCTACTGCTAGTAATATGTATTTTTAAATGCAAGCAAACCTGTAGCCTGTGTTTGCAAAGCTTTTTTTTGTTGCAGATCATTATTATTGTACATCAAATCCACATGCTACTGTACAGACTTGCACTTGTGAGTTAAGCATTTACAGCTCATATTTGCCAATTTCTCACCTACTGCAACAGTTGGTGACGTGACATGGTTGACGTTTTTACTTAACAGATTATGGACTTTGCAGACATCCTTTACAAGTATTACATATCACCTGATGTCCCTCAGGTCCTCGGGTAATACTACTCCAATGCAGAGGTCTCTTTATGGGTCCACTCAACCCAAGTCGGGCCAGGTCTAATAGAAGGGTCTTGTATTGTATTGCAGCGAGTCTCTGGTCTGTGTGTCTGTATGTATTGACATGACATGTAATGCTGCTCTTTTCAACCATGGCTGCTTGTTAATTGGTGAAGCATCATTGTAGCTGCCAGTGTTGCTGTTCTCTCTCTATGTGGGTTTGTTCAGGTCAACAGGGTCTAATTATCTTGGGTTACTCGCAACCATATTGCCACACAAGAAAGTTGATATTGGATGATTCTGCGAAAGCCCAGATGCCAAGGTTCCTAAAATTTTCTCCTTCTACAATTTCCATGCATGTCAACTACTGTATGGTTAAGGTTAGGGAAAGGGGATTGTGCTTATGCCAAACAAAATTTGGTTAGGTTTAGGCAACTAAAATATATGGTTGAGGTTAGGGAAGACTGTGATTACGGTTAATGAAAAGGCAAACCTTAACTGCAGGTCTTTGACAGGACATGTACTCTGGTCCCCTGCATGAAAGTCAGGCATGCTACACAGCCATCCACCACCCTGACCTCCACACTGATGGGACACATTCAGACCCACTTTATTTCTGCGTCGAGAGGGCAAGGTTGTCCGGCAAAAAGGATCTTCCTCAGATCCCTTTCAGATTGGGTTTTCTTTTTCGAAAATTAATTGTTGGTTTGGGTACGTTTTTCATGGGTCAGTATCCATGATATTCTAATTTCAATTTCAATCATCAGGCCTTGCCACAAATTCATCTAAAGTACATCTGTGTCCCTACCTATCAGCTGGTGTGAATGAAAACTCTGTGGATTTTGGCTTCAACAATCAGGATAATGTCAATATACAAAAAAAAAATCCTTGCCAGGATTCAGTATGTCTAATGGGAATTTGGTACATTCATTTGTAGGAATAAGGGTAATGCATGATCCCATCTGTATTAAAATGCAATCTGGAAGTGGGCTCATTTACGCATTTCTATGGCCTCCAGTAGTCTGGCTCACATCGCCATTGGTTTTCAGCCAGAATAAGCTATGTGAGGAAGTAGCTCCCATGGGGTAGAAACTGAGCTTTGCCACACTGAAGGACTCCAGCACCATCCACTCTCATCTGTCATCACCCCACTTCATCATCGAAGAAGAAACCACTGTAGCAAGTTTCACAGCAGCCGCAATAACAACTGACTCTTTCTGCATCCAATGAAAACTATATACAAGCTGTCACAGTATCATGTCTAATGCAGCTTTAATAAAAGTTCATATAAGATATTTTCTTTCACGTTTTGCCTTCCACTTTCCCACACTCTTAATGTCATATTCACAAGTCATATTCACAAATTCTGACCAATGATCTTTCTTTCTTTAGACCCATCATGGCTCAACCCACCACCCCCACGATCTTTGGGTGCTTCGAAAGATTCAACCAAAAGTTTCCATCTTCCACCTGCTGGTTTTACTCCACCATCACCAGCTTCTAGACTCCTGGGGACCCTGTCCTATCTCATATTTTCATGGGCCTATGCTTAATGAAGATGCTACTCATCCACAAGGTCTAATCGCCAAAATCTTTCTCTGTTGCTAATCTCAATAAATAGTGCTATATTCAGCCAATTAATCTTTCCTTATTTAAAAATGAACCTAAAGCCGTCATATTTGTTTGTGATGACAATGCCTCCTCCTCATTTACCTGCAAATGTCACTTTCATTTGACATTCCGACTACCATTCACACTAGGGTAAAAACTAAATATTCAATCTGTAATCATCTGTTTGAACTAAAATTCACAGTGAATAAGCACTATAGACCATGCTTTGTATTCCAGCGGGGGGCGTTACTAAAATGCACTGTCTGTCTGACCCAGTACATGCCTTCAGTAAACTAGCCTATTGCTGTTCTTTTTGCTAACGCAAAGTGCATCATGACAGGAAGCCCTGTGTTTAAATTAAAAGTAGAAAACGTGATTGGACATGATTGTTACAGCCTCTAACACGATCACGTATACTGTATAATAATGTTTTCTTTGTGATCCCACACAATATCCAAGTGCGCCACAGGTGTGCTAAGCGAACCTGGCCAAAATGACCAAAGTGTTTACCCGACGTGCTGGGCAGGGCGCACTTTACTGCAATCTGGCTTTGGATAGTGCACATGCAAATTGAGATGTGATGATGGTATAGAGAAAGAATGTAAATGACAATGTATTTAAAAATGTGGTGTAAATAAAAAAATTTGATCAGCTTGTTTGTACTAGTCCAACTGTGTGTGTGTGTGTGTGTGTGTGTGTGTGTGTGTGTGTGTGTGTGTGTGACAATATCTTCCCTAGCCTGAAGGGCATACTATTCTTTGGCTGGTTTCATCTCCTAAATGATGTCACCATCCCCTCTCCATTTAATCTGAGTTTCTCTCTCTCTCTCGCTCTCTCTCCCTGTCCACCTCTATCTCTTTTTCTCTCTCTTTCTTTCTCAATCTCTCTTTCAAGCCAACACCTTTAACACCCCGCCTATCACCTCTTATCTCTTGTCATAAAGAGAGTGTGGGATAATATCAGAGTATTTCTTGCTCATACACATCACTCTCTATCTCCTCTACTCTCTGTGTTATCTTGTTCACACACTCATCTATCTTCCTAGCTATTTTTGTCTTCTTTTTGCTCCCTACGACTCATTTTTCCCCTCTATCCACCTTATTTTTTCAACTCACTCATTCCTTTGGTCTCTCTTTCTCTCGTAAAAAGTGCCATAGTTGAGTTAAATCATTACACCTCTCTCTTTGCGTTTCTCTTCTCCTTGACCCCCAAGTGGTTTCCTCCTGATTTTTTTTAGATCAGCATTTTATTCCTCTATGCTCTTCGGTTCCCTTTTGTGAGGGGGCAGGGGTGGGGTTGAAGAGCCAATCCCACAATCCCTCACTCCAGGGGTTGGTGGTTGCAAAGGGGGACTTCATCATTGGCAGACTGTCCTTCAAGAATCACTTCCTCCTTCTCAGAACCTGAGTCAGCAACGGATCACCTTTAGAGACAAGGGTGTTAATGGACTCTCTTCATTTCAGACCACTTCATACCAACAAGCCAGAATTGGAGAGTGCAGGGTGACACATGAAGACATGCACAAACATCTGCGTAATCATGTACACACTCAGACACACACAAACTAAGTACCACTCCACTAAAGCATAAGGTACAGTACATGAACTGATCAATCATACCCCTTCACAACGAGCTCACTTACACTTTTCTATAGGACAACAAGGACCAGCAGCACATGAATCAAACATGCCAACACTCATAATGGACACAAAAGACTGAAAGAACCATTAATTTTGAATCAATTATCAAACAGCTAATTCCCTGATTTGGTGCATCCAAGGACATTTACCTGATTTGTCCATGCTTTGCCCTGGCAGATGATTCTAAAGCAGCCACCATTATCTTAATCACTTTTGTTGTAAATGTTCATGAAAACAGAACAGGTTCATTAAAAAACACAAAGCAGCAAACATGTAGGGTAAGTTTAATTAAAGGGTTCATTAGGAGCTTTGTAATAATTTAGGGCAAGTTTTAAAACAAGTCATTAGTGTGTTAGCATTTCCATTTTTGCTGTATGTTTCATAGTCATGTTGATGGTAACAAGAATGCCACAGTTTTTAGCAATGCTAGCAGCATGGCTCTAGGGATGGCAATGTCGGTCAGTCGGCCCATGTCTTTGGTCCAGACTGAAACATCTCAGCAACTATATTGACATTCATGGTCCCAAGAAGTTAAATCCTACTGATTTTGCTGATCCCAACTTTTCCGGTAGCGCCACCAACCAGTCAAAGTTTTCACTTACCCGGTGAAATATCTCAACATCTACAAATTGGATTGACACAAACTTTTGTGCAGACATTCATGGTTCCCAGATGATTTGGTACACACCTTCAGTCTCCCCACAGGATGAATTGTTGTCACTTTGGTGATTGCTTAACTTTTCAGCTAGCGCCATCATCAAGTCAAAAATTTCATTTCATCCAATACTTGGACCTGCAAAGCTAATGACATTCCCATCAGCCTCAGCTGTACGCTGTGTTTACTGATTACTAAAATGATGAAAATGGTAACCATTATACCTGCTAAACATTTCATTTGTGAGTTATGTCTTCTTTTAAAAGTTACATTGTCTCGCTTTAAGGAATGGTTAGGCTTAGGTAACCTTAATAACAGCTGGAAAGATTGTGATTATGGTGAATAAAACAAGCAAATGTTAACTGTGATGGGTTTCAAACTCAGTCTCCTGCATGAATGTCTGATGCACTACAGGCCCATCCACCACCCACAACCTCCTCTGTAAAGGCCACACTACTTCTTGCGCTGGCACAGAATGTCGGCATTGGATGTAATTGTGAGGGGCGGAATAGTGCAATATGGACGTAATTCCTGGGGAAAGTGGGCTGTGTGATACAATCAAAAGCTCCAGGACACTGAATGGACCTCCAGCAAATGTTGATACTGTTAGATTTGACAGAAAAGGCTCTTCTGTGAGGGAGCTTTCAAAAAAATCTGAGCAGCAATGAGGATTCGGCTCAGTTTAACATTCTGTCACGTGAGCCGCTAACGGCAGACAGGAATTACAGATTGCACTGTTGAGAAAACTGAGAACACAATCTGCAGCTTAAATCAACGTTTTGTTAACAACTGTAACGACAAAGCATTTGGAATTCCCTACCTTTCCTTCTGGCTTCTTTTCCATAGCAACAGTGCCCGAGGCTCATGGGTAGTGTAGTATTTAGATCCAATGACAGAAGAAACATGATTTTTCAGAAACACAGTTGAAATAATTAACTGGTTACTGGTGACAATAACATTAACGTTGCATAAACCTACAGGATCTTTATCTGCGAGAGTCCCATGTTTGTGTTAAATAACATTGAGGATATTGTTTTTCCCCATTCTTTATTCCCATTAAAAAATTTTCTTTAAACACTTACAGAACCAGTGACCCCACCCACTTCGCAACTCTATACTTCTAAATTTATATTTAGCACACAAAGTGTGAAAGGATAGTAGATGACTTAAGTTCCTGACAAACTGATGACAAGATCTTCTTAATACATGTTACAGATTTTGAACAATGTTACAAAGTATTTAGTGGGTTCATGCAGTTTTGAAAAGAACAAAAAAGAAACATTGCTCCTTATTGACAGAGCAATGGAGTTACCTTCACCTCTGACCTCTGTGGCGGGAATGGAAAAGACGTGTGGACACTGTACATCTAAAGAAAGTGTCTTGGCAAGCTGCTGGGCTCCATTGATTTTTAATCCCCTAAAGCACTGTGTCATTATTGCGATAAAAACAACCGTCCCCTGCTTTTCCTTGATGATCTCTCTAATGTTTATTGACAATAAGCGCCGATTGAGTTTGTGTGGATTTCAGTGTCCCTTCAGTCCATCACACTGTGTCCGTAAGTGTTACTCTATTAGATGGATGAATGGATGGAGTATCACTTACATGTGCACGTGCATACATACACATAAAAACACATTCACATTCACCCACTGCTGCACACATGCTCACACAAATGCACCGGTACACTGCTCTCTCTCCATGTGGCTGACCTCTGATTTGCTCCCCAGCCCCTCAGTGCTGAGAGCCCAGCTCCTGCCAGCAGCAGCACTTTAGGGTTAATAAATGAAGCCCAAATGGGTTTGACCTCCAGAAGAGACACAAAGTGATGAAAAATGGCATTTTGACACAGCACGGATACAGGGCCTATCACCGTATGGCGACCTTGATATTTTAACCAAGTGCTTTGTGAGCCGTAATTGACTTTCCCCTCTAAAAATCCATCCTCTCCTAACAATCAGATCCTTCACATGCTTCCTCTCTCCCTGTGTGTCCCTTCATCCATATGTTATAGTGGATCACTGCTCATGTGTTGGAGAGGCCAGATTGATGTTACTGTTCATACTAATGTTGTCATGCACTACACAGGCCACTTCATATATCAAACCCCGAGGGGAGGCACACAGAAAGCCCATGTGTCTCAAGAGTGTGAGGTGGCTTTCAGGTCACACCTTAGCTTTTCATAGCCTGGAGACAATGATGAAGAGATAATCAAATAATTTAGGTCAATAGAATATAATAGAATAATATAGATATTTTCTGTCACTAAAGTTGGACATTTTGAATCACTTTGCTGATTCAGATTGTTTCATCCAGTTAGCTTAAAGCCTCAAAGTCAGTGTATATGTACATTGGTTTGTTCATTTGTTCACATTGCCATTCAAACACACATCACTAAGTTGCTGGCTAGTGCACTTTCATTCAGTTCAGTACATAACTAATCCAATAAAGGCACTGTTGGGTGATTTAGTGTTGCACTTTCATCAAGTTGGGGGACTAAAAGAAAACGCAGATTGAGTCTACAGCCATGCTAGTAGCTCTGTGAGTGGTGAGGTGAGAGGTGCTTTAAGCTAAATGCTAACATCAACATGTCAACATGCTCACAATAACAATAATAACATGCTGATATTTAGCAGGTAATGTTGATCATGTTCACCATCTTAGTTTGACATGTTAGCATGGTAACATTTGCTAATTAGCACAAAACACAAAGTACAGCTGAGGTTGATGGTAATGTCGTTAGTTTTGCAGGTATTTGGCCATAAACCAAAGTATTAGACAAAGTGAAATTTTGGCCTGCTGCTGGCGCTACAGTAAAAGTCGGGGACAACCAAAGACATTAGGATACATCTGCTGGGGACCATGAATATCTGTACCAAAATGTGTGTCAATCCATGTATATGTTGAAATATTTCACTGGATAAGTGAAAAATTTGACCTGCTGGTGGCACGAGAAAAGTCAGTGGATCACCAGAGTCAAGTCAGAATTCATCTTCTGGGGATCACGAATGTCTGTACAAAATTTCAAGGAAATCCATTTCAAAATCTGTGCAGAGGCTTAGATATCCTTACTTGCAGTCCCAGGGATGGGTCAAGCTCCAAAAACACTGGATTGTACAGTTTTCATAAATCAGCTCAACACTGTAAAAAATCACACACTGTAACACATTATCATTTATTTAATGTAAATATATAAGTTTTGTTAATTTCCACTTAAAATTTCTAGTTTTTATTGTCAGACCACTTCAGAACTTATAAACATGAGTTCTTCTCACTTGAAATGATGAGTTGAATGGATGTGCTGCTCAGTTGTTTTTACATTACAATATTTCATGAGCCTGTTTTGAACAAAATATTCAAGTTTTGTTCAGTTCACTCACATTTTTAAGGCAGCAGGGAAATGTTTTTAAGTTGAACCAGATGACAATGTTTTACAGACAATAGCATCTCTCATTAGAGCCTCCGTGCCTCCTATATGCCCACTTCTTTAAAAGCCCACACCTCCAGTTTGTATTGTTATTTTAAATTTTTAAACTTCAGAAAGCTCCCTCCAAAGCCAAAGAAGACATTATGCAACTATTTTCACAGGTTGATGAGTGGTACTCCTCGTGATAAGTGTACTGATCTTCATGTATAAAATTAGTGACCCTTTAAGGTTAAACTCCCAACAACCATCTACCTGCAACAGAGTTGTCACATCATGATGTTTCTGTATATCACGGCTGAGCTGACAATGGCACTTTTAGTCATCATGAAGGAAAAAAGGTGCTGATTTGGACAGCAAATCACCTGGTGATGACCCTGGTGATTCACTACACTCAGTTCCGCTTGAAGATTTGGTGGTAAAAATGAATTTGTTCCTTCGTCTGTAACTGGAATAAAGTGAGCCTGCCCTGTTTCAGCAGTCATTGAGCATGGCTGTATAGCTGAAAAGTCATATAAGTACAACAGTGCAGTGCTGAGAGCAGGAGGTTGATCAGTAAAGAGGCCGTTATTTGTTTTATCCCATTATCCAACAATGCTGCCAGCCACTGTGACTACACTGGCATGAGATGGTTCACTGGTGTTCCCACTAGTCCAGATGACTTCTTCTCACATTACTCTTTTGGTTTATTTAGGCATAATGAAAGACAGAAACACCTTATAAAAGTTGGATACTTCTAAACTCAACATGAGCTATTTAGATAAAGCTTAATTCCTCTCGTGCAAACATCCACTGGGCCATAACGGTGGCTGTGAAGCTCCTAATGGGCTTTGTTATCGAGGCAGGATGGATGGTGATGGTTACTGTTTCACACTGGAACACAGCTAGGGCATGGAGGGGGCTATAATTCTCATGATAATTGGGTTAATACCTGTCATGATATCCCCTATTACCACAGCAGTAAATAGAGGAGAGGTAGGAATTATCGTTGTTAATTAGAAAACATGTAGATCAGCAGCATGAAGAGGAACTGTATATCTCAGCTTAATGCAGAGCAGAGATCACCTTTATTGTTATGGGCGCATGAATGTGTCTGGCCTTTGTGTGTGTGTCTCTGTGTGTATACTTTTATGTGTCGCTATACTGTGCACCTGTGTGTTTACACGCATTAAAAATATTCCTATACATGTGTGCACCTTTGAATCTCTGTGTGCATATGAGCTGTAGGTCCATGTTTGTCTGCACCAGTGCACTGCAGATTGTGTGTAATATGTGCACAACCGTGCAAGTGTGTGTCAGAGTGTGTACATGTATGTGTGTGTCTTGCCGAGCAGGTGTGTGTGAGAATGTGACACGGTGTCTGTCCCCTGTCCTCTTCCCTTTTCTGGGCTGGTTACTCAGGGGGCAGCTATAAAAGGAAAGGGCTCTGTCAGCCTGTGATGTAGATGGCCCTGTGCTACACACACACACACACACACACACACACAAAAGCTAAGGATAAGGCAGCAAGAGGATATGGGCCAAAGGGCCAGCTGAGTTTACTAAACTTTCACAGGAGACTAAAATAGGTGCTGCCAATTTGTAGGGTTTATAGCATCTGTGTGTGTGTGTGTGTGTGTGTGTGTGTGTAAAAGAGAGAGGAGACAGATGAGTGTGTTTAATTTTGCCATTTTACTCATGAAGGATGAGCAACAGACTTGCTTGCATTGCTGTGATTCTGGGACTCTGACAGCAAAGAGAAAAGTGGAGACATAAAGAAAAGAAAAGAAAGTGGAAAAAAGAGAGACATTTGAAAAGAGCAGAATAAACAAGAAGCAAAGGGGTGAATGAATGGATGTGTTAAAGTCAGGAAACAAGAAAGAAAACAATGATAGCACTCCTTGGGGACGGCCAGCAAAAGAGGGGGGAGAAGAAGAGAGGGAGGGATGAGATGGAGTCATTGAGGGAGTAGCAGGTTACAGGGTGGCTGTTATCAGCCTGTGATTGCTGTTAAATTTACTTTTGTCCCCCTGGCTGTGATGAGACAGAGTGGATGTCCCCACCACCTATTCTTTCTTCTTCTCTCTTGCCTCATCTTCTCTCCTCTCACCTCAACATCCTCATCCTCCTCCTCCTCCACCTCTTCAGCAGCCAATACCCCCCCCCCCCCCCCCCGCACACACACATTGCACCTTCTCCTCAGAATGTTAATGCTTCAATCTCACTGCTAACGTTTGCATGTGCCAAGGAGGAAGAGGGTCGAGAGGGCCAAGCACAAAGCAAACTGATGCTTAATAATGCCTGTGTAACCTTGTCCCCAGGTCATTTTGTGGAACGCAAACTACAATTCAGTGCAACAGAGGGGAAAAGGAAAAATCAGTTGGTGGGAACTGTTTGCATTATCATCTCCATCAACCAAATAGAAACATTTCATTACCACTTTTCACATGGTTCAATTTCCGGCTGAACCACCTCCACTCTAGTCTTTTATTGCACTGAAAAATGCATTACACCGTTGTCAATACATGCGGGGGGAGCTACTGCACAGGAGACACACAGCTACATTCTCAAATACTTTTCCAGCTTCTGTAAGAAATAGCTCTAAAACAGCTTAACATTACACGCGAATATCAGTAAAATATTCTTCCTGAAAGTTGCACAGTCAGTGGAATAGACATTAGGCAAAACAGAATAACTCTAAAGCAGCTGCCAGATCATTCTTTACAACAGGGCATTACTTCCACCATCATAATAAAAATATTTGCTCAGTTTCTCAATATAGTGAGAGAAATTTTTCATTTTAATAAGCTCTGTTTTTATGTTATTACAAGATTTTTAATGTTAAAATGACATTTTTCTTGTTATTACTACATACCAATATTATTCTATTTTAACAAGAAACTGACAAGAAACTACACTTCTTGTGTAACGACATTGTTAAATTTTATCATTATCACATAAAATCTACCACTGCATGAAAAGAGACATTTTACTGATCTGGATACATACACATATTTGGGAATAGGCACAAGTTTTGCGTGTAGAAAAAAAAGAAAAGCCAAAAATGTATGACATCTTTACACCTTCAGACGGTATTTTAAAAGTATTTTCTAACATAA
This sequence comes from Macquaria ambigua, assembly GCA_008360985.2. Taxonomy (NCBI): domain Eukaryota; kingdom Metazoa; phylum Chordata; class Actinopteri; order Centrarchiformes; family Percichthyidae; genus Macquaria; species Macquaria ambigua. The sequence goes on from VMKM01000513.1 coordinate 106,863, forward strand.
GATTTAAATTCATCAACATCATCATTAACGGACAAATGTTGCAGCTCCAGACCAGCCAGCAACCAAAAGTGTGGTGTGTGAATTTGAACTGGAAACTATCAGAAAAAAATCAGCAAATGTTAAAAAAAAAACGATCTTTTTGTAAGCGTTCTGATCCACGTCTTTCCTCATGCAGTCTGAAAAAATGAGATTCAGCCTACTTTCACAAGTGTCACATTTTCCCAGATTCCTATGCAGTGTACGTATCACACTAAAACAAATCTCTCTGTTATGACAAATCCACTTATGTTATCATAAGAAGAAACTTTTCTCGTCACAACATGATAAGTTGGTACGTTGTTAGAACGAGATAACGACCCAGTCAAAGCCTAAAGAGACACTGTGGCCTAGAGCGATCATGATTCATATAACATGATTGATCTTAATATGGCAGGATGTTTTTATGCATTATGGCTGTGAGGTGCGTTCATATTGTCTTGTGCGCTTATGCATAATTAATGTGTGTGAATTTGGTGTCAGGTTAGACCAGTGATTTTCAACTACTGGGCTAACTTGACATTGGGAATGACACTGCGCTTAAATGAGCATTCAGTTCAGTGGTCTCTCTCTCAGCATTGCCCCCTCTGTCTATCAGCAGTGAAGATCTGACTACACACTGTACCCTTCTGAGGCTATACCCTGTAGGTGTTTGTGTTTTAATAGCAAACCTAATAAAATACCCAATGCTGATTATCCACCAGCACCACCACCCCTCCACCCAAAGACCAAATACTACATTTCCCAAAAGTATAGTTTTATACATAGCTTTTAATCTGGACAGAACATAATTAGCCCAATGCGAGCTGGGATGGGCTGCAGCCCCTCGTGACCCTGCACAGGATAAGCGGGATGGATGGATCGATGGATCGATGGCTGTCTCATCCCAAGCATGAAATAAAATTCAAACCATGTAAACCAGTTATTGTCATTTTTTCCCCTAGCCATGATGTAGGCTACAACATCCCCTCTTTAGGCATTGACTGGATGTTTCTAATTTTAACAACATATGGAGCAACGTACCAGCTTATCGTGTTTGAATGAGAAATGCCTCTTGTTTGGATGAAATACATTGGTTTTCTGTAATAACAAGAAGGTTTTATGATATCACAAGATAAAGGGATATGTTGTTATAACAAGAAAAGCTTGTTGTTAAAAACAAAATAATTTGGTATGTAGTAATAACGAGATATGTCATTGTAACATAAAAAAATGTCTTGAAAAGGATGTCATTAAAATAAGATTTTTTTCTTTTTTCTGTTGTTTTGTTGCAGCAACAGGCCGCTGTAATTCTTTCAGTGTTTGACCGCTGAATAGACTATCAGATTTCCTCCAGGGTGTTACTTCATGGAGAAAAGGCCTAGAGTGTGTGTGACAAGTGTGCTCATATAATAATGTTGACTAGGTTATACAGTAGCATGAGAAAATTACCATACAAGTGTGTATTTATGTGATTCACCTGAACACAAAATTACAATACAATGGATCCGTTACAGTGATAATTCAGTGTTACATTTAGAGATCACAGCGATGTCATAATTACCTCAGAGACCATATGTATGCAAACAAAGATAACTGCAAGAAAAACCTTCAACAGCTGTGTGAACAAGTGCAGTAACTGATCGTACAATCAGCACGAAACATACAGAGACAAACAGCAACAAAGACAAAAGAAATGCTGAGTGAGAAGGAAAGGTTTGCCAGTTGGTGCTGTCACCTCCGTCATCACTCTGTGAAACTGCGACTTATTTATAATCTCAGCTTCTCTGTTAATAATCACTGAGGGGGACGCAGGCTGTAATGTTTCTTAAGGCACAAAGCAGATTTTGACGTCTGCGTTCCCCACGAGATGAGGCGCTCACACCGGGAGGCTGTACCCCCGCCAGTTGGGACACATCTCCTGCAATGCAGTAAACAGTCAATGCAGATATACACTGCCCCAGAGGCACATGCACACACACACATACATGCAAACACACACACACATACACACACACACGTGCAACTGCATGCATGCATCACACATATAAGACACCTCATTCTACATGCACCCACTCAACCCACAAAAAAGGAAACATATGCACATATTTAAAACACATTTTTCAACAAAATAAAAGTTGCAAATGCAAGCTGCATTGAGAATATGGAGGCCACGGCAGCCATTGCCCGCCCCCACCAGACTCCGCTGTAGTACTTCAGCTCACTGAGCTGAGCTAATCTAAAAATATAATCACAATATGATGTAGGAATTCTATGCATAAAACGCTTGATATAAGTTGTTGAAAAGTATCTTATGCAGTATTCCTTTTCTGCACTACTTGATAAAAAAATAATTATTATTTATTACATGTACTTTTTGGTGTGCATGGGTGTTTCTGCTGGGAATAAATTCAAATCATGTTGCATTTTAGTGCTTTTTATGTTTCCAATATAACCTTTGTTCACAAATTGTTCCTGATTTCTGTGCAGATTCAGAGTGACTGTGAAGACAGTGTTTGGCTCAGTGAGAGAGAAAGAGTAAGAGAGAGAGAGAGAGAGAGAGAGAGAGAGGTGGAGGAGGAAAGACCTTGGTGGAAAGCAGAGGGCGTCCAGGAAAACATCAATGAAACTCAACTGATGAGGGCTAAAACTGAGTGAGAGTGAAAAACCTTGACTTTGACGAAGAGTTGGGCAAAGATATGGAGGACTTCAAAAACAGACAGTGAGAGAGTGAGGCGAGAGTAGTGAGAGAGTGAGAGAGTGAGAGAGTGAGGGAGTGAGTCGGTGGGGGAGGGATGAGGAGACAGAGAGAGAGTGATAAAGACAGAGATAGATAGGTGACAGGCAGAGAGCATAAATAGACAGGCAGACTGGTAGAGAGAGATTGACAGAGATGGATAGCTGACATGGAGAGAGAGATGTTCATTTGGATGGAGCGTATGTCGGTGTCGGGGTCACTGGCTGTCATTACTGGCCACGGCCCAATGTCAGCACAACTAAGTCAGGTACAATACCTGAGCCCCTTAACATGGCCCCTCCATCCCTCTGTGTGTATGTGTGTTACATGTGCAAATACCCATCAGTGTAAGCCATCTCCACAGGCAGCTCTACATCTGCACTGGTGCATGGCGGACACTTACTGTACAATAAAAGCACTGCACAATCACATGGACACACACAGAACAGCTTCCGCACATAATGAAGGCCAGAAGATTCTGAGCTGTAGGTGTGTATGTAAACCATTTGTCACAGAGAAGAACACAAATGAAGGGTTTTGTAATAAAAACCCTGATATCTGCTAGCCAGTCTCATGATGAATTAATCAAATATTGTGCTTGTTTCAATGTGACTATTTTGCTAAAGCAATTTCTGCCATTTTCCCATAACAACTGTTTCTATATATGACTAACATGATCAGGTTAACTAGTTATACTAATAGAGCGTTGATAATCAATACTTTTATAATAGTGTGTGAAATGACAATGTGGCAATGTGTTTTCGCTTCGTAGTGATGAGGATTCTCACCTGAATCTGCAGCTCCCCTTGGTTGGATGAATCTACCAATCCAGGCCTCCACTGACTTCCATCCATTTTTGTACGATAAGAAGGTGCATTAGCATACCCTTGACACTTGCTTGAGTTATAATTATGAGGTAACACACTGCTGACCTTTTAAATATGTGCTTACATTGCTATACTAAGCAACATTAATGTAACACTGACAAAAATGTATGCAGAGGCTGACTGTAATGGAATACACAACTCAATAAAGGTTAAAGAGTCTGCTAATGGATCTGTGTAATGCACAGAAATGAATGGAAGCCAATGGCTGCCTGCAACGCTAACAAAACACTGTATAGCCTGCACCTGAAAATGGTTATGATTTAAAGTTAGGTAGCTCAAACTTCAATCCCTCTGGTGATTCTTTAAAGACTACCAAAATGGCAACCAATATTATTTTAATACAAAATATGGAATTTCTTAATCATCAGATGTGTCAGATTTGTGGCCCTTTTTGGCGCTACGGCCATCTGAAAATACAAACATCCTCTGAGGGATTATATATTACTCACAGCACTCTGCTGCACTTACAGACAGGCTGTTTGTGGAAAAAGTTGACCAATTACACATCATCACTGGGTAAAAACATATCAGAGCGACATACATTAGAGTGCCATTTTTCAAAGTCTGGGCCAGGGTCCAGGCCTGAGTCGCAAAAAGATTTAAAACCATCCTCAAATTATTGTAAAATTAGTATCCAAAGCTATTAGCCGCGTGATGTTGCCAAATCCTTCCCAAGACTCTCCAACAAATAACAGGATGAAAAAACACTGTGACACAGTAGGTCACGTCTCTGAAAAAGCAGTGTAATATTTTGTTACATTAGCTTATAATTTAGAATCTGCACCGCAGTCAGCAAAAGCAGCAGAGGGGAAACTTGGAGAGAAAATACAGTCCCCCTGAGAAAAAAAAGTTTGAAAACCCCTGTAATAAAACACAGGAGATGAGTTGATGGGGAGATGGAGAGGTGAGAGGGAGTGGTGGGGAGGGTGAATGAATAGCAGAGAATGATTATAGTGGATGTCTTATCACTCATATTCCTCAGTAGCTTTATTCCCACCCCCATCCCTGTCCTAACACACAGGTCTATCCTTCATCAGCAAGCAGCCGGAGTGTGTTGTGTGTGTGTGGATGCTCGTGTGCTGTGCATGCGTGTGCTTAAATTTGCCACTCCAGAGCATGAATGTGCATGACTCTGCATGTGTGTGTGTGTGTGTGTGTGCGTAACTGTGTGCATGTGATTTGAGGAGTCTGTCAGTAATATGGACTGTCCTGAAAATCACTTCATTAATCTAGAGTGCTGTACATTCATCTCCTGGTTCCTGGCTCCTGTTTAATACTCGGGGTGTGTGCAGGCTGTCGGGGCGTAGAGACACACCATCCTGCTTCAATAGGGAAGCTACAATCAGCAAGGGAGAGAGAGAGACAGAGACAGAGAGAAAAGAGAGAGAATGAGGGAGAAAGAAAAGAGCAAAGGTTGACAAAAGAGAGTCTGAGTGAGTGTTGGAGAGGAAAGAAAGAGAAGAGAGTCAAGCAGACAGATGGATAAACAGACAGATTAATGTAGACAACCCGAAGAGACAGAACTTAGCAAGAAATGACAGAGACAGAAAGATAACACAGACAGAGCGAGCAGACGAGAGAAAAAGAAGGAGAACGCCGGTCGAGAGGGGAGAGAGATGAGATGAGCTGAGAAAAGAGATGACATATCGCTGTATATAAAGGTGGCAACAGCTGGCATAGTCTGCTGTTGTCAGGGCCTTCGCGGTGCTGGAACAGTATAGTTCCCTGCCAATGCATCCTTGAATAGCCAGGGCTAAAGACAGACTGCCAATATAGCCTGCTGAACAGCCAGGGCTAAAGAAAGACCCAAACAGTGGAGCCATGCAGGGACACAGCCAGGGAGTTTAAAGGGGAAAGCAGCTGGGATGGCAATGGTGGAGAGTGGGGTTGGGTTGGTGGGTAGAGGCCTCTGGGACACCCTGCCAGGGACAATGTCACCTTAATGTTAGCTAACAGCAGGACGGCAGCCTGTCACTGTTCGTATACTCCCCTCACACCTGTCTCACCCTACTCTCCCTCTGTTATTCTTTAGAGGGTCTGTACTGTATGTCTAACATGTGTTTGAACTGTCAGCTCGCACGTCTTAATGTTTGTTACTTTTTAAAATGCACGTTTGTTAGCATGCTTTGATGAAATTGTTTGGTTTTTTTAAATTATCCTTTCTTAATCCTTTAAACTACAATGGAACAGCTGTTATGTTTATTTTTGTTTTTGAACATAATTGTGGAAACAGCATCTAAGTTTCAACCTCTGAGTGGGCGTTCACAGCACCATTGTCAACCTCCAGTACATTCACTGTCCCACATTGTACAAAGGAAGGGGGTCTAGCTCTAGCTAGCATTAGCAGTCTTTCTTTGATGGGTCTAGCAGTGGTGATAGCAAATGACCTGTAACCTTAGCACTAAATGTTACCCGTGATTTGAATCATGACACGGTGTAACGTACAGGGTAGCGTAGGGAGTGCCCAAGTCACAAATGGCACTAAGTAAAAGCTAACAACTTTACCCCCCCAAGCTTGTTAAGTCCTGGTCACACCTGCATTTGAAACAGCAAAATTTCACAGTGAAATCAATTCATTCAAATGGAATCATTGCAACCAGTGTATTTGCTCACAGAGGCGAAGTAAATCTGCACCAGTTTTTTTGCGTGCACTTCAACTTTGTGAATTTTGACCTGTGCATTTGCTCCATTGACCAATAGCAAAAACAACACAAACAGTGTTGACCTTTGAGGGAATATAAAAAATGTGTGAGTATAAACTGCTCAACAAAAAAAATTAATACATTTGCAGACAGTTGTGGGATACGAATCGATGGTACAAATGTCTTTTGAATAAACTGTGTGAACTTAGCAGCTGAGCTAACAAGCTTCTTTCTGACTGTCAGCTAGGAAAGAAGTTTAGGGAGCTGTTGTGACCGACTATAGTGCTCCTTGCTGGGAACATGATGTGACATGACATGACGTAATGCAAGCAGTCACTACACTACTTACATTCCAGAGCTAAACATTTTGCAAATACAGTGGAAACCACTTATAGTGATCACAGTTACAGTGACCGCTTATATGGATCAAAAAGCTTGGGACAGAATCATTCCTATACAAATGCTGTTTAAATAATTTGCTTATAGAAATCAAGTAGTCCACCTACAGTGCTCATCTTGGGTCTTTTCATACTTGACAATATATGGGGAAAGAAATTACTAAAATTTTACTCCCATGATACTTTGCCTGGTGGTAACCCGTATGCTTCAGACTGGCTACCTGAGGCTGGTGCTGCATGCACATTGAAATCATGACGGGAAAAAGAAGTCATTTTCTCCCAGTGAAAAAACTAAGCTCATGACAAACTGCCAAAAATGAACCAACGAGATGCAGCAGCAAAACTCTGTGTTCCTCAGGCTACAGTAAGTACTGAGCTAAGAACAGTCATTTAATTTGTACAGTAATTTGAAAAGTGTTTGAAACAGCTGTACTGTATTTTGAAACAGTCAAAACAAATTCAGTAAATAGCGAAGCTCCGTTTAATTACTTTATATTCATGTAATAAATATACAAATGTAATTAGATGGTAATCTGCATGAAAAACAAAGTAAAAGAAAAAAATAGTTATAATAATCATGCAGATGAATTTCACTGTGCCACTTTGTGGTGGGACTTTTGGTGTATGCCCATGCAGATTTTGCACCAATCAAATTACCAGAACCGACACTGTCAGTAGGAAGTTTTACACTAGAAAACACTTATGTATGGGGTGCTGGTCCTACTAGTTAACAAGTATTGTGTGTGTATCAAAGCCTGATATATGTTCTTCCTCTGTGCCATAGAGCTCCATTGTTCCAAAAACTATTAAAAACACATCAATGAGCCACACTGATGCACTGGGCGATGTGTTCCTTCATCACCATGAACACACACACTGTAGTTTATTTGGACTCAATCCCACAAACTGTCCTGCTGCTGGAAATACTCACTAGAGCACTAGTGGATTCATCCACAGCTGAAAATAGTCCCCACGAATTCCTCCTGTTTGAGTAATGTGTGCTAAAAATCAGTGTCCAGTTATTTAAGGAAATTACTGAGCCTTTTTTTTAAATAAATGAAACAAACTACCCATTTTTAAGTCTACCTCCTCAAGATGAACCAATGTGCTTGTGGCTGAGCACCACAGGGCAGACAAGTCAGAAAGTATTAAGAGACGGACTAATACACTGCTGGTTTTGTGCTTTTAATAGAATGTGAAAATTATAGAATATCACCAGCGTTATCCATTCAAATCCACCATATTGTTCTGTTCTTGTTTTTGTGTCTTCCTGTTTCAGATTATATCAAACTGCACAGCGACACCCATCCCCACCCCTCTCTAGTGCCAGTGACTGAGACCAGCTGTGCTGACAGCATTGCAATGATGGTAATTTTTGTGGCTAATTTAAGGAGATAATCAGGCCAGGTACTAGATGGGCCTGACCTGTATAGTCTCCTTTTAAGAAAAAAAACAAAAAACACTGTCCACTCTCATCTTCAAAATGCTGCAAATGATGCTGCTGAACTAGAAAAAAGAAAAGTCTAATAAAGCCTATACACCCTTGTGCAAGCATTTTATACTGTCTGCTCACACTTGTATTAACATTACTTAGAACATGAAAATGCTGATGCAAGCAAGTGTATTTAGGCAAGAAAGTGGAAGTATACCAGTTTAGACAGCTGCGGATTTTAAAGATGGCTAATTTCCCTTGAACAAAGTCAAAAGAGAGAATGATGGACAGCTACATGTACTGCATATAGAAAATGTACATCACAGGCACCAAACTACAGAGGAACAAACAGCTATAGGGTCGGAGGAAAGGACAATTTTTCCTGAGAGCTTCTATGTCAAAGGAAGGTCCGATTGTATGATCTGATCTGTGCCACATTGAGAGCAAGAAAAAAAAGAGAAAAACAGACAGGAGGAGTGAGGATCAGGTCTGTTGTCAAGATGATTTACAGTAAGCTGAGTCAGAGACATGTCCAAGACTCAGCAGCTAATTCTTTTCATTAAACAAATGACGTTGAAGAAATCATTGAAAGAGAAATTTGAAATGAGAATAAAGAATGGGGAAACCACTTCCAGAACCAGCCGCCACTCCCACTTCTCAACTTCAGAGTCATCCACACATTCATGATCTAAATGTGTTATTTTCAACAACCTAATATGGGTGCATGTCTTTGTAAACGAAACAGCTTATGGCTTCAGCATGTTGGGTAAAAGGGGAAATGCTGGTGAGGGTTTCCCAGCAGTCTGCAACTCACTCGCAAAAGCAGAAGGAAGTCAGTACAGCAGTTTTCATGCTTTAGTACACACTCACACAAACATGTACACAGGGAGAGTGCTGCAGGAATGAGTCCTAAAACCTGGAAATGAGTTAGCATATTTGCACCTCCTGTTCCCTTGTCTTGAAGTAAATGGGGTTTCTTGAATGGGTTTTTTGTTAGATGCCTGAAATAAGGTGTGTGGTTAACACAAGCTTAAGAGATTTTCACATTTTACGCGTCTTAAAAAGGCGGTTGCTAACGAGTGGCTAAATGAGACTACAGAGGTTGTCGGGGACATTAAACGTCATCACGCCGAACACAGAAACTCATCTACTCACTCGTCCACCTTTACAGCCTCGTTGTGTTTATACTCGCGCTCTTGCAAACTATTAACTAACTCAAACTTTCAGAAAGGCTTTTGTAGAAGAGGTAAGCGCGCAGAATGAAATTACAAGTTGGAAGCTCAGTGGTGGTGATGCTGAAGTCAAGCGACCGTGGTGTAGTTCGTTTATAGCCTAACATTAGCTTTTTTTTTTCTGGTGATTGCATTTACGTTATAAAATCAAATTTGTGAAGATGATCTTGCAGAACAAAACGTGTAAGTATCATAAACTTCTGTTTGCCACAGAGCTTTTTTTCTGCAATAATCCAAAATCCAATGGAAAAATCCCATTGGCTTTTAGTCAAGGGAGCCAGGGCGATGCTAACTTCCGGGATGGGCTACAAAAATACGTCATCCCTGCAGCACTCTATATGGTTGATCTCTGAGGCCCTGACAGTTGCATTCTCCAGGTTTTCGGTTTAGCTCTTCAAGCATCAGGCAGCTTGCTGTAATACTGCCAACCTGAATGTAAATGGCTCATCCTGTCTATGTTCAGTCTGAGACTTTGAGGTAGTAAGCTCAGTGACAACACAACCAGGGAAAACATTACAGTGTTCCCACAAATAAAAATGACCATGCCACTGTTGTTGCTGTTATTATTTGTCCCACCATGTTTTCTTCTTCTGCTCCTCTGTCCTTTTTTTCTCCTTCACACACTTTTTAATTATTTTCCTGCCACATTTCCCTGTAGCCAGCTATCAGATTAAATGGGACGTGTTGAGGAGAATGGGTGCGATTTGTTGAGCAGGACGACAGTGTGTGTGTGTGTGTGTGCGTGTGTGTCTATATGGCTGCATCTGCCCATGTGTCTGCCTGCATGTTTCTGTGCATACTGTAGATGTGTGTGCTTCTGTGAGTTTATGTCTGTGTGCCTGCGTGTTCTTATACTGTGTGTGTGTGTGTGTGTGTGTGTGTGTGTGCGCGAGGGATGTCCTAGTGCTCCTACAGAGGTGATGAAAATGTCATTTTATCAACATTTTCTGACAGAAAAGCTGAGTGAATACTGATGCATGCTGGCTCTGCACTGAGGGGCTCTCGGCTCTTGTGGTGTGTATACAGAGAGCCGGTAAACGGTTGTGAAGGCTGATCTCTGCAGGTGTTGGAAGCTTGTGTGTGTCCTTTTGATGGAAACAGCACGGATGAGCTGTCATGTGTTTGGTCAAACCTGTCCTTCTGCATTTACAAAGACGGTTTAGTGAGATGCCTTTTACAGTGAAGGCTGCAAACTGTAGAAAAAAATGGTACTAAGGACCACAACAAGTGACTGATAATCCTACTACTGGACTGGATACAAAACAGCCAATACGGAATGACCTACTCCAATTGGGTTGCGTCTTTTTCTGTGTTCTATGTCCCATCAAGCGCTAAGAATTAACTGTTCACGAAGCCTGTCAAGCTACATGTCCCAGGTAAAAAAGTCAGCATCCTCACCAGTTAATAATGTGCAGCATTATCAGCAACAGCATATTTCATTGTAACATATATGTTACCATGTTTGGATGCTTGCTTAGAAAAGCAACACAGAGGTTTTAGATTTATGCTTTTTTTTGTTCATATTTTCAAACAGTATGTTTTACTTTTACAAGAGAAAAGGTTTTGAGGATAAGGTCTAACCAATGAGTTTTGGGAACATAAAGCTATCTTTGGCTGGGGTTGCTGAGTGTAAACTTACCCAGATCCATACAGACCAGGACCCCGAACTCTGATATGGTAGCATCCTGGACTGAATCAGAGTGTATGTGTCAGTTCTGAATGGGACTTTTTCTAAAGTTTCCTGTAACCCCACAAAATAATGTAGCAAGCTAATATACTGCTTGGCTTTGGAAGTAATGCTGTAGGTAGTAATCTAGTTGGCTAGTCATGCTAAGGTTTTGTAGCTTATGGTAGAGCAGATAAACACTGTTTTATCCATTCCTCTCATTTTTACTCTTGTGTTTTTGGTTTTGGGCAGGTTTTGACAGGCCATGCTTAGTTACAGTTGCTAGCCTATGATTGGATAATTGTTGTGCCGGGAAGGTTTAGCGATGGTCAGTTGGCACTTTGAGTCACAGAAGATTATTATTTCACACTTTTGGTTTGGCTCTTTTAACCAAACCAAACAGATCAGGGGTGAAAGCACCCTAAGATGTTATTTATCTCTAATGAACCATAATACCCGCCATCATTTTTCAGGGGATACATCTGTTTTTTATATGTCTGATATCTCATTTTGCATTGAAATGCTTTAATTATGTAAATGATAGCATGTGTAATCCAAGATTTTACAAGAAATTGAATTTATACCTTTACATTTTTCCTCAGGATAATAGCCATATTTTTTTGGCAAGTCACAGCACAGAAAACACAAGTTTATAGAGTGAGAGACAATCACTATCAAATACATCAGTGAAATTACTCAAATCATTCTTTTGGGATTTGGGTTTTTGCTCCAGAATAAGGAAGAAAAGTCTGATTTCCATATGTATTTGAGAGTCTTCAAAGCAGACATTTTTCTTCCCAAACTTCATAAATAAACTGCAGTTGCTGTCCACTTTCCCTTGGCATCCTATCCAGATAGCCAATATTGCTGAATCAAGCAGTAAGAGCCGCTTTACATTCCCTAATGAGCATCAGCAGCACTGCTTCTCCTGTCCACACACACACATAAGAAATGCAAACACAAACACATGATTGTTAAGGAGGTGAGCATATTGATTGATTCATTCCTGTCTGTGTGACCCTGGGGTCTGAGTCGATATGAAGCTGATCATCAGGACTGGACGAGGCCTCGGCTCTGCCTCCCCAGCTCACAAACCCCCAGTGGAAACATCCGACCACAGAGACATGAGCGAGTCATTTCAACGCCACCCTTCCCTCCTGATTTGATTTTAATAGGGTCATTATCTTTCGGATTTTTCACTTTAATGTAGAGGGGCTTCATCATTTCTTTCAAATGTTTCACTCTTGAGTAAAACCCTCCAGCAGTTGTTGAGAAGTATTGCGTTTCCTCTCTGTAGGCACCGTATAAATTGATAAACTGGAACTTCACTAATGTCACATCTACATCAGAATATATTTGGGCCTGAAGTCACATAAGCAGCCTGTCTCTTAATACATACTCTGTCAGCACTGTGTAGCTTAATATAGACACTACACAGAAATTAATAAACTGAAATTAGATATTCCACAATTATAGATGATAAAATCATCTAAAATACAAATATTAAATCTAATTGTAACTGGAATACATATTGTTTTGGAGTAAACAATGTCAGAAGATTTTGACATTAACCAAGATGTAATTATGTGTGCGTGTGCTGTGTGAGTCCTTAGTAACATAGTAACATAGTCATGTAATAATACAATACCATGTGTGTGGGTGCAGGGGGCAGGAGAGTAGGGTGAGAAAGGAGACAGGGGGATGAGGACTGTGTGTGTGTGTGTGTGTGTGTGTGGGTGTAGTTCAAGGAGCGGTGCATGCAGGGTGAGAGGGCTGGTTATGAGAGCAGAGGAGGAAGATGGTGGTGGTGGTGGTGGTGGTGGTGGCGAGGCTCTGATATCCGAACAGCTGTCAGCAATTTGGCTCCTGCCACTCGTACAGCTTTGAACAAATCTGCTTCAGCTGCTGAATTGCAAAGAGTATGTGTCAGTGGAGTGCGTGTGTGTTTGTGTGCATGCATACGGGCATACAAATAGAATATTTAAACCGTGTTCCAAAAGTGAATCCAAGGTCACCATATATTTACATATGTTTTATCTGTTAATGCAACGTTTACTGTCAATACCCTGGTCAGTATAAATGAAAACCAACATGCTTGTAGTGATACTATCCTATCTTAGTTCCTGGTTGCATTTAAAAAGATGACTTGGTAAGCTGATTGTCTAACAGAAATTCTTAAAACTCTCTTTTTAATGAAAATATATGAATGGACATCAGGGGAAGTGGTTATAATTTTCTGATAATAGTCCTATTGGGACTGTCTCTCTATTCTTTTGTGAATTTAAAATTACATTTTTAAACACAATCTTCTGTTGGACACAAGTTCATAATTGTGATTTTTGCTCCATAAATTTCAACCTAGTTTTATAAGAGATTTAGAGTCAACATAATAAAATCATCCACACAATATGATGCAAATAAATGGTAATTTCATTACCTTAGATACTACCTTTGTCAGCCCAGTATCATTTACATTAGATGATTCCACACCTCAGGATTTACATTCATTGTCAATGCAGGCAACAGTATGCCCTTTACAGTATGTAGCAAAACGGAAAGTGAGTGTTGTGGTGGTGGGTGGCGTATAGCGCATCAGACTTTCATGCAGGAGACCAGAATTTGCTTCCTGTCACGGACCTGCAATTTACATTCGCCTTTAAGTATTCAGATCTTTTACGTAGGTAAAAGTAGCAATACCACATTGTACAAATACACATCAAAAAGAGTATTTAAAGTTTCAAAAGTAAAAGTACTAATTATGCAGAATGGCCATTTTTAGAATGTATATTATATTATTGGATTATAATTGTTGATGCATTAGTACATCACTTTAATATGGCAGCTGGTAAAGTTGGAGCTCATTTTAATTACTTTATATACTGCTGGGTGGCTTGTGAGTTTCCCCTGAAAATCAATAAAGTTTTATCTTATTCTACAATAATACATCTTAATGTAGTTGTTGATTATGTATTATTTGTCTTATTATTATGAATCTGTAAAGTAACTTAAGTTATCAAATATATGTAAAAAAGTACAATATTTCCATCTGAGTTGTAGTGGAGTAGAAGTAGCAGAAAACTGAAATACTCAAGTGCAGTTGAGGTACTTGTACTTTACTTAAGTACAGTACTTAAGTAAATAGTTACCTAAACTTACCTCACCACAGATCTTAACCATACTTTAACCCAGTACAGTAAGATAAACCTGTGGCCCCCCCGCAGCCAATCTTAAGTGAGCCCCTATTTGCCAGCACTCACATGGAGCAGGCTAACCCTAACCATACTGGCCCAAATATTAGACAACCCAGATCATTAAACCACTACCACCCCTTTTCAAAAATATTTTTTGGAGATGAGATGATGGAAACACTTTACCAGTCCTGTTGGGAAAGTTTTTCTCAAGATACTATCAGAAGATAGTCAATCTGTGTAGTTTGTCCAAGTATGTTTTCAGATGCAGCTTATTCTTCCTTCTGTGTATCAGTCACATACTCACACTCTCCTGTCAGGCTCTTGGAAGTGGTCAGAATGAGTTAGCAATTTTCATACTTTGTTTTTTTTTAGCTCCTCATCAGACACCGGTAATGGCTGCTTGACAGATGATTTGGTCCCATGGTTTTGACTCATTTTCACTTGTCAGGATTTTATTTCCTATGTGGCAGTAAAATGCACAAGCTATCAGAAACTCTTGCAGCTTAAAGTGGACAAAACAAACACTCTGACACACTACAAACACACGTTGACAAACTTTCTATCCTAGCAACAATAAGGCTACAAACAACCCATACTGCACTCTGTAATGCAGGGGGTCGAGACTCACAGTTCGATGTTTGCTCTATAGACAACTTTTCAACGTTTACCCCCTCTAGCGTTTCCAACTGGTGTTACTGTTGGTGCCGCTGTCACAAGTGGATCGCTTTCAGTTTCCCTCAGAGCCGAGCTACAGGACGCACTGCATTTGTTTCCAATTTTCTGTGAAGAAACGATCAACACCACTTTGGAAATAAAAGAGAAGAAAGAAGCATGTTCACAGAAGAGATAAAGTGAAATTGTCATCATTTTGTATTGAGTAATAACATTGAGTGTTGCTTCGAGCTGACAAGTATGTAACGGGTTGGCGTAGGGGTGGAGGGGGGAGTAGAAGAAAACACCGTGGTCTGGTGTTGCTCATGGTGGAAATCGTTGGGTCTCTGTAAATAATAATATCGTAACGTTACAGTCTAGACCTGCTCTATAGTGCCCTGAGATAACTTTTGTTATGATTTGGCGCTGTATAAATAACATTTAATTGAATTGGTTCGTTTTCTGGCTGCTAGCGGTAGTGTGGCTGGTCCAAAGCAAGAAATAACCATAAGAATCCCAATTTGAACTAGAAACCTCAATCTCAGTGCTATGACAGAGTTAGAGTAAAACACCCGGTAGTATTAATAAGTACGCAGGTTTAGTTACTTACTGATCGTGAAGAAAGAATGCCAACTGAACGTCGGTTTAGAACCCTCTCAAGTCCCGCAGCTCTCCATCGAGATCGTACCCGTGGGCAGACAGAAATGGCTGTAGACTCTATTTCCTGTTGTGCTACATATTGTAACGTTACGGGGTAGCTAGGAGGAGGAAGAACGACGAGGAGGCTGTGTCTGTTGATAGCCCACTGGAGCCCAGATTTATATTCCCTTGACGCAGCAACGGCTAACTCGAGGTTGAGGTGTCCCCGGTAAAACAACAACACAGGGTGGCTAACCTGCTGGCTCTCTGAACTTCTTGTGAGTTAAGTTAGCTAATTCTTCATTAACATGCCTGCCTCTCTCTCCCTCAGTCTCTGTTGTGTGGCACGTAAAGTAGCAATTACCACATACCTATGAACTTCTCAGGAACTTACACCCAGCATTACACTATTTATAATTTGATGTGATATTCTTAAGAGTCAATCCAAACTTTATTCTGGGCTCACATTTTCATATGAATGTATTGCTCCTGCGTTAAGTGCAGATTTCATCTGTTCCCAAACAAAGAACATCAACCACAGGTCCAGAGCAACTGCTGAGAGGATCTTTAAGTTCTAAATTGGTCTAGCAATTTCCCCTGTCGCATGTTGAGTGATAATAGTGAGGTCAGCCTCTGGTCAGCCAAATAGTTATGGGAGAATAGAGGCGTTCCAATCTGTTTTACTGTTCCACCCTTATCAGCAAGTTTCCACCATTTCAGTGCGACAGAGAATAAGTAAGATAGAGAGGGAGAGAAAGAGAGAGAAGGGGGTGGTCTTCCCTGCACAACAGACAGCCGGCTCATTAAAATTAATTGTTTGGTAAAACGTTGAAAGTTTTGGCTAAGAGGATTCTCCGTTCAATTTGTAATTTGGACAGTTTCCAGTTTGTCTTTCCGCTCCTCCAATCGATTACGATGACACTTTTAACTGCAAAGAGCCCGAGGTGTATCACTCAAACCGGGCCTGTCCTGAACCTCCAGTGTGTGTGTGTGTGTGTGTGTATGCATGTGTTTGAGCCACACCAGAAGAGCTGAGGGCTGCTGCCTCAGTGGTAATGAATGTCAAGAGGCGTACGTTAATAAATTAGCCATGCGTGTATTTTACCTTATTAATGGTCTCAGAGGCAAATCACAACCTCTTTAATGCATTTCACTTAGTGTAGCTTATGGGTGCATTTCATAAAACATGGAAGCTTTTTAGACACTTATTCTGGGTGCAAATTTATCACCCTCTCTCCTTCCTTTGATGCCTTTTTCTTCTCCCGTTTCAATTCCCCATGCATCCTTTTCCCTGTATCTGCTGCTCTACGCTTTCTTTCCCTGGCTAAGATAACTTTCTGAATGAAATGTGTTTAATCTCTGAGTTAATCTGTAAGACTTTGTCATTAAGAACAATTTTCAGGAGGGCAAAGATGTTCAAACAGAAGCATCAGCCACAAACTGTGTTGCTATTCCCTGAGAAGGTAGTTAAGACACTGACCTCACACACACCACTAATCAGGGCTACCGACACAGGGGGGAACACCGGGTCAGTTGTCCCAGGCCCTGGGTCAAGGGAGGGCCCAAATAGGCCTTTGGAAATATACGGGGGCCTGCCACTAATGATACATGATGATCTGATCTGAAAATTGATCTTTTGTTGTCTCTGATCCATTTTCCATGTTATAGTTCAGTGGGTTGTTAGCAGTGTTTGGCAAGTTACTTGAAAAATGCAATCAATTACTCATTGAAAAGTGAGTAATTATGTTTCTTTATTAATTACTATACACAAGTCATTAGTGACTTTACTTGTTACATTACTTTCCGTTACTCAGTGCAGCTTAGTCCAAGGTGCATCCAACAGTTTAAAGAGGCCGCACCCACACGTCACATCTTCTGTGTAGAAGAACACATGTAGAAATACAAAAGGAGACATTGTGGTTTAACAAACAGCCAGCCAGCCTATAGTTTGAAGATACAGTACTTACTGACCAGCTAGCTTAGCCCATGGTGACTGCATGCACCTCTCCTTGTCCTCACTGTGAAGCTGTGGGCTAAGACAAAACATGTAGCCTAAATAAGACAGCTTGGAGTTAATGGAAGGAGTATTCCCCCCTTTCTTTGGCGAAGGCTTGCCGACTTACCCACCTCCAGCCTCTGCATCAAACTAACAGGACTAGCATTTTCACTGAATGAGTCAAAATTCATATCAACCCTCTCATCCAAGTCCCGGTAAGACAGCAAACAAGCCAACCACTCAAAAACTAACTGGGTGTTACTGTGATTAACAACGGTAATGAAATTACTGAATTTGCAGCTCAGTATGCCTAACAATTAACATCCAATGCCAATGTTCGGTCAGACAGTAGTGTGCCCTATATGTAGCAAGGCAGAAAATAAGGGTGTGGATGTTGGATGGGTGTGTAGTACATCTAACAGGCGACTGGAGTTTGCGTCCTGTCACAAATCTGCAATTAACATTCACCCTTTTAGTAACCATAACCATTTCCCTAACCTTAAACATACCATAGTTGCCATGCACAGATATTGTCCAAACCTAGAATTCCTAGAAATCATCAAATATCCACTTTCTTGTCTGGCGTTAGGGTTGGAATTTCAAATTGTAATCCCTTACACTACTTGTTACTGAAAAAAGTAATCATGTAACTAAAACACTTCACTGCATAATGCTGGTTGTTAGCATGAGCCTGCTAGCCACCTTTGACCTGATAAACTAAAATTTCATCAACATAAACTCCATAGAGACAGACATCAGATATTGCCAGTGAAAGCAACGACAAAAAAAGAACAAAAGTGGCCAAAAAAAGTCAAATCGTTCCTCTCTCGTTCATACAGACCCCATGTTTCTCCCTATAACACCTCTCTGCTAATTTATTCCTCTTTCTTACCGAGCTGCTTCCTCTTTCCTTCCCTACGTTCCTCCCACCTCAGAAGTGCCTCCCCTATCCCTCCCCCATCCCTCCCCCCAGATCCTGAAGGTCAGCTCCTGGTGAGTGATCTCCCATTCTGCTGAGTCCACCAAACGCTGGAGCAGAGTGGTGCTGCGTTGCGACCCGGCCGGCCACTGACGTCCATAAACCAAACCGGGAATGACAGGTGTCGCTGGGTCCCCTCTGCCTCCCCTCTTCACCCACTTTTCCTCCTTCTCTTTCTTCCCCTCTTTTTTTCTCACCATGCACCCCCCTCTCTCTCTCATTCCATGTTGATTTATGGTTTATTGTTCCTTGTCGTGTTTCAAGGTCGCTGCTAACGCGGGCCAAACTAGGCCCAGGGGGGGTGTCTTTCAGCGTACCTGCCAGGGAGCCACCAACACAGCTGTAGCTGCCGTCAGAGCTCCTTCTGCCAGTGAAAAGGCTAAAATGAGACTGGGGGTCCCACTGAGTCTCCCCAACACCCTCCCTCTGTGGTTCATGAACTACATCAACAGCCTAAGAGGTGACGCTAATCAATAGCAATAATGTCAGAGGTTACATCAGCACTGCACCTTTGAAAAACCCACAAGGCAGAGCCTTACAGAAGCTTACTGTTCCCCTGTGTAGTTACCAGACTGGAATCATTTTCAGCTAGACTTTTCTTCTTCTTTTACAAAATCTTCTTTTCAGCTATTTTCTGTTTTTACATTTGATTTCCTGATTTTTGTATTATGGTTAATTGCCCTGGGAGACAGAGAAAATAGAGGGAGAAAAGGAGCATTTAAAGGAAAAACACATGCTCACTGCAGCAGACATGGTTCCTCCCTTAACTGTAGTCAATGAAAGAAAGATCCATCATGGGGCTCCCAGGGGACTAACAGACATCTAAATAGAAATTAGCACGACACTACCCGGCAGTATAGATCTCTGTGCACCACTGGTGGACTCGTTGGTGGATGGTAGGTGGAGGAGAAACAGGGAGGAGGAGGAGAAAAACCTGGGCTCAATTAGCTTACAATTGACCTCTGTTGGAGTGTGTGTGTGTGTGTGTGTGTGTGTGTGTGTGTGTGTGTGCTGTTTTCAAAGGATCTTAGTTGTTTCCTGGTTGACTCTGGATCTCTCTACTACTAAATGGAACCTGTCAGGGCATTAACATCTGTGATGGGTGTCAAGAGAAGAGTGTGTGGTGGACGGGATTGTCTTTGTGCCTGTGTGTGTTTGTGTGTGTGTGTAAGTCCCCACCCAGATATGCATACAGATGTGCATTGCAGGCTTGTATCTGTGCAGAGAGCTGTCATTAGGACTTTGATAGAGTGTGTTTGCGTGTGTCTATGCCCATGCATGCTCATGAGAAAAAGCCTCAGTGTGTGGCACGCGGTGCACTTCAGTTATGGACACATGATGTCTATAGGATGTGGTGATTTGTGTAAGTGCGATTTTGTGTACCTGTGTTTATTACCCAGTAATGAGGCCTTTCTCAATCTGCCTTCTTGTCTGTACTTGTGCTCTTGAGGACTTGTGTCATCAGTCAAGGCCCAGGTAGTGTCCTGATTCAAAGTCTGCATCTAACCAACTAACTAAGGTCCAAATGCCAAAAGGTTTTGGGATGCATTAATGGATGCTTTGGGAGCTGACTTGCATGTGGTCTTGGGGTAGACAGTCAGCAGCGATGGTGGAGAATATGAGCCAGACTCATTTTTACAACTGTTACTGTGTCATCATATTTAGTTTTGAGATTTCTATCGGGCAATAAATGAACCATTAAGATTTAGAATATGTGGTTGATTCATCAAAATAATGCCAAATTCAAAATATGCTTCTACATTTCTGGAAAAGTGAGGACCTGCTAGCCGGAAGGTCAGAATTCAAGGACTGTAACAAAAAGAGGGCGTTTTGTACTGAAAAGGCTGTGACTTAATATGTCTAACTCAGCGGACAGTGGATTTTGTCCCCCATTACTTACATTGGTTCAGTGTTCATATGGGCACCAGACTGTTGTTTTAAGACAGACATGAACAATTTTTTCCTTTAAAATTATAATCCTTCATTTCAATAGTATTCATCGAGACGGAACAGCCACAGTGAGCTGTTAGATGAAGAGCTGCAGAAGACAAGCTGCTCACCTCCGACTCCTCAACAAGGTAAGCAACTCCTTTTACTGCGCCCTGCTGTTGTGTGGAAAACTACCTCACCCCATGCACATCATAAAATCAGATTGTGGTTGCTAATGGCATGATGGGAAAAGGACAATTATTGACTGACTTCTTTGTTAAAACAGTTGTTTGTTTGGTTGCTCTGTACAGGAACACCAACCGCTCCTCTGGTGTATTTCTGAGAAAGTATCTGCTCAACGACTGTTTGCTGCCCCCAGAAGTGGTGGAAGACGTACTCATACCTCTTAATTAAAAATAGCAATACCACAGTGTAGAAATACTCTATTAGAAGTAAAAGTCATCTATTCAAAATTTAAAGTAAAAATACAAAAGCATCAAAATATATTTAAAGTACTGAAAGTAAACATTCTCATTATGCAGAATGGCTGGAATTCTGGGACCTGTAGTATTAAACCACACCAGTTTACCACTGGTGATGCTAAATCAACTAAGACAGAAATCTAGGCCACCAGACATCCCCCAAGGTTCATGTTGTAATGGGCAGTTATTACAGTGATGTGTTGAAGTCCCCTCCTGTAGCAGCCCTTGGCAACATAATCACAGCAGAAAATCTCTAACAAGTGCAGTACTTTATTCTTCTGACGTCATGATGAGCGGCATGACCAGTAGTATCACATTGAGCACCATGAAAACTAAAAATAAACACAAAAATTGCTGCTTATTCTTATTTCGGTTAACACACCTATACATTGCACATTAAATTACTCATTAAACAACTCCAAAGATATTACAGCCTTTGAGTTTCTTTATAGAGCTTCATACCTCGGTCCGCTTACCAAGGATGAAAAACTTGAGGAAACTTTACAGACATGGCTGTCAAGTTCCCTGAAGTGTTCTGCTTAGCGTCTGCTTGAACTTGACAAACCAATGAATGATCACAGAGGGCACATGGACCAACTCAATTCTTCTTTGGTTTTTATTTTAGTTAGGGTAGATTTCAGTTGATGAGATTTGTTCGTTTAGTTGATCAGTTAGGTTGATAACCTTAAAAAGAAAAGAAATAAAGCAGATATATTTATATCATTCATATCATCAAATAAACAGATATATCTATCACATTAAGGATTAGCAATATGTAAATGAAACAAGTGGCAGCAGACAGCAATTCACTCAGCTCAATGTATAAATGAGGTATTTTCAGATTATACAAAATAAATTACTCAATACAATACAACCAGGGTTCACACAGCTTTTCAAGAGCAATATTCAAGCACTTTCAAGGTACCCAAACCAAACTCATCAGACTCTCAAAGCCTTCAACCATAAATGCCAGGAGAAAACAAACCAATATGACAACGGAATCGCTTCACTCCAAACTCTAAGAATTTTGGTTTGTGTAGATAATGAAACACCAGACCATGCTGAAAACAAATACTATTCAAGGAGATTCATAACCCTGAAAACATAACGGTTAAACTTAAGCATCTTCCAAACTTTCAAGACTCTGTACAAACCCTGTACAACTATTCTACACAAAATAAACAGGGCGTTTGCCATAACTCAGATACACACAGTGTAATACAATGAAGCACAAACATTCGCCTTACGAAGATACAATGTAGCCGGGTCTACATGATACAATGTAACCGGGCCCACGCGAACGCCGCAGTTAATAATCTACGAATCGGATCGCGTAACTCAACCACCACAAGCACTGCACACATTAACACATAACACTAGAATATGATGTGTTACCAGTAGCGTCCCTGTGGATTCAAACACGCTGAAGCACTTCCAAACTCGCACAGTACTCTACACTTCCTTTATCTATGCTTCCGGAGCGGTGACGTCACTAGCAATTCACTCGTGCAGTGCTCCCCTGACATACAAATACAATATAATCCATAGAATACTTTACTACTTTATACAATAATGTTAATAATGTTACATATTATTAATTTTCCTAATTATTATATTTAGTGCAACTTGACTGACTTCACAATGGCTGTCTTCACACAAAGTGCTGCTAGCTTGATGGACTAGCTCTTTGTCTGAGCTAAAAATAGCACTATATGGTATAGTTCACGAACAGTGCATATAAATGTTAATACAAACCCACACAGTTTTAAAAAGTGCATGACATTAAAGTGTTATGCTAACTTACATGTACAGCAAAGGTTCTGTGAGGCGAGTGAAAATCTGGGGTGTGATATTCTGCGCTTCAGCTATACAGGTTCCTGGGCTCGCAGCGTCAAAAACCCACACCTACGTCAGCCACTTACCAGGAATGATGACTGGCCTAGCGATCATTTACACCTCCCATTCTCAGGAGTTTGGACTCCCGAGTCGAACTTGCCAAGTTCGAACTTCCAAGAACACGAGTTCAAACTTGCCAGACTCTGTATTGAGAAAGGCCTTTGATTCAAGAAGTCTTGGTAGAGCGAACCAGGAAATGTGTGGGTCGTCCCTGACCTCTTTGTGCTGATTTTAGTACTCATCTTTTTTTCCCCTTCACTATCCCTTGCTTCCTACATTTTCCATCTATCTCCTTCGTGTCATATTCCCATCCTTCCTGTTCCTCTGATCTTGTTCCCTCCTCTCCCTCCCAACTCTTACCTTTTCTTTTCCTCCAGTCCCTTTAACCTGCCCACATCACCCTCTTCCACTTTAGTTTTGTTCTCCTTAAATTTCCTCTGGACCGAGGGATGCTTCCTCCCCCCTCCCCCGTCCCTCCTCCCCTGTTTGAAATGTGCGTGTGAGAGGAGCAGCTCTGCAACAGTCTTTCCTGAGCTTTCCAGGTCACTCTCTCCCTACAGACAAATCAACCTCTGGCTTCCCTCTCTTTTTCCCTTCCACTTTACCTTTGTTACCCTTCATTCAGACAGAGAAATTTTTATTTTACTTTTAACTTGATTGCTTAACTTGGAAGTCTAAGAAAGATATATTGTCAAATTGATACATCGATTTGATGACATAATTTAAGAGAGAGGAGCCAAGGTAATAGTCATGCTGATATCACTATACTTAGAGGTCATGCTTCCATTTTAGGAAACTTTGGAGCTTTGAAGCCCTAAATTGGAGCTGCAGATAAGTGTTTGGTTTTGTCCGTATTCACTGAGAAATGATATAATGACATTAATAAATAGTACACTCATTACCACATTGTTTTTCTTCCTACACATATAGTAGTAGCAATTTCCCACCCGACCGTGAGAATAGCGCACTTTTGCTGTGGTTGCAGCGTATTTGTGCCGCAGCATAGCATGTTTACACACATCTTTGCAGAGGTAAACGGACAACAGCATGTGGCTTGGAATGCGATGTCACATCATGCTGCATTGAGATTTACAGTACACACTGTCAGCACCATCAAGTCACCTATAAACTGAAGCACAGAAAAAGCCCTGTGATCGCGGTTTATCATGGTTATATGCTTTTGCATCACCAATTTGTGAGAAATTTACTGTAGTGCAGGCAATGTGTGTGTGAGTGTGTGTGTGTGTGTGTGTGTGTGTGACTGCCTCTTGGTCCTGCAGTGGCTCAGAGTTTGGTGGTTGCTGTGAAACAATCACCAGTTTACCAGGAAATACTACATGCACAAAGTAAAGCTTGTTTAAAGTTACTGTATTTGACAGTACTGTCTGTATTCTGACAGCTGCTGTGCTGTGGGTTGTGGTCGCTCCAGACTGTGATTAACTGCTTAGTTCAACACTCTGTCAAAATTGGGATGGCCGGTTTAAATGTCCTAAATATAGGCTATATTCTGCATCCTGAAATCTGATTTTCAGGGAAATGTTTGACATTTTTATACAAGGAAACGTGGACACGCCAGCACCATCAGAGACAAAGAAATGCGTATTCACACCTGTAGTCTGTCTTTTGTCCTGGAAATGTTAACTACTGCCTGTTGGGAAGGTCTGGGGGATGGTTTGAGGAATAATTCACTTTATCCAGAGCTCAAACCTGTATTTTCATTGCAATATAGCTAGCCTACACTAGAGGTGAAGTAAAATAAAAAAATTTTTAAAAACTCCATAACAATGAAAACTTATCAGGCATCTCAGAATCACTCCTCTAGTAGTTACTTATGCTTTGTTTATACGAGCGTGCACAGAGGCTTTTATGTTCAACGCGTTTATCTGTTGCAGTATTCTCTGAAAACGCTGCATGCTGTGCTATACAGCTCCTCAATGCTGAGGAAGAAATGTAATTAATTGTAAACTCGTAATAAACTAATGTCATGTTATATAGATGCCAGTTTGAAGTCAACAATGTGAGGAAAGAAACAACTTGCCTATGACGCACGCACCCTCTGGGACACTGCATCGAGCATAAACAAGGCTTTACAGCTTGCTGCTGCAAACCATTATTTTATAACCCTGGAGTCATCTGACAAAATCAGTATAAATGTGGTTAATGACAACACCCACACAGATATTGCACAAATAAAATTACACATCAGTCAGAACCAAAAATTCACACTCCTTTTACTCCAAATAAGTATATGCTGGTTTATTTTTCTCTTTCTGCATAAGATTTCTCACCATTTTCTACAATCAACACCTTTTGGGCTTTTCCTTTTCATGTCCCAATTTAGACTAATAAAATAAAAGTGTCATGACATTAATAAAAAATACTTATGCATGACCAGTGTCATATTTAGGGAAATAAGTTGTACAAACACACTGTGCAGATGTCACTTTGGAGTGTTATAGCCCAATTTGTATTTTTCCTCTGAACAGTCTGGGCAATCTTCAAGCCATACTTCAAAATGATTGGCTTTCACTTCACTGCAGTGGTCAAATTCCTTGCTCAGCAGGGAATTTGTCTGTGATGAATTTTATTTGTATAGATGAGCCGTATACTAATGTGGACTGATCTACAAACTGGAGATGTTTCTTACCACATAAAACCCTTCTGACCTCCATTCACATGATTTATTGTAGATGTTTACATCCACTCTCAGTACAAAGTGTTTCACTTTCATTTTAATGGCCCAGTAGCAGATATTTAGCTTGTTAGATACCAAAGAAAAACTGAGTTATTTTGCCAGTCCCCCACAGAGAAATCACCAAATACATAACCACAAACCACAGCCCTTTGCTAGTACCTCACACCCGCAAAAAAAAAAACCTTAACTATTGATTTTGGTGATGTGTTTGTCCCTGTTGGGCTCACTAACGTCAGTTTTTTTAACAAGTGGTCAAAATGTCATTATACATCATTAAAATGAGAAGCAGGAAATGGCACAGAATGTCTTTGCACTCCTCTGTGACTGTGAGCGAGTGAATGACTGTAGAGGGAAGAGCCGACCCAAAGCACAGGGTTGATCAAGGGCCATCTCAAATGTATGCTTTCTTCTCTCTCTCTCTCTCTCTCTCTCTCTCCCACACGCACTCTTGCAGAGCAACTGAAGGGAAACCCAAATGTCAAGAGAGAAACAATTTTATGCTGAAGTCCACCTTGACTTGAACATGACGCATCCCTGCAGAAGTAATTGATTTTCATTTTTGGTGAACCGCTGGGTGCATTGCTCTGGAGTCTCGTGTGAGTGTTTGTTGGCATCTACATATCAGGCCATGCACCAGTGATGACTCAACTGAGTACAAAATGTTACTGTACAGCAGCTACAATGGGGGCATGTTTGTGAGTTTGCCAGGAACTCTATTTTATATTCCTTTACCCCCCATCAGCCTGTCCCACTGAATGCAGCACACAACCTACCCTCCATGTCTTAGTGTTGGCAACACAAGTGGTGGAAATTTAAAGCAACTGTGACATATATTTAAATAGCAGGTTTATCCAAAAATCTCAGAAAATGAGCTTGCTCAGGGGAAATGAAATGTTTAGAGTATTGAACTCTAGGGTCTGCCATACTATCGAAAATAGTGCACTTGCTGCATGAAATGCTCAGTTCACAATTCTAATTTGCAGTTTTGTGTTTGAACACATCAGCAAAGACTCATACACAGTAAATGACAGGGTTTTAATCAGGGTTGCTTCCAAGGAGTGACCTGGGGTGGCACTGGCCACCCCTGAAATCTAATAGGCCACCCCATTGTGCTAAACTATGATTGGCTATCTGTCCGGTCCAAGGCGGTACCTTAGTTTGTATTGTGTTGAAGTCCTGCACAATTTTGTCAATACAATATTTTGTCCACACAGGATTATTCATTTTTTTATTTTGGAACTTTGTACTGTTACTGTATTTTTGAATGTGCATTGTTTTATTTTGTATGTAGAAAACTGTTGTAGGTACAATTTATTTTGGAGAACTTAAAGGTGCTGTGTATAGTTTTCAAAAAGTTGTTGTTTTTGTTGACACCGGTGGCCGTTAAGACAATAGCAGTCAGCGTTGTTGCTCGTTCTCGTGCTCGCACACATTAGGCGTGAGCGAGCATCCAGGGCATCGGCCAAAACAGTGACGTGACATACAGTAGACTGAACGTGATCGACCGGCATCATGTTGATATATGAGGTAAGTGAAGTTACACTGTTATTATGTTATGTAAAAAAAAAAATCGGATTTATAAAGAGCAATTTCGTTATCAGCTTGCTAGCTTGCACAATTAGTGAACTAGACGTTCATTATTGACGTGATAGCTGAATCGATGCGCTAATGTTTCAGCATAATAGATGAGACTTTTTTATTGTCAACTAATGTTACTGTACCGAATGGGTCTGGCAGTGGGTTTAGACAACGATAATACTAAACTAACGTCAGTTATAAACAGATGGTAGGAGTGGGATGACAAACGTTAGACTGGAGATAATGCACATAAAGTAAAGAACAGATGTTTTTGGGCAACATATCCTATGTATTCATCAATTCGTGTATCATTGTAGTTTACCTTGCTTTATCATTACAGCTTACCATTGAGTATTTCACTGTTAACTGTCAATCAGCATCCTCAAATATGGAAGGCATCACAATAAAACTACCCATTTTATTCTTTATTTTATACGTGTTCATTTTCTTTCATTTCAGGAATCAAGTTCTGAAGATTATGCAGCTCTACTGGAAGAAAGCAGTGACAGTGAGGCTAGAGGGGGAATGGGGAGAGGCCATGGTAGGGGGAGAGGAAGAGCAGGAGCTGGTTCTGTTACTGAAGAGGACAGACCCGGGTTGCTCAGCTGACTGCTGCCAGGATAGCAGAGATGCAGGTTGGTCAGTCATAGATCTTTGGTAAAACAATATATGAATAAAACAGTAAAAAGTACACACCCACTTGACATGTGAATTTAGCCATTCTAAGCAGATGTTCTTGCTCAATTTCCAGACAGAATTGCAACAACTGACACAAGAGGAGAGGGATGAAGTCCTGCAGATGGTTGTCACCCGTCTGCCAGGGGTTTTTCTGGACATCATCTGGGACGTCTGGGAACCAGGAACTGGGTGGCAGATTAGAGACAAATAACCTGACCCCTTTAGCAACTATGTTGGCTACAAGGAAGCACCATTTAGGTGAAATTAAAAACTGTGTTCATTGTCCCTGCATGTAAGTTCATTACCTCAAAGAAAAACAACATTTTATTTTTTTTTACAAGCTCATTTATTTTATAGAAGTACACATTTTTTCAGTGTCTTATTTTTTTACAAGTTCTACGATGTCATATATTAGTTTTCTTTTTACAAGTTTTTCAAAAGGTATTTATAATAAATAAACTATGGTACTGTAAACCACACTCTCAGGACCTCTTTCTTTTCTTGATCCCATTGTTGTCACTGCTCATGTAGCTGAGGTCATGTCCTTTATGGAGAGAGAGAAAAAAAAGCAAGAATTAGAACCTACACACAACAAGTCAACCAGTAGGTAAATTCATTACATGGGTATACATCAGCAGAAATGTATAAAGTATAAACATGGGTGTCATTTTGGTATTGGAAAAAAATCAGGCTGATGATATTAAATAATAAATGAAATGACTTTACAGTGGCATATAATCCACAGAATAGGAGCTTGAGCATAAGAGGTACCAAACATGTCTACAGTATTGGAGATAAATGCATCTTGTCATTACAGGGCATGATTTCTAGGCCTGACTTCTCTATGAATCATAATCAAACACAGTGGCTCCTTGTGATAGATCAGATAGGATGTTATTTTGATAGAGATAACGTTAGTGAGCAAGCAAGCTAAGAGAGTCTGGATGAATTAGCTGATGTTATCAACTCTAGACAGTATTTTGCTATGTTAGCTAGCTAGCAGTTCGTCCGCGTTACATGGATGTATTAGAAGGTCTTATACATCTATGCCGCGTTAGCAAATAATCTAACGTTAGCAAACATTGCCCAGCTAAAATCACAATATATTTCACATGCTTTGCAGTAATGTTAGCTTACCTGGTCATTTGTTGACGTTAGCAGACTCAATTTCTAATGTAATGTTAGCTACTGTGAGGAGCTTCTTCTTCTTTTGTTTTTATTGCGGCTGTTGGGGAGCTGAACTCTGACCTGTAGCTGAAGAGAAGTCAAGCACTCGGGAGCGCACATTACTTCACAAAATTCGACCCGAGTCCTCTACATAGAAATCAGTCCACAGGCTGCTAGGTCTCATTTTTTAAGTTACATTACAGTCCGTTCACACACAGGCAATATAAAGTGATTAATACAAAGTTACATACAGTACGTATGGAAGCTTTATATTACATTTCTATGGTGCCATTTTAATGTGTTGTGATTGGTTGGTCTATTTATCTTTTAAATTAAAATTTTAAACACAGAAATGTAAGAAACTGTAAGATACTGTAATGTTAGTAATTAAAGTAGATATCTCACTAGCTGGCTTTTATCAAGCCAGCTAGCTTGACCCACCTGGACTTACCTGTTCCTTGTTACCTTGAAGGTCAGCTGTGTTGCAGTCAGACAACGGCGGAAATTCGTGACGGGAAATGTATGCAGTGATTTCGGTCAGTTTTAACGTTTTTTGTTGATTTTAGAGTTTTGTGTCTGTTTTTGTGTTTTTGCTTTTTTGACACACACACCATACACACGTTTGTCATGTACCTCACCTGAACAAGGGTTTGATCCCACATCTCCACGTCACTGAACGTCTTTTTGTCTTTATTTGTGCAGGTTAAGCGGCTGCAAAGGCCGCGCAATCCTTTTGTCAATCTGCCTTTAAGTCTCATCTCAAAATTACCAACTACAAAACAAATTGTAACAGAAATAGGGTGATAGAAACTGAGAGAGCACTAGAATTTTATAACTGAACTACAACGCACACTTTTTTCACGCTATTTCTCTGCCTGTGTGGAAATCTGATGCTCTCACATCACAGATGATGAATAAAGGCCTTAAAACGTCAGTCTTACAGACTGGACTGTAGTGTACCTGGGAGGAGGAGTGAGTGATATATTTAACAGAATCATAGGTAAGCTGTGTTGAAAAAAAGAAAAGTTATGAAGCACAGCTTAAGTTCAATCAGGAAGACTATCTTTATGCCTCATTCATTCACATCTCTCTCTCTCTCTCTGCTTCTCTTAATCAGCTGATTATGGGCGTTTTCTCTCTCACTTATCCAACCAGATATTGCCACGATTTCCATCAACCAATCACATTGCTGCTGTAAACTTTAAATCTGTTCTCCTCTCGGTTGCTGTCAGCTGTCATTTCAGTGTGGATTCGTTGCGATTGTCAAGCGTTCACATTACCTTTTCTGTTTGTCGTTGGTAGCAGCAAGCTATGTCCGATTCCTCAGTCAGGTGAAACGTCTCTTCCCCACTCGTTCTCCTGCTCGCAGCCTCATCCGCTACTTCAGGACACTCCACTGCAGACATCACCCTGATCACACCATGCAGTCTTGGGTAAATTCCATCCAAGCTTCACGCACGTGTCCAGTCCCAGGAATTGCTTCAGCCATGCCTCATATCAGCGTCCTCGCTGCCAGGCCTGGCGTGCAGCCTACCTCTGCGTTCAACAGTGCTTCACCTCCAGAGCCGCTCATCACTCAGTGGCCTCCGCTGCTTCGGCCTCTCACAGGTGGGCAAACATCCTCATACAGCAAAATATCCGCTCATCTCAGGATAATCATCGACCGGGGAAACACCAGCTGCGGTCATATCATGCAGATCTCCAGTTTAGCGGCACTGTCCACCTGCGAGTTCTACTGGTAGTTTTCACATACCCTGACTTGATGTGGAAGGCAAGAACTGTTCATATTTTGGCATTCTGGTGATCTGAATCCCAATAGGCACGGAAGGAACATCGTGTTTCAGTACATTAACCCAATCATTCTCCAGCAGCCATTTTCTCTCCATTCCCAGTCAATCACTCTGAACTGGCCTTCTTGGGACACAAATACTGCCATGCTCGTCGGAGGTTCCCAAGCATTTCCTGCAGGAATCAGGATTCACCGCAGTGCTGTTCAGCCTCCATCCTCCGGGGACTCATCTCTGGTCATCACAGCTCTCCAGTCTGCCCCCAGCGCATAACTTCATCTGGAACCCTTCACGGCAAAGAACCAACCCGCTTCAAACTAATGTTCCCATAGTGCTGTCTTCTCACCCGGTTTTAGTGTTTGCAGAAACCTTTCTCATGCATTTCAGGTCAGGCTGCATATTGATCAGTTTGAAGTTCCGAGGTGCTTTGTCTAACTAAACTGTTTTCTTTCCTAGCGTCCACTTGTCAGATGTGGAAACTTTTACCGTAAATTCTGTAATAGAGGCTGAGTTTCGATTTATCTCAACACAAGGCATAAGGTTACTGTGAATTCTATAATAGCGGCCCGGTTTTGATGTACTTCAACACAAGGCATGAGAAACAATTACTGTAATGTTATAATAGTGACCAGGTCTTGATTTACCCAACTACAGAGTAGCAGGCATTTATTTTAAGGCTTATATTAGAGACAGGCATGTAGCCTAATTCTAATTTTCTCTGCCTGGTAAGGATATTTGCTCATCTCTAGCATGAAACCTATTGTTTTCTTATTCTCAGTTGCAGTTACTTAACAGAATAGGTCTAAGAATTTGGATAGTAGGCTAATTTAGACATACTAAGGGTGGATAGCATTCATATATTGTCATTTTATTCATTAGTGATAGAAGTACTTCATGCCAGATTGGGTGCACTACTATGACTTGCACCAGGAGTTTTTTCACTGGTTTTCTCCCAGCACATTGGGGTCAGCCTTCATTTGAGACCCAGGTTTTATTTAACACAGCTAATTTGAGAAATAGGTAGTCAAGACATATGCCTGGAGCTATGTATCCACTCGAGTCCTACCAGCTTTCTGCGACATAACATAGTCCTCTACTCTGCTGGAAACATCAAATCAGTCATCAACAGTCAAGGTCTTTGTGGCCTCATCAAGCTAGTCATGGTCACTAGGGCTGCACCTAGCACTTATTATTTTTATTACTTGATTAATTTAACAATTAATTTGCCCAAATAAATGTCAAACTCATCTCAATAATATTTTAACATTTTATTCAATCATCTCTTAAAAAACAAACAAATGTAACAAGAAACAAATATGCACTGCAAGGCATTATTCCGTATTATAATATATATAAAAAAAAAGAAGAAGCCTAGTCTTAACTGGTAATCTCTGACATAACGTTACGTTACCATAAAAGCAGTGGTGCAGATATTACTTTTATCATTGGGGCGATGAAGAAACACTTAGAAATCCATTTTAAGTAACTACTACTAACAGAAACACGCTCCTCGTGTTGATAATTCAATCACAATGATCATGCTTTGGTAGGGACAAAATAAAGTAAACAGGACGGTGCTGTCTTTCTTTGTCTTGACAAACAACGACTCATTTCTGTCCAATACTGAGTCTGTGTAGCTGTCATGTGTAAAATGAACAACTTGAAGACCCAGTCGAGGGGTGAACTAGTCATTTCTGTCCAATACTGAGCCTGTGTAGCCATCGTGAGAAAAACGAAACTTGTGCATTATTATTGTTGCGTAATGCGCATGCATGGTCAAAAAGAACGAATTACTCTCTCTGACGACTCGTTACTACTAGTTCATATCAAAAGAGTAATTCAGTGAACAATACACTCATGATTGAAACATCACTATTGCAACCTCATCACTACACATCTCAATCATAACAACAGTCACAACTTTCTCTATGAGCGCTGTTCTTCTGGATGTCGTCCATCCGTGGGTTTTGGGGGGAATCACGTCTTTTCTCCCTAGTCACTACAGTCTTGTCTCAAGCATCTAAATGTGAAGGAGCTTTTTAACGTTTGCACAGATTCTCCTATACATAATGCATATAACTAGTGGTGGTGTTTTGGTTCACGGCTATTTGCTGCTTACTGTCCCCTTTGTATAAATTTTCCTGTATTTCCGGTCATAGCTGACCTCTGCATTTCATTCATGTTATCTGGTCATATTAATTAATTTCAGATCTTTGGCATCAATATTTCATGCTGGTCCTCGTAGGCCCTATAGGTGCCCCAATTTAAGCAGTCATTGCTGTCAGTGGGCATATAGGTTGCTGGTAATATTACATATTCATCGCATTCTGCTAATTGTTCCATTGTACCATTCTCATGCATTCATCTAATCACTCTTATTCACCGTATTCTGCTCTTTGCTCTAATCGTATTCTGCTATTTACTACACTTTCATTGCTTCGGTTAATTGCTCATATCATTGTATTCGGGCAAGTAGAGTTATATTCTTCGTATTCTGGTATGCCGACATATAATTGTAACCTGCAATTGCTTCATATTCATTGTATTCTGCTAATTACTACATATCCCTCGTTTTCAGCCATTGCTCATATTCCTTGTATTTTGGTAAGTGGTGCGTATTATTTTCAGTGGTGATATTTGGCTTTTCGGCTATCTGCTGCTCGCTGTCTCGATTTTATCAAATGTTATCCTAGTCATTAATTATTTCAGATCTTTGCCAGCAATATACACACTTTGGTCTTTGCAGGATATATAGGTACACTAATTTAGTATTCAGTCAGGCTATCGTTGGCACATACTGTTGCTGATATTGCTATATTTCATTGCATTCTGCAATTGCTACTTTTCATTGCACTCTGCCAGTGCTATATCATTGCATTCTGTATTACAACATTGTGATCTGCATTATGGCAAGTCCTCATAAAGCAACCTACCACCTCAGCTTTATTCAGGACACTTCTTTAGGGTAGGCACTGCTGCTTCTGCTGCAATCAAAGCATTTCATCTATCTCCCTGCAAATTGGAGCATTGGTCATCCTCTGCCTACACTTCCTACATTTGCCCTGATGTTGACACTCTTCTCGCTAATCTAGATCTCTGAAGCCTAATTCCCTGGTAAGTCTTACATATAACTGGTGGTGGTGTCTTGTTTTGTGGTTGTCACAGTGCTTGTTGTTTATTCACATTGCTTATTATGGCTGGCCAAGCAAATACTCGCACCACATTCACCCTGCACCTTCTACACCCTGCACCACATACATCCTGCACCACATACACTTATATAGAGCACATACACTTATGGAAGACATATAGGTCATATAGGTTGCAAGATTTTATCGGTCAACTGGCCACACTCAGTTTTAGGGTCAACCTGACTGCGTTCACTCACATGGTCTTCGTGATCTCATTGCAAGGTCAATGTTACCTCATGCAGCACACAGTGGTCAATGTGACCTCATCATGGCTTCATTTTAAAATAAGTGTAATCATCACCTTTTTCTTTCTTTTGGATGGTATCCTATACTGCTCATGGCTTCTCCACCCCCCTTAAAATATGATGATGTCACGATGGGGTCTAATCGCCAAAGACTAACATTTCTCATCTTATGAACATGTCAATAAATACTTGATCACTCATACTGAAGTCTCTCCTGATTGAAATAATGTCTAGTATATATACAAGTGAAAAAAAAAATCTATAGATAAGAAATAGCAGAAACAACAATCACATGACAAATTAAAATACAGAAGTCAAGTGGAATATTTGGCAAAAACTAATGTCTCAGAGTCGGAAACTTCTGATTCAGTTGCAGCCCCACAAACTAGTTATATGAGAAAAGAATTATAAACAGTGAACATTAAAGAATATCATGTTCTGTTCATAGTCTACACCAGAAGCTTCATGGTACCCTGTGGATTTTTCGACCACTAGTAGTGCTATGGAGCAAAGTTTTGACACGTGGGTCCCTGTTTTATTTGGTCTTGTGTGACACCATACACATTACCACCAATGGTTGCACACTATTTATTCTTTATTCTTTATTTGGATCCCCATTAGCTTCCACAAAGTGGTTGCTAGTCTTCCTGGGGTCCACACAAAAACAATAACAACCAACAATTAAAAATCAGACAATATCAATAAAACAAGAAAAAAGCAAAACAAGCCAAATGTAAAGATAATAAAATGAGTGAAATGACTCTACATATAAAACAATAAACAAAAGTAGCCTACAATAGAAACAAAAACAAAATTGTCAAAATACACAGCAACAAAAACAAATTACAATCAATCAAAAAGGTTCCAAAATAGCATTAACCTCAATAACATCATCAATAGATTCATCAATTTTCATTTTACTGATTTTTTAAAAGAAAATCTACTCTTGGTCTGTCTGATGTTGGTGGGGAGCATATTCCAAGCAAAGAAAGCTCTATAAAGAACAGTTCTCATCATACAATTTGTTCGTGGATGTGGCACCACCAGAAAACCAGAGCACACTTGTCGTGTATTATACCTATGATAAAAACCAGTGTATTCTATGTTTTCACAAATGAAGTGTGGTGTATTCTTCCAAATGACATTTTGCATGAATAACAGAAGACAAGATTTTATTTTAGCCTCAACAGTTAGCCATGATAATATTTTATGCATCTCACACACACTGGCACAGAAAGAACAATGAAGAACTAATCTAGCTGCTCTGTTCTGTGCAATTTGAAGTTTTTTTTAGATGTTTCTCAGCAGCAAATGACCAAATGACTGGGCAGTACTCCAAGTGTGACAGAGCAAGTAACCGAACAACGTCAATCATAACAGAAGATGGAACAAATGCAGAACATTTCCTTGCAATTGCAATACCCTTACCCATCATTGAAACAATGTGATCAATCTGATCAGACCAAGACAATAAATTATCTAATTTAACACCCAGTAATTTGGTTTTAGTGACCTGCTCAATTGATATCCCATTTAAAGACAAATTGAGCGCAGTGGCGTTAGCAAGAATGTTCCTAATACCAAATACAATACATTTAGTTTTGGCAATGTTCAATACTAATATGTTCATTCTCACCCATTTAGTAATGCAACTATGCAACTCAACATTGACGTTGAGTCAGCATTCAACAACACTGGCATTTTTAACAACATATGGTAAATCATTTATAAAAAAATGAAAATAAAAGTGGACCCAAGCAACTCCCTTGTGGAACACCGCAGATATTTCTTTGCTGTCAGAAAAACTGCCATTGAAAAACAGTTCTACCAGAGAGGTAACTGTTCATCCAAGCAAGAGCTAAAGGTGAAAAACCACAACATTTAAGTTTGGTGACAAGAATACTGTGGTCAATGACACGAGCTGCAGTAAAATCCAAGAGCACAGTCCCAACTAGTTTCATACATTTCACCAGTCATGTGTACTAATGCAGTACTAGTAGAGTGCCCTGGTCTATAAGCATGCTGTGCTTTTGTAAGTAGTCCATTTCTACTAAAAATAATTTAACATTTGATTAAAAATGATCTTCTCAAGTATCTTACTCAGCACAGGGAGTATACTAATGGGTCTACAATTGGAGCCAGTAAAACCTGCTTTTCCATCTTTGGGTAAAGGTATGATTTTAGACTCTTTCCAAAGCTCCAGACAAGTCCCACTGAGTAAACATCTATTAAAAATATGACATATTTGTTTGGAAAACAGCTTAGCTCCAATTTTAAAAATGTTTCCATCCAGGTTATCTATACCAGGAGATGTGTCATCTGAAAGAGAGAGCAACATATCCTCAACTGTGTCTCGGTTAACCTGATCAAACGCAAAACAACATGTTTTATCCCTCATAATACTATTAACAATGTTGCATGTTAAATTGACATCATCTAATTGCATGCAAGATCTTAAGCTGTCAACTTTGTTGATAAAGAAGTTGTTAAAGTAATTAGCTTCATCATACAGCCTGGTGATGAACTGACCAGCACATTCTACATACCTTTGAGAATTGCCTGACTTCTTACACATTATTTCATTCAAAGTCTTCCATAATTTTTTACTATCATTTATGGAGCTACAAATGTTTTGTTTAAAATATTCTTTCTTTTTAATGTAATTTAATTTGGTAACCTTATTTCTCAACTTACAATAAAGACATCTATCTGAAACCCCCCCTGATTTATGAGCAACTATCTTGGCTTTGTCCCTTTGAAGCATTAAAGACTCATCATCAATCCATGCTGCACTATTGCACTTTATAATAATAATAAACTTTATTTATAGAGCACTATCAAAACAAGTACAAAGTGCTTCACATAGAAAAATGGCATACAAGAGCAAGTGGATCAAAGAATACATGGAGGGCATAATTAGAATACTAAAAAGATAATAAGTAAAAAAATAAATAAAACACACAAGTCAGATAAAATCAGGATATGCTTTCCAATAAAAGTACGTTTTTAGAAGAGACTTAAAGGATGACACTGACTCAGACTTCCTTATTTCCTCGGGCAGGTCGTTCCAGAGCCTCAGGGCCCTGGTGGCAAAAGCTCTGTCCCCTTTAGTTTTCAGTCTAGACTCTGGGAGAGACAGAAGACCGCTGCCTGAGGATCTCAAAACTTTACAGACCTTTTTCTAAGTGGAGCATGCTCATCCACCAACCTCACTAATTTGTCCATGAAATTTTTCAAAGCAATATTAACATCATTTTCCTGACATACATCAGACCACTGTAAATTTTTAAGATTATTAACAAATGAGTCAGCATTAAATCTTTTATATGACCTGCGGTAAACAATCTTAACTCCAGACTTGGGCATTTTAGTCTTTGTTAAATCAATCAAATTATGGTCACTGCATCCCACTGCCACTGATACTGCCTGTGAACACAGCTCATGTATGTTAGTGAAAATATGATCAATACAGGTTGAATTATTAACACCACCAATATTCATCAATATTCAGGTCACCAAGAAAGAAGATATCCTTACTTTCATCTGTCACTATATTTAGATTTTCACATATTCTGTCCAAATACTTTACATTAGAACTGGGTGGCCTATAACAACAACCAACTAGAAGAGGCTTACAATATGGAAGGTGAATCTGTAGCCATATTAGTTCAATGTCAGCGCTCATAATATCTTTCCGTAACACAACTGAAATGTGTTCCTGAACATAAAATGCAACTCCGCCCCCATACGTCCAGATCTCTTCTGTATAACCTATATCCATCCACAGCCAGCTCATAATCTTTAAAAGTAGTATCCAGGTTTGTTTCTGACAATGCTAAAACATGAATATTGTCTGTGGAGCAGATTCTGGTAATCTCATGAACCTTGTTTCTGAGGCTGCATATATTTAAGTGAGCTAATACCAAACCTTTCCTTGGCAGGTTTAATAACAAGGATGTAGTTTTGTTATTTGGACACATAAAACAAACAAAAACAGCATAAAAAGTTAAGAACGAGACCAAATCCTTTTATAAAAGCAAAATTGAGCCGTGAGGCGCCTTAAGCTGATCATTGAGTTTGTCCCCCCCTGGGCATGATGACCAGCTTATCATACTTCAGGCTGGCTTTATCGCCTCTTTCACGAGCAGCTTTCAACTTGGGAAACAGCTCTCTCCTCCTCAGTTGCACAGCCTCTGAGAAGTCTTTGTTTATATAGATGTGTGTGCCCTTTAATTTCTTGGCAGAAGAAAGGATACTCTGTCTGTCTTTAAAGCGCAAAGGTTTTACAACAATTTTCCTAGGTTTTCCCCTCTCCTGGTACTGGCCAATTCTCTGGGCATTTGTCGAACCTTCTTCTCTGATTCACTCCACTTCTCATCTTTCTCATCTGCAATCCCATCAATTAAAATGTTTGTCCTCCTGCACTGATTTTCAGTGTAGTCCAGCTTGGTAAACATTCCATCCATTTCCTGCTTTGAATTCATTATATTGTTTTCAAATGACTTTATCTTTGTTTCAATCTCCTTGTATCCACTTCTCATCTCTTCAAACTTATCTTGGGTGAATTCTAAGCTGGTCTTCAGCTCCTGTACATCTCTAATGACGCCATCCAGTCTTTTGTTAGTTCCATCCATGATCAGCTGAATAAAGCATTTGAAGTTGTCCTGCTGCTGAAGCAACATCTCTTTGTAGAATTCTCTCCGCAGATTATCAGAGACAAGGCATGGCAGCCATCTTGGAAGCCATCTTCCATGTATCTTGCAAGTGGAGGTAATACGCCATGAAAAGGCAGCAACAAAAGCAGGGATAAAGACTGCTAGCAAGTAAACATGGATGTAACTTATAAGAAAAATCAGACTTACAAATGTTTTATGAGGAATGAAATGCATTCAACACATTTGTTAAACCTCAAGGATACACACAGTGTGTTTTGGTGTGAAAAACTAAATGTAAAGAGAAACTTTGTAAGTTTACAAGAAAACTCCAGAGGGCACCTTTAAAAGGAGTACTCAGTTTGGTTTCGCACTCCTATAACATTGGCGGACTCATGATGGACAGTTTATCGTCTTTTGGCACCTACATTATCCATAATGCAACGTGACCGCCGACAGTTCAGTCTGAGATTCAAGTGTGTTCTGCTAGTGGCGGCTAATCGAGCCGCTAGCATCAAACAGAGATGAGCAGTGGGCTACAGAGATCTGGTAAGCTCACTTCTTTCTAACCCCACAACCCCACATTTTTTTCATTTTCAAATTTGTAATCTTCAGCCTGTTATACAACAGTTTTCACATATGCAGTAGTACTCCCCAACACCTGTAAAGACACTTTGATATGTAAACTTGGTGGAATTCCCCTTTAATTTCATATATTACACATATTTTATAAATTATATGTATATGTAATTAAAGACAGCTGTATGTTGACAGGTTATTTGCTATCTGTCTGTCTTGCCTTGGGGCAGCTGGTAACAAACTGCTGCTAGTCTTTGGTCTTTAATCTTTCCTGTCATCCCCAACAGAAAAGGAAGTTTTTCATCATCAGGAAGGGTCATAAAGCCTGGAAAACCTTTTCATAACTTTGATAATATTGATCTCAATTGGTTTTATATTTTGGACACACACATAGGACATGTATCTCTGCTGGTCTCCATCATTTCATATAGAAACGCCTTTCCATCTCCAGTTCATGGTCACTTACTCACAGATTTGGCTTTCTTTTTTTATTTATAAAATAAAAATAAATCTCACTGAGGACAGATTGGTAGCAGGTCAGTTTGCTGTGTGATTTGTTTTCTGAACTTAAGGTGTTTTTCAATGGCTTTGATGAATGCCACTGGTCTGTGGCTCTGAGGCCGACTGGTCTGTCTTGGTCAGTGTGGTGAAGGTCAGAGCATTGATTCCTCACGAAAGTTTGGTTCTGCCTGCTTTAGATGGAGCCAAAATGTAACTGCTCTCCTAATCTGGTCATTTATACTTTTTGGATCTGACTGATCTTCATGGTCGTAAAAGGAGCGGTGGGGTCGGCCACTCCTCTCTCTGTCTTACTCTAAAACACGCACCTAAGCACACACTAATCAGTGTGTTTGCGTGGTGACATTGCCCCATCTTACTGACAGGCCTTGATCTGTAAGAATCAATGGTTCAAGCCAAGAGCCAGGGAAGAGAGGCTGCCTTAGCCAGAGTCAGCACTCTCTATCGTTGCTTGCTTTCTGTCTGTTTCCTCACACTCACAATATGCCTCTCACACACACATCTCATTTTAAAATCAGAAGTACTTTGACATGGTGTGATAGAGGGAAAAACCTGCTCTGTTCCTTCAGCCAAGGTGATTAGTTACAGTCTCCCTCTACTGGCACAGAAGCCTTACTGTAGCAAGCAGGCACTACTAAATACCTACTGAAGACCATATTAACCAGTAGTTAATGTGTGCTTTTATGTGTTCTTCACATATGATGACTATACGTATAAATATTGAAAGAAAGGAACATTGCAGAGGGAAATTTGACAAATTTAAGTTTAAATAGAAAAAAAGGTAACAGTTAAAATGGTTGTAGGAATCACAGCTGAAAAGCAACGGATGAATGATTAAGAAAGTGAAAAGGAAAATAGACCTGTGTGTGTAAACCTGCAAAATGATGTGTAAAAGAACATAAACCAGATTGAAATATGTCAAGTGAGAGGGACATGATATGCACCCTGGCCGCCCTGAGCCTGAGCTAGCAGGACAGCCTATTTGTATTTTTAACCTGTACAGAGCATAGCTGGTTGAATCCTGTCATGTCAGGTTTCCATGTTCATGATAGATGCCTTGTTTCCCTCTGGCTCCAGGCATGTAGCCGAGGCTCAGTGGAATTCCTCTGTCTGGTATTCACAAGTCCTTTTTTGACGACATATCCATTTTCCTCCTACGCCCTTCGGTCCCACCATACCTGTCTTTGCAATGCCCCATCCATCCCCATTATCCATCCTAATGTGACAGATACCTGCCCACGTCTCTCCAAGGAGACGGAGTGGGGGGAAAGGTGTGCCAGAGTAAAGCCGCCAAGACTGGGATCTCAGAAGGCCCGAGGAGGAGATTTCTCTGTGACTGAGTGAAACAGATGTGGATGTTCACACTGGAGGGTGGAACATGGGTCAAGTTAAAATGTAATAATGTCTGCATACAAATATGACCATTGTGGACGCAACTGTTAGTCTCTATCTCATGCCATGATTCTCAAAAGTAAGACATTTGACGTAAATCCCATTGCTTCCCAATTTGATGAGGCAACACTTCTTCATTGTTATGGTCGCTGTTCTTTATGGGTTGGTGTTTTGCAGATTCTCTTAGGATGCTTTCACACCTCACCTGTTTGGTTTGCTTCAAATAAACTCTAGTGTGTTTTCCCAATTTGGTTTGTTTAGGCTGGTGTGAAAGTTGTCAATCTGGTGCAGACCAAACAACCGCCTGAAAAGAAGGGTCTTGCACCTGAGTTTGGTGCGTTTGTGGTGTGAAAGCAAAGCAGACCAATGGCGTGTCCAGAATTTTCTGTCTGGGGTGGCCCAGGTGGGGCACTGACTTATGCAGGTCATGCTGTATGTGAATGCTGTTGCATTTCTTCCACCCAGATTTCCTGGAAATTGGATTTAGTACCACCTCATGAGCAGCGCCGAAATTTAGGTTCAGGAACTCACCTCCAAAGTGAGAGGAGAACATTTAAGACAAAAGCAGAACCCGTGACAAGGCTGCACCTTAAGTTACAGGTAATTAAGTTCCTGTCATGGAAAAAAGCTTATTTATGATATACAAGGTCCGGCATGACCTGCTGTCAGTCACCAGAATTACATTTACCCCACGAGATGTGTCGCTGATGCGTAACTTCATGTTTACTCCTCTTGGTTGGTTTGTAAGAAGTCAGAACGAAAAGCAACAATGTGTCTTTTGTTTTTCCTTGATCCACAACAAATGAACCAAACTACATAGAGGTCCTGCAGTGTGACCCACTCCTGGTGGAACCTAACTTCTGACACACATTAAAGCTTCAGAAACACAAAAAACAGTTGAGGTCTGATAGCTTTGTTATAGCTAAGAAACGTATAATGATCTGGAAAAAGACAAACAACCAATCTCCAAAATTACAGCTAAAGAGAATGCAAATCTCAACTTTATCAGACAAAATTGGACAACCTTTTCTTGCGTCTTAGGTTTAAAAAAGAAATAGCAGAGGTTTATTTCTCTACATTAATATTTGCACACAACTGCTCATTACACATATTTAAAATGACTGAGCCAACGTAACGCAACTCAACTCAGTATGGTTCAATACAGCTCACGTTGGAGAATCAGTGTGTTTATAGAACACAGGGAGGGAGAGGCCCGGGTATAAATACAGTGTGTGAAGGTTTGGTTTATTTGTTTCCTAACGAAGCACCAATCTAATCTAATAAGTGATTTGGTGCGTTGTACTGTCGTATCTTTTAACCCAGACACCAGCATCAGCAATAAAGGGAGGGATTTATGATGGAGAGAAGACACAGGCATTACAGAGAAGTGAGTGTCGGTGTCTCCGTTTGAGGGAGGAGCTGATGGCAGTATGAGTGGTAACATCAGAGGGAGAGAGGGAAATAAGGAAGATGGGAAGCAAGGAGGAGTGGAAAAACACTTAGAGAGATTAAACACAGTGGGATGAGTGAGGACTCTGTTTTTATGTGCATGTGTCTGCAGATGTGCTGGCGTGTGTGTGTGGTAGAGACAGGGTTTTGGATCAGTTTCAGGTCCTGCCTGGCAATCCATTATGGATTAGTAGTGGGTCGGCCCTGTTTTTATTACGTATGGAATCTATCATTAATGGACATCTAGAGGACTTCATAGGTATTCAATGAGAAAGACATCACTCCACTGTCAGCACTAACAGTGTTTGCCTCAGTGGCGCTCAGTGTTGTGGAACCAGGAAACGGTGTTAAACTACTATTATTGGGACAAAGAGTGATACTGGGCCTGGGTTATTCCATTCATCACATGGTGACATCAGTAGGAACACACACCGATCTACCAGGGTGGGTGGAATTAACAGGAGATTGTGTGTATGCATATGACTGGACCAGTTTTAACCTATGAGAGAGAGGCTGAATGATGTCAGAGAAATGATGGTAGTATTTATATTCATTCCCCAACATTTATACACACAAAATACAAGAATATAACATTTTCACAGAAGTGTTGTCTGCAGATTTCATATCATATGTAATAATGGATGATTCACTAAGCCCCACCCCTCCCTAAGTTACTGTCACTATGCCTCTCAAGCCCATTCCCATGCCCAATGAGTGTCAGTCATTGTTCGGGGGAAGGGTTTAGTGAACGGTTAATTTCACCAAAAAAACATGACACTCAATCAACTAAAAATATTCTAGTGTCTGAAAAAATGATTTCTCCTACATGAACTCACACTTAACCGAAAGATATATATATAAATATTGCCAAATTTAATCCTCTGGTTCCTCTTGCCCTTGTCTCATCATTAATAATGATCATTTAATCTAATCAGTTTATTTCTGATCAGTTTATTTCATACAGTGTAATTGAGAAAAATTTGAGAAAACCTCTTATCATTTAATTTAGCCCATCATTTTGGAAACATCTTGACTAGTTAATATTCACACTTGCACTGTCCACCTGCGCATATGTTATGTTAGTGCACTTGTAGCATCCTGCTCCAGTATGCTTTTCTTTTTTATTTCCACAGCACCACCCTTGTCCATTTCCTTTTTGCTCTCCATCTCATGTGCTATACTGTTGAAATTGGACAGGAAACCTGCCATCTCTAGACAGGTCAGGTCAAGGTAGGACGCCACTTTGGGGAGGGACCACTCGTTTACTCCCCTACTGTAGACTTGTTTGTGACGAAGCTACTGCAAGCATTCTTGCCTGTCAGCTCAGGCCACAGAAGGGCTCAATATTGCTAGCCCAGAGTATTGGCCCAAAGCAGTACTGGCTCGTCGAGATTTTTCCCATTCGTCCTGATTGAAGTAACCAACTGTATACCCTGACTTGTGTCATTTGTAACTTCAAAAGTACAGTCATGTCCACAAGTGACTGTACAATAATATAATCATTACATGATGGTGAGTGCTTCCCCTTTTTCTCACAATCTGGAATGCCCAAGTCCTCCGACTCTTGACCTGGGGTGTCGGTTAAAGCCGTCTTCAGCTAGACAACAGTACAACGTGAAAATAACACAGCCCCCTCATTCATTTCAATGAGGCCACAGCGTCGCCACAGCGGAAGGCTTCTACAATAAAAGACAGGGTCAAAAAAACGGAACCAACTTTTGCCACAACGCAATGCACCGCCGTCTGGCAACACAGTATGTGGGCCAATCAAATAAAGTGCACATTCTTGTTAGATTGCTTTGTAACACAAATGGTGTGATTGTACTCTTTAACTTGTGATCATTACAATGGAGGATAAAATGATTGTTCTCATGATAACTTTCCAGAGTTGTAAAATGCTTCCTCATAGTATTAAAAACCACTATGCAGTAGTTTTGGCATCCGATAAGCCTTCAAACGCATGGATCTATTATTTTTTATTATTATTAGGTCTCTGCAGTGGTGGTCAATTGCTTTGGTGCCTTTAGTTGCAATTTTGAAACTTTGAAACAACTTTGTAAATCTATGATGGATCAAAATATATGCTCTATGAGGGCCCATTGTTTCTGTTATGGTCCAACCATAAAAAAAATATTTTCAGCAGAAAAATGTACTCCTGTATTTCTATTTTCAGGGCATATACTATACATACATGAACCTGAGTGTGTGGAGAGTAATCATTTTCATCATCTCCAATAAAGGAATTGAAA
Organism: Macquaria ambigua; assembly: GCA_008360985.2. Taxonomy (NCBI): domain Eukaryota; kingdom Metazoa; phylum Chordata; class Actinopteri; order Centrarchiformes; family Percichthyidae; genus Macquaria; species Macquaria ambigua. The sequence goes on from VMKM01000513.1 coordinate 151,816, forward strand.
AAGGAAGAGTTTACAACTCCAAAAGGGAGGGTGTGTGTGTGTGGAAATGCATGCATGCATTCTCTGGTGGAGTTCCTTACTATTCAGTGGTGGGAAGAAGAAAAACAAGATGAGTAGGTTTGGGAGAACTTATCGATTGTGGCTCGGCGGGGCTTAAAACTATTAGAAAATACCATCAGGCTGTTTAAAAGAATGGGCTTGGCTAAAGTTTATCATGGCACATTGTTACCTTTGAGGCTATTGCACTTTGTGACAAGTCATATAGCGAGGACCTAGAGGTTTTTCAATTATTCAACTAATTTGGAATAATGTAACTGTGACCTGAAGCCGTTTACAATGAAGGCGTTATTACAGGAGAAAGCAAAGACTGAGTGCAGACGGAGGCAAAATGCAGAGTAGGGTGTTTTTTTTACCCTTGGATTGCCCTAATTATACAGAGCATTGATTTTACAATGCATCCATGGATTGATTAGAAGAGCCCTGCACCTCCCCTAAGGAAGGAGGGCCTCGCTCTCTGGTCTTCTGCTCACTGCTCTGCGCTCCACTCGTCCTCTGCTCCCTTCTACTTTAATTGCACCTGTTTCTTTTCCTTTCTTCTCCTTTCCTTTCATAGTTACTGTATCCTTCATCTTCCTATCCCTTTTTCCCTTTTCTTTCGGTTCTTTGATCTTTATTCTGATACTTCCTGATTGCACAATTACTCATATAGTGAAACCACTGAAATGTGCACCTCCTTTTAAAGCTCGATTTATAGTTGACACAAGGGACACACAGCAGTCCCACCATAAATCTACATTTCAGTGGATTTTTCCCATTGATAGAACCACTGCAAAACTAGACAAAAGTATCGTACTTGATCAGAGTATATTGTGCTTTAATTATATTCATTCACTTTGTGATTTGAGTGACATTGATAAGGTTCCCCTTGTATGATTATTGAATTTGAGATTATTCCGTCCAGTCGACTTGTTTACATTCTTTCATTCACTGTGATAAAGTGAGGATCATGGTGAGCAGATGTTTTGCAAAGGAGAAGATTACTAAGCATTTTTCTAACTTGCTTAATATTTTCTTCACCCACAGCACCGCCATCAGAAACTTGAAGGAAAAAGATAACAAGCAGCCCATGCTGACTAATCAAAGTTCTTGCGGTCCCCATGTGGTACCGTAGCCCCAACGTGTAGTTACATTTTTGAGGAGGCACACGTCAGTTAAGGTGTAGCTACGGCGACTTCATGGGTAAGCTCCATAGCTACGCCATAACTTCTTGTGTGCAACTATAAATCAACCTTAAGTACGCTTTAACTTAAGTTCTTGTGGGATGGCCTTACAGTGTCTGAAACTTCCTCCCCCCTCCCGACCTCGATATTGTGGGGGCTGCTTCTGACAACTTTCTGAAACAGCAATCTGACAAGCATGACCACTTCACACAGCGATTGGTCAGGTGTGCGGTGGTGAGATAATACGCATTTCAACTTCTCTCTGAAGCTCTTTTTTGGCTGATGGCAATGTCATCCCTCTGGTCTCAGGTCTGTTGGTCAGTCAGTTCACCACTTTGGTCCAGACTGAAATATCTCAACAACTAATTGATGGATTGCCATGACATTTTGCATAGACATTCATGGTTCCCAGAGGATAAATCCTAATGACTTTGATGATTCCCTGAGTTTTCCTCTAGCGCCACGAGCAGGTCAAGTTTTTCAATTCTACTGTGAAATATCTACATCTACAAGATGGATTGGCACCAAATTTTGTACAGACATTCATGGTCCCCAGAAGATGAATCCTTTGTGATCTGTGTGAATCTTTGGTGATTCCCTGACTTTTCCTCTTGTACCACCATGAAGTTGGCATCTGTGGTTTTGAGTGAAATTTCTCAACAACTATTGGACCAATTGTCCTGAAATTTATTACAGACACTCATGTTCCCCTCAGGATGATTTCACCTGCCAACATTATCAGGTTTCACTTTATCCAATACTTTGATATCTCGCCATATATTATTTGCAAAACGAATGATATTCCCATCAGCCGCAGCTGTACTTTATGCTGCAAATTATGCTAAACTAAGATGGTGAACATGGTAAACATAAGCATTAGTTAGCATTGCCATTGTGAGCATATTAGCATGCTGGAGTAAGCATTTAGCTCAAAACACTGCTGTGCCTAAGTACAACCTCTAGACTTTTAGTCTAGAGGTCTATGACTCTGCCTTCTGAACAACTACAAAAACACCTACCTTCAGACTTGTTCGGAAGGCACATCATACAAACTACTTTGTTTAAAGCATATTCCAACCTTCAAGCCTCTTTTACCACCTCCCTCTTTCTGTACCCCTATGTCTCTCCATCCATCCACCTTGGTCCTCTTCATTCAGGCCCTCCCTCCTTCTCATTCACCCTTCACTCCTACAGTATAAAAAGCCCCAGTTCTCTCTCTATTCCCCTCTATGCTGCAGTCTTCCTCCTAGGTGTTCCTGTCAGATAGGAGGGAGGGGCTGAAAAGAAACCAATATATAATGAAAGACAGAAATGCAGGGATGATGATGTTTATCTTATAATGAAGAGATGAATATAGAGGTGCACAGTCAGATTGGAAGGATCAATTGCTGTGGGCAACAGGGGAAAGTGGAAAAAATAGTATTGCAGGGAATAGAGAGAGACGAGTGTGTTTAAAAATCAATTACACAGTAAATATGACACGAGTCAGCAACGACGCCCTCGGGGGAACCCAGAAAATATGTTCCTGCCTGCACGTCGGTAAATCTGCTCCCCCTACAAATGAATTACTAATTTTATGTACAGGAGTGGGAAGAAAAAAATACCCACCCTGTGTGTGTGTGTGTAAGTGTGTGTGCTGCTTATGTACACAAGCTATAACTCCCATGGGAGAGTGTTATTAATTGATGGAGTAGAGTGAAGGAAATATTTTTTTCTGCTGAGGGAGAGGAGGAAGGAGCAGAGCGCAGACACAGTGTTACCTCTGATCTTTGGGAGTGTCAGCAGGTCGGCGAGCCAAAGGAAAACACTGCAGCAGCTGCCGCTTTGAACCAGCCTCAAAGATTGACCTGAGGATGCTGGGAGAAGTGGATGAGAGGTCAGAGAGGAAAAAGAGAGAGAGAAAGATGAGGGGAAGGGCAGGAATAACTTTCCATGGAGAAAAAACGGATAGGATGATGTGGAAACAGAGAGCGTGATAGGAGGTGGGAAAAAAATTTAGAAAAAGGGATGAGAAAACAGATTTGAAGACTATGGACAGAGATGCTAGTACTAAACACTTTGTGTGAGAAAGAAAAGAGTATTAAATAATAAAGTTGGTGTTATTTTATACTTATCATTATCAACAAAACCCTTGAATCTTTGTGACTTCCCTGCACTGTCAGTGGCACTCAACACCATTGTTCCTATTGAAGATATACTACATCTTTAAAATAAAGTCACAAATAAGTAGTTAGTTACATTTTTTCAAAAAGGCTCAATAATTTCCTAAAAGGAATAATTCAACATCTTGGGAAAAATATATTATTGCATTCTTGCTGAGAGTTACACAATGACTTACACAGGTTCCGTAGTGAAAGCAGCACATTGGTACCACAACAGCAGCAGCTTCAGTCCTCCATCAGTATGTACACAAGATACATTCAGGGACAGTATTGAGCCCAATACCCAATCACTGTAGTCACACAAAGAAAGAAAACAGACTCAAGCCGAAAATGATGCTTCAGGTTGTGGTTATGCGCGTTAAGGGCAAGTTAAACACAACTTGTTACACAGCCTGTAAACAGCTGTCTTGATTGAAACAGAAACTGGCTGAAGCACCTCCTGTGTACACAAGCCATCAGATGAGAAGATTGAGACCACTCTCATGCCTGTACGCTAAATATGAAGCTAGAACCAGGACACGGTTAGCTTAGCTTAGCATATAGACTGGACAGGGGGAAAAAAAGCTAGCCTGGCTCTGTCCATTTGTGCCAAAAATTTGTCTACCATCAATCAGCACTAAAGCTCACTAATTAATGTTATATCATGTTTGTTTAATCCATACAAAAACTGAAGTGTAAAAATGTAAATTATTTCCTGGCCAGGAGTGGTAACTTCACTTACAGATTTTTTAAACTTTGGACTGAGCCAGACTAGCTGTTTCTCATGCTCTTGCTGCTTCCAGCCTTTATGCTAAGCTAAGCCAACTGTCTCCTAGCTAGCGTACAGTGACATCTGCAAGAAAGTGAATACTAGATTCCCAAACTGTCATACTATTCCTCTAAACAGCGGGGCGCTACTGATGTATTTCCACCAGTAGGATGCTGTACGTGGGATTGACTCAAAATAAACTACAGTACCCACGTCCATCTAATGAAAGAACATGTCAGCCAGATGAGTTTGATCAGTTTGGAGCTCTATGTCACAGAGGAATAAGATATAGTATAATTCATTCTCGACTGGGGTCTATTCGTGGGCTGTGACGGTAAGAAAAAATGGTCATATGCAATGCATGAAAATCATAGCAGCTGATATACCAAAATCTAATTCACCAATAAAATAAAGCCGAATATCATACTACTATGTTGTGATGCTAAATTGTGTGTAACATGTAAGATAAGCATAAGCAAAAATTGAGTTCATAAAAATAGACAGCAAGTGTCTGTGAGTCTGAGACTGTGGTCAGTGGAGTGAAAGCTGCACTATATGGCCAATTTAAAGCTATATATCCAGAGCATCATTAGTACCATCACTGCATCTCCTCACATTAATATGTAAGGACCATTTCCTCCCCAAGAAACTGTAAAATACAAAGTGTCACACTCACAGAAACACACAAACACACTGCCAGTCACTTCTCTCTCTCTCTCTCTCTGCTCTCCTGCATTTTCACCAGCTCTGCATTTCCCCTATAGGCTTCATTTGGGTGGCTAGGTTGGCTTGGCAGGGCAGCAGTATTGGGTCCGGCCCTAATGAAGAGCATTGATCCTTGTTGGGTTATGAGCAGGCTTTAGTGGCTGTGTTGAGATGTTAATAAGCCTGGCCTTATTCCGGAGGAGCTTTAATTAGCCTGTTGGAAATGTGCTTACGGGGCGCACTGTCACTCTGTTGTGGCACACATTGCTGAACACGTACACACACTCACGCACACACATACAGAAGAGGTCACACACAAGCAAATGCTTGCAAGGGCAGCTGCACAGATTTACTCACACACACAACACACACACATACAGTACAGTCACTCATTTCATGGACCACTGAGATGGCGATCAAAACAACATTCTCCATTTATTCAATTAATAGTTTCATTAGTGAGTCAGGCAGTGTGAATTTGGTTACTCATGCCACCCACACACACTCATCTTCATCTACTGTGCTGTGTGTACTCTCTGTTCAATTTATTCTTTGTCCTCATCGTCACCATCCTCCTCTAACTGACTGCTTCTTTAACTTTGGTTGGGGGTTACTTCAAATCTAAGCATTCAGCGATCCTTGGTGCTCACAACCCAACAAAGACCAATGCTCTTAATTCCTAATTCCTGCATCTTGCATTGTGATACATGCAGCTCTTCATTGTCTAGGAATATTGTGATTATTATTTATTGTGTAATATATTATGTCTGCTTATATGTTGTGCAGCTAACATTGTATGTCAGTTTACATGCTGTGCCAAAACCAACTCTGGTTGTGTGGCCAGTGAAGTGAGACTTACAGTGGTGGGAAAAGCAGTCACATGCTTTACTTAAGTAAAATAAGTAATACCACAATGTAAACATACAAGTAAAAGTCCTGCCATTTCAATTTTACTTGAGTAAAAGTACACAAGTAGTATCTTTAGGAAAATGTACTTAAGTATCAAAATTAAAAGTAAGACGAATGGAGTGTTAAATTATAATATACATTATATTGTAGGATAATTACTACTGATGCATTAATGTAGCACAATTTTAATACAGCCCGTTCAGTTGGAGCTAATTTTAACTACACTTTTAACCGCAGCACACACTGGAGTAATCCACTAGGGAGCCCCAGAGCAAAAACTAGCTCTGGGCCCCAGCTGGCCCCCTTTTTGCGGTAATTTGGTTAAGCCTAATTTAATTTAGGTATATATTCTAAAATAAATAAATGACATAAGACCAATAAGTCCTCCAAATTAAACAGCAAAATACATAGTTTGTCATTGCCTTTCAGACACATATAAACATTTTCTGATGGTCGCAGGCCCCTGCTTTTTCTAGTTGTTAATCCAGCCCTGAATATTTTATAAGATGGTCATAGGATGGTGATATATAGTGGAGTTAAAGTTTGAAGCCAGCCAATAAACCTTTTTCTCATCCATTCAAAACCTGTGATTGTGTTCCTGCGTTTGGGTCCCTCCTGTTGATCGTAACAGTAGTATGAGCCTGTCTCTCAAGTGTTTTTGCCATAAACTCATCCTGAAACCTTGGCACCAGATCTAAAATCCAAAATACAAGCCACCTGAGACCTCATTTATATACAGTAAAAGTTATCATTGACTTTATTGCTGAATCCAATCATTTAAATAATATGGCCCGCAGTCAAAATCTACAACACCTGCGCTCATTTAATAATTAAACTGAATGATGATTGAAACGCATTGGCTTTATTTTGTTTCAACCTCATGGGAAAAGTATTACAAACACACAATGACACTACAAAGCACCCAATGAAGTACCCACTCTGGTGAATTACCTTATTTATTATCCATGCTAGCGACATGGCTCTAGGGATGGCGAGGTTTGTCTGTCTGTCTGTCAGTTGGTCCAGACTGACATATCTCAACAACTATTGGATGGACTGCCAGGAACGTTTTTACAGACATCCATAGTTGCCAGACAATGAATCCCAAGGACTTTGGTGATCCCTTATCTAGCACCACCAGCAGGTCAAATTGTTTGTGTATCCTGTGTAATATCTCAACATCTACTGGATGGACAGGCATACATTTTGGTACAGACATTCATGGTCCCCAGAGGATGAATCCTAATGATCCCCTGACTGTTCCTCTAGCACCACCATGAGGTTAACATTTGTGTTTTTTGTGAGATGTCTCAACACCTGTTGGTTATATTTCCATGAATTGTGGTACAGACATTTGTGTCCCCCTCAGGATGAATTGACTTTGGCATCCCCTGACTTTTCATCTAGCTCCATCATCTGGTCAAAACTTAAATTGGTCCACTAAGATAAGATAAGATAAGATAGCACTTTATTTATCCCAAGGGAAACTGTTGTGCAGCAGTTGCAGTACAAAGTAGGAAAGAGTGCAAATATATAGAGTGCAAATATAAAATATCAGTAAGGTGCAAATACAAAATATACACAATGCCAAAAAATATAAACACGTTAACAGTAATGATCATTCTTGGTGGGTTGTATATGCAGTAGATATGAATGTAAAGTGGGATATAGCTACATTATGTTGGTACAATATCAAATCTGAAGTACAGGTAAGCGTATATGGTTAATTGTTCACGATTACGTCCATGATGTTGAACATAATGTCTCATTATTGCACACAATGTCCCATTATGTCCCGTAAGTCAGACAGATGTAATGATTGTAATCCACGGAGAGACAGTAAACATAGGAAACACTGGTTTATGATGAAATACTTTAAAAATGAATGGCTTTCCAATCAGCCTCAGTTGTACTTTGGTTTTAGTGCTAATTAGCAAATAAATGTTGCATGCTAACATGCTAAACAAAGAGGTCATTGTGAGCGTGTTAGCATTCTGAAGTTAGCATTTAGCTCAAAGTACAATCTCACAGAGCCACTAGCGTGGCTGTAGACTCTTAGTCTTTTTTTATAGAGGACAATAACTTTGAGTTGAATGTGAACATCTTTCCTTGAAATTCCCTCATTCACATTATTTTCCTCATATATCATCACCCGGACTATCAATACACTGGGCTCTCACATTTTCAGCAGCTGTTACTTTGAACAATTGGTGTGGACATTGCAGCCTCACTGAGAGACACAACAGAAAGCTGCTGATGCTGCTGAAAACCCTCTTTTCCATCAAATGACAGAGACACTTTGGAATATCTACTTAGATCCTCATAGAGCTTCTGGAGGGAAAGGTGAGGGGACAAAGGTTTTTTACCTCACTCAGGCCATGTCATGTCTGTCTCTCTCTCTCTCTCTCTTTTGCAAAGTCTGAAGGAAATCATGAATTACTTGTGGGCTAGTGTATTAATGTTATCACTTGATTTACTCATTAATGAAGGCGATGGTCCAAGGAGGTCAGCTCAGCACTCTGCTTCATATTCACACAGTTACACATATTTACATATGGGGGGTTCCCAGCATAACCACAGTAATTGAGGAAAAATGTACACACATTCAAAAACCTCAGGATCAAAAAACAGGATTTGGACCAAGCAGGGGATACCATGGCAAAACACTGAACCTGCACACTGATCTGTGCTCCCTATGATTTTATTCACTGCTCCTGCGCAGTGTTTAAATCAGTCAGATCTTCATCAGGCCCAAAGCAACAAACATCACATTATATGTACACATATCTCAGAACGATGGCAATCTGCAACAGGTGACCACACTTAAATGTCACTGGCTCATCAGATAAAAGCCAGCGTAAAGGCCCTTTCAGACACAACTTGACAATGTCACCACTGCGCACTGAAACCCGACGAATACTCACGTGGCCAATAGAAACGAAGCCACCCAGGCACATAAGGCAAAATAGAGGAAAAGCTAATAACGTGTGTGTCTGAATTCCCTGAATTGTACAACACAAGTTTACGCTTGTATCGAGACCTCGGGAGGAAAGCCCTATCTTGGAAACACATTTCCAACCAAGCAGGTGGCAACAACAAAATTATGTCGTCACACTAGAACTGTATTTTGCTCTGTCCTCCATGACTTCCCCGAACACCTAGTCAGATGTGTGCTGAACCCAGCGGCGAGTGCAGCGCACATCATGTTGTAAAGGCCATAACTCACAGCAGAGATCAATGAGTTGAGGCCTTTTTACTGAAAACACAACTGGTCTCAACAGACTGACTGACTGACTGCAGGTCTCAGTCTAGCTGGAAAACAGAATAAACAGTCAGGGCAGTTTGGACAAAGAACTGTCAGGTCTTTTGCTTGTGGGATGTGTGTGAGTGAGTGAGTGTGTGTTTGTGCGTACATGTACAATATATCTATGCATCATATCATATATATGTATATCATATACATATTAGGGTATGCTAGGGGATGGCACCATCCCCCTCAGGACGGGAGACAGAGGGATGTTCTCCACTGCTGCCTGCTCACTGGGGACACTTTGTAAAACACAGGGCAGCGGTCTGTTCATCAGTGTCACAGACTGAGGCTCTCACTAGCCCAAGCCCTGCTCATCCACGGTCATGGGCTGTTGACCCACCACTGGGGCAAGACAAGCCTGGGTTAGGGCACAAGGGATGGGGGTCAGGCAGTGTTGGCGTTGTCATGTGTCATGTCAAGCTGTCTGTAATTACCACAAGCTCACTGATGGGCTGTAACTCATCCTCATCATGTGCAACACAGAAGCAACACATTGGTGTCCACACTATAAAAAAGAATGACATCTTAAAATATGTTTTTCTGGGTATATATATATATATATATATATATATATATATCAGCAACTAGACAGAATCTTTGCCTCGATTTAAACATACAATATCTACATTAACACTGGAAAAGAAATGACTGTGTAATATGAAAGGGGTCGCTCATAGAGACGAACCCACAGAGAATTATCACCAACTCTGCAGTTCCCCTCAGCTCAATAGAACATTTTAGTGTCTTTCAGATCATTGTTTTGGTTTTATGGCCCACAATTTTACTGTTTTGGTTCACTCTCTCTGCTCTCATCAGCGTTGTTTCCAGACACAGCAGGCAGTTTTTTTTTTTTTTTCAGAAAAAGCTATAAAAGTCCACTGTACACTATACATGCCCAGCGGTGAACATAGTGGAGCATTTGGCAGCTAAAGAGCCAGATGTTTTTCTTGGAGCTGGTGGAGAGTAAAATAGAGCTGAAAAAGGGTGAGAGTGACATACATTCATCAGGTGGCCTCTAAATGAGGCTAATGTTGCTCTGTGTCTGCTGGATGTGTAAATAGGCAACTGTTTGCTAACATGTTCGCTATTTTAACTTTATAAGGTGATCATTTGTATCTGTATCTGACCTGCTGGTAAGTGTCTTCATGTGTGTTCAATCAAGCCCTAGACATCATTGACCAGCTGCACCTGTAGAGTAACCCACATATAAGCATGTCTCATTTTGCACTGAGGGAAGTCCAACATGGACTGAAATGTTTGCACATTTGCACAGTTTCTGTTTGTCTGTACGATCCTGCAATGTGTCAAAAAGAAGTATTTAAAATCCAGACTCTAGTCTGAATTCCTTTTTTGCTCTCTGTGTCGAGTCCTCCTTTATTAGCTGCAGGAAGCTTTGTTGTGTAGCCCAAATTAACAGACTGAAATAAGGACAGAGCGACAGAATCTCAGGGGAGGTTTGAAAATGGTTTACAGCAGATAGTTGTTCCTCAACTTCAGGACCTGAGTTCTTGTTTAGGCAAATCACTGCGTCTCTACCAGGGTCCTGCTCTGTAGCTGATCCTGACCTCTGACATCTCTATGAAAATAGGGAAGCAAAATGATTCTCACTCGCAAGATTAACAAAGACTCATCAGCATTGCAGATTCATCAACATTACAGGCTATTAAACCCAATTTTGTTTTTATAATTTATTTTTTCAGTGTCAATTTGTAAATGGGAGATGTTGATATTTTATTGATATTGTAAGAATGCACACAAAACCACATGAAGTTCCAGCCTACAAAGAGTGTACTGTACAACTGTTGGTCTGGTCCCAGGTCTGTAAAGGTCTTATTGTTGTTGATATGCTGACCTCAGTGCTGTCCAAGAATAGCTGGGCAGGACCCCTAGAGCCACATTCTAATAAACAGCATGGGGATCTCTAGGACACTGTGCATGCAAACCTCCTGTCTGTCTGCCTCTCTCTCTCTCTCTCTCTTTATAACAAGCTCAAATTTCCCTCATGCAGGAACTCCCCGTAGTCAAAAACAGCTTTGGACAGCAAACCTGAACGGCCCAGGGCTGCAAGGACACGCTGCTCAAAATTCGATGAAGCATTTATTAATAGACAGTGAGTTTGTCTATGTATGCACTATATACCGTGCCTGTACATAAATTGCTTACAATTCTTGGAGGATTGTTGATATAATGCAAAGATGTGATTACAAGAAATAATAAATGACATTTTGCTTTGTGTCGTGAATTGCCAAGCTCTGGTAAAAACGCATTTTTTTCTTTCTCTCTCTGTCTTTCCACCCCTCACACACACAAACTCACTCAAGCTGTCTTTCCATCACACACATACACAGGCACTCATACGCACACCTGAGTGGGGTGCAGTAGTGCCTCCGAGGCCCACTTAGTGGCTGTGTGGATTTGATGAGAAGGGCCTTTTGCTTTATTTAGTGAAGTGCTGCCTAATATGATTATGGTCAGCATGCCTCCTGTTCTCCCTCACATTGGAGAACACACTGGGAGCTATTACCCAAGTCCCTGATGACCGACCCCCTCCTGGAGAGAGAGACAGGAAGAGACAACGAGAAAGAGACACCTTAAAAATCACTCATATCTCAAGGTGTAAAATCGAACATTTGCAGACAATGTGCAAAACATCTTTAAGAAGGCAAAGATACACTTGACCTCTTCAGGGATAAGAAATAATCAAGTCCGCATTCAGGCATAACTGATCATCTGTCATTGTCACAGAGGTCACATTTAATAGGATATTGGCAGTCAGCAGGCTTGATGTCCACAGCCAATGAGAAGAGAGCATTAAGCATTAAAAAGACGCTACAAAGCTCGGCAGTACGGTGTGTCACCGTACGCACTATGCTGTTCATATTACACAGTGACAAACAAATCACACAGGATGGTTTTACAAGGCTTATCAAAGCACTCTCAGGTCTGGTGGTGTAATGTGGATCACAAACATAGCATCCGCTCAAACATGGGATAGTCATAATTTAAGGAGAGCTACGTGTGTCACTGCGAGTAAACGCAATTCATTCTGAGTGAGGTCAGCCGGCAAGGATTCCTCTACAAAAACACCAATTATTTTAATCACTTAGATGAAACAGTGATCAGAAAGATTACAGAAGCTGAAAGGGGTTGACTCAAGAGATTTTCTCAAATGAAAACAGAACTGAAAATGTATTTAATATATGAAAAAGTATGTAAACCTTTAGTAAAATCATCTAAATTGTGTGTCAATTTGTTTCAACACAGTATGAGGTGTTTCCAACCACCGGGAATATTTCAGTTTCATCTTGCTGCTTGTCTATGAAATGTAAAGTATCCACAGTGGATAAAACATTGTCACATCTTGTCCATTGATTTCCACATTACAGGCTGACAAACCCTTTAAACTGGGAGTTTAGAAGAATTCGATAATGATTTCACCTTTCATGCCAGCTCGTTATTTGCAGAAGCTCATTTTGTTTTATATTGTGAATGTCTTCTTAATGATTTTTCTCTCCCAGATGTGTTGCTCTAACGCAGCAGCATACTCTGTAGGGAAACTGTGAGGAAACAACACTATAGCAGGCGTTGTTTAAATGTGAGCAAATGGGCTGTTGGCCTACTGTAGCAGTAAATATACAGTATAGTGTTGGAACATTGAGTCCAGAGAAGCTACTGTGACTTGACTGCAGTCTCTCAGCCTATAGACGCAGTGCAGGGACCTGTCACAGCCACCGATGAGAATGTCCATACTGCCCCCTCCTGACGACTCTCTGTACAGCACCTCCTGCACACAGTGAGTGCAATAAAAGCTCACCATTAACCCTGCAGTTGTCTTCAGGGTCAAAAATGATCAGTTTATAATGTAAACAGCAGTAAAACACCTTGAATACATTTTTTCAGCAATAGATTTGATGACTTTTCCTGGACCCCACCCCTTCAGAAAAACAGGTAATGACTGCTTTTCACCATCAGGGTACAATGATTGTCTTTGGGTCTTTTTTGACCGGCCATTTATAAAATCATTTACAGATGAAATTAGGTATCAATAAATGATTTATAACATCTATAAAGTAAAGAACGCCACACACACACACGGAGCATTGTCCCTACCTCATACCTGACTCAGTTTCACAGAACAATTCTAACAAAATAAACTGTGGGAGAACATTTTTGGGAAGCCAGGGCAGGGTCATAGTGTTGTTAAGGTCATGCAGGTCAGTACCCCCATTTCTCTCCTTGCCAAAGCTATGCATGAAGTCTCATCATCTCATCATCATTAGATTACTTGCACATTTATTGGGCCTCTGTGCAAAATATAATAAAGCTGCCATCAACAGTACAGTGTGCTGTGTGCTCTGTACATGATGGGAACTTTGAGACAACAGGGGCCCAACAGCAAATTTTTGCCCTGGATGAATTGTGATCAGGGAACTGGGTCTAGCTCTGATCCAACTGAGGCTGCAGATGGGACAGGCAAAGAAATGCCAACTCTGCCCAAAGAAGGACTCTAAAACAAACACAGTATGCTGCAAATCTGAGAAATACATCTGTAAAGCATTACAAAGCGAAAACATTGATTTCAGGTTTAAAATTCAATTAATGGGCTTCATCAGAGGGGTGTGGCAAGGGTGGATCATTTTTTATCCTGAGGGCAAGGGGAGTAGCCTATACAGAATAGGAGTATTAGGGATCACAGTTTAAAATATAATTAATTACATAAAGAGCACAATCCAATTTAAGAATACAATGTAATTTAACAAGCAGAATTTTGCATTAATAATGGTCACCTGATATGTTTTTTCTTACCTAAAGTGTGTCCATAAAAGCTGCACGTTTTGAAGCCAAATGCTGCCTGCAGATTGAATTGTCTCTGTCTATATTTGTGTTTGTGTGTGCTGGCGATAAGAGAAGCCAACGGTCAGCATAATTACCCGGGTAAAGCTGATATAGGTGATAGCTCTTGCATAACCTCAGCTAATGATTAGAGGGTGGCTCCACAAACAGGCCAAAACTCTCAACACTCGGGATTCAGCTACTTGTGAACACATACTTTGGTCATAATGTCATTTTCACTTTTTGTTTCTTTTTATCTCTTTCTTGTTGCTCATTTTAATTTTCACATTTTTCTTATTTTGTTTTGTTTTCATCTTCTTTTTTCTTACATGTGATGATAATGAATAAAATGAATAATGAAATGTCAGATACAGCAGATCCCACTATTTGGATCAGTCCCACTGAGTGCAGTGCTTCTGTGAGAACCTCATGAAACGTGTTCAACGGGATCAGTTTGCAGGGTCACATGCTTCAACTCAGGTGTTTACTTTTGTGCAACCTGTGTGACTACAGCGTCGCTCTGTTTTAACTGAGACCAAATGGTCTATATGTGTTCTTGTGTGCATGTGTGTGTGCTGAGTGTGCTTGTTCTATCTCAAGGTCAGTCAGGCTATTGCAAGTATTTCCCAGTTCGCTATCAGCTTTGTATGTTTGTCTGTGTGTGTGTGTGTGAGTGTGTGTGTGTGTGTGTGTGTGTGTGTGTGTGTGAGTGTGTGTGTGTGTGTGTGTGTGTGTGAGTGTGACCTGTTATGTAGGCTGGTCAGTCTTTGCGTAAGTGAATGCACTTGCAAGCGTGTCTTTCAGTATGTGTACTGTATATGCAAGCTCACTTATGACTAAATGCATTGGGTAAGCTTACTATGTTGTTTGCTGACTACAGCCCTGCTATAGTCTGAAAAGCATGAGCAATGGTTGTATAAAAGAAGGAAAGAAGCAGGTAAGGAGGGAGAGATGTTGGAGAGTCAGAAAAAAGAATATGGAAAAGAGAAAAAGTATTAAAGCCCCTGAGAACTTGGTTTCAAATCAAATATTTCTCTATAACATTAAATATTTGTGACTAAATGAAAGTTAACACTTGGGAAAGAAACATTCTCAGGTATTATTTATTAGGAGTTTAACACTCAAAAAGTGACTGGTGTGGGTGTGGTTTGATCAGATTTGATTGACAGTGGTCTGGAAACATAAACATACCTGATAATCAGACTGAATTAACATTTCCTTTCACTTCATTCGTTTGGCCCAACATTGTGTTGATGTTGGCTGATTTCTTGTTGGGAGGGGTGTTTATTTGTTTTGCCCCAACCAATCAGCAGTGAGTGATGTAGTCATCACGCCGACGTCATTTTCAGTTGACATTGAAGCTGCAGTACTGGTTGCTAGGAGCAATTAAAACAATTTTCAACTCGTACAGCTGTGTCGATCTCATCCACACCTGTGCTATGTTTCATGGATGTAGCTAGGTAGCTAACTAGCCCCATTCCTGAACTCAGCAAACAGTACGTTATTCTGCGATTCGGTCACATAGTGTTCAAAACTTTTTTGTTGTATCCAGCCGTGGGTTGTATCTTCAAAAGTATTTTTGTGATGCCACAGATTTTTGGTGTCTGCCCAGAAAGATAACATTTTTGAATCCAATATTGCATGCCTGCACAACAACTTAACGTATGCTCCAGCAAAAAAAGAAAAGCAGAGCAGAGTGGAAATTTTAGATTAAAATTCTGGTTTCACCGCAGGCAAATATTTTGTCTTTCCAGGCAGAAAGCAGACACCTGTGAGATCAACCTGTGCTAGATAACTTGTAGGGGAAAAAAATTATTTTCCCATAGGGATTACATAGGTAGCTATCTAAGTATGTTGAAGACAATCTCCCCATTCTTAATCCCACCTACAAAGCTCTGATTGGTCAATTGTTTCTCTAACCAGGGGAAACAGCCATCAATGTGCACAACACCAGACCTATATATAACATATATGCAAAAAAACAAAACAAAAAAACAACACATCTGTCTTAATTCTGATTGGTGCATCATAATATGTGACATCACCTTTTCCTCACTGAGCCCTGCAGAGAAGAGCAGAGACAAAAACACAAGTACAGAAATGTCTCATTTGATGCAACCAAAATGTTTCCAAATTTGGCAGAAAATGTTGTGTTCATGTGGAGAAATGCTCATAGTAAGAAGCTCATTGAGTAAGTAGGTTTTCAGGGCCTTTATGAGGCACAGGATACATATGACAGCAGAGAGAGACGGCCAAGAATTCAGACAGACATTCAGAACAGATAGCAGACTTCTACAGCGGTTAACAGAGGTGAAGAGGTAGAATGAATACAAGTGGGAGGGTAACATGAGGCTTAGTTGGGACTGGAAGAGAAAAGGGAGGTATGGAGTAGAGCTGTAGCGAGGTGAGCCAGGTAAAGTGCTTACCTGAGCATTCCAACAGCTCTCCAGCAGGCAGGGAGACAGACAAATGTGTGGAGTGGCATTTACTCAAGATAAGAGCAGGTCTGATACCGACACCCTGGACATGAGGCCCTGCCTCTCTGTTTGTCTGCAAGGCACTTCAAGCCACGCAGGTGTGGACTTCTTGTGTTCTGCTTCAACACAGTAGCCTGTCTGAAGCGCATGTCGTTTTGGCTCTACTGGCATTGCTGGAGATATTCCACCAAGCAGGTTCAGTCAGTTGTTTCCTAACTGAAGATGGTGCACCAGTAACTTTGTAAGTCTGCTAAGGAAGTGATTTTAAAATGTTTCTTAATGTGTATTATTTCATATGATTTACAATTTTTATAATAAAAATCGATCAAATGACAATGTGTGATGTGAAAGGGGTCGCTCATAGTGACAAAGCCATAGGGAATTATGACCAGTCTCAGGTTCTCATCAGCAGTGTTTCCAGCAGCAGCCCAGCACCAAAAAGCAGACTAGCTAGTCGACATTTAGTGAACATTTAGCAGCTAGCAACAGCAACATCCTGTTTATGATTCAAAACAACAGGGTTTATGGGAAATGTGGTCTGGATTTTGCAAAGCTCTAGCACTAACAATATAGCTAGGTTTTTCTCAGATTTTGGTGATTATACCTGACAGTTATTTTGATGTTTCAAAAGGGTTTCAAGTCTCATATGTACAACTTTAGATAGAGGGCAAGTCCTCTCTTGTTGCCTGATGAAGTCAGTGTCTAAACATTGTGGATGGTGGACAAGTATAGTTTTTGAATTCTTTTATAATTCTATTTTACATTTTAGCATTATACTCGCTTGCCTCTTTTCAGTCGATCTCTATTTGTACAGTATTACAGCACAAGATAGTTTACATTCATCCATCCTTTACCTAAAAGCAAGCCTGTAAGTTTCACATTGCCACAATTACAGGATGATGGTTAATTATAATATGTATCACTACCAGGGGAGTCATGAATTGACAACAAAACCTTACTTCTTACTAGGTTTTTCCTGAGCCGTTAACCACAAGTGATAAATTAGCAAAATCCATCCGTATCTAAGACACTGATGAAGACCATGAGATGCAATTTAAAAAGCTAGTAAGTGGACCCTGAGTTGAAATTATTTGGCCAGGACAAGTATGAACTTGCACACTTGTCAAGAGTCATCAGAAATCAGAAAACTGACTCAGTGATGTCAGTTACACAGCAATATCTAACTAAAGTTAGCTAACATTAGCCACGATAGGCTAGTGGTCATACCAGACCAAGTAAGACTGTAGCAGTAAGAGTGTATTGAATTGAGAAATGTGTTTGACTATTTATGAACTTGCTGCTAAAACATAGTGTAACAGCAGCACAAGTAAAGAGGAGTCATAAAGTCAGCAAACTGATTCAGTGATGTCAGCTAACATTAGCCACGCAAGCTAGTTATCATACTGGACCAAGTAAGACTGCAGCAGCAAAAACCCGTATTGAACCCATGTATTCAACTGAGCAAGAGTATGTTTTATTGCTTATTAATTCAACTTTTCACATGAAAGAGAAATAATGTGTTAGTTCATCTTTCAAAAGTTACGTAGTCTGGCCTTACCTCACAAAAATCTGCTCTTCTCAGCATCTAGAGTATCGCACATTTTTTCGATGGATTGTCAGGTGAGTGATCACATGCTCATCTGTACATAAACATAAGGCAATAATCCTGCCCTCCAGGACACACACACAAACACACATTATCACCATTCTCTGCGTCTTTAGCTCATCTCCTGTGGCCTGTGTTTGTGCTGTTTGACCACTGAGAGAGAGCAAAGACAACCTGCATGGATCAATCCCACCGTAAATGAGTCATTCTGGAGACAACTAACAATAACACTGAGCATAAAATCATCACAGATACATGCAGATAGCAACATTAGCAGCAAAACACAAACACATATGCACACAAGCCCTGAAAAGCACCCTTGGGTCTCTCTCTCCCACACATACACACATGCACATACAGGCAATCTCCTCCCACTGCCAGTGTTGCATGTTTGCCAGCAGCCTGTGTGACAGCTGGTCGCGAGGCTCCGTGTTGTGCGATTGAACCACGGGTAAATGATCTGTGTAAATTGGCCTTTTATGGGACTGTGGGGGAAGATGTTTCACACCCTATTTAACTCTTCATCATTCTTTGGTCAAAAAAAGGCTCAATCGGCAGGAGATTAAGTAGAGTAATGATAAGTAACAGTGATTCAGCATTACAAGGGACCATAAGACTCAGCACAGAGAGAGAGAGAGAGAACACTGAGCAGGCAGGCCGTTGTGGAATTACACAATGTGGATCAAGTGATGTATTTTGAAAGCACAAGGGAAACTTTAGCAACTTTTAGCTGTAAGGACATAAAGGGCATGTTTACAGTTAACTCCCTCCAGTTTACTGTAATCTTGTGTTTACCATGAACAGTCAATCAAATCAGATTTTTTTTTTTCAACCACATAACCACATAACTCTCTATTGCTAGACCCTCAAAGTCCACAAAAAAATACCATTTAACTGGGAAAAAATACCTCAGGAAGAATATAGCAGGGTCCCTCTTCCACTACAGACAGACATGCAACGGGTTTCATATATACAGAGGAGACAGAAGGCAACTCAAGGATACCATTCACACAGAAGGAAAAGAGACAGGAAATGTGGCTGAGAACCAGATCAGAGGCATCCATGAAATCAGTGCAGAGTTGTTTTTCTATTCTTTAGGGCTGCAACTAACGATTATTTTCATTATCGATTAATCTGCCGATTATTTTCACCATTAACCAATCAATAGTTTAGTCTATAAAATGTCAAAAAAAAATGTGAAATATTGCTCATCACAATTTCTCAGACCCTAAAGTGACGACTTCAAATAGCTTTTTTGTCCAACCAACAGTCCAAAGACTCTTCATTTACTGTCATAAAGGACAAAGAAAAGCAGCAGATCCTCACATTTAAGAAGGTGGAACCAGCAAATGTTTTGAAATATTTTTGCTTGAAAAATTACTGAAATGATTAATCTAATCATTGCAGCACTTTCGCCCTCTCATCCAAATTAGACTAAAGGCCCCACTACAGTGTGCAATTTTAGGCTGTCTGAGACAAAAGTTGACATTCGTGAGAGAAACGTGATAAAATCTTTAGTGGTAAATCCAAAACGGTGGTCCACCAACGGCCCATCCAACCAAAATTCAGACAGTGTCAAAAATTTAGGACCTGAGGTTTAGCAGGTAATGTTTACCACATTTACTGTACCATCTTAGTTTAGCATGTTAGCATGCTAACATTTGCTAATTATCACCAAACACAAAGTACAGCTGAGGCTGATGTTTTGCAGATATTTAGTTATAAACCAAAGTACTGGACAAATGATTACTTATGTGATTTTGACCTGATGATGGCGCTAGATGAAAAGGTGCTGGATCACAAAACTTATTACAATTCATCCTCTGTGGACCATGAATGTCTGTGCCACATTTTATGGCATTCCTTTCAGCCGTCCAGACATTTCGCTCAAAACCACAAATGTCAACCTGCTGGTGGCGCAAGAGGAAAAGTCAGGGGATCACCAGGAAACATTGCCTGGGATTCATTAATGTTTGTAGAAGATTTGGTGCCAATCCATCCTATAGATGTTGAGATATTTCAGTCTGCACCAAAGGGGTGGACTGACCGACTGACATTGCCATCCATAGGGCCACAAGCTGCACAAGTGCTAGGTTTTTTTTTTATTTGCGAGCATCTTAGCAAACAATGTAATACAATCAAATCATCAACAATGCTACATCTTAACACCTGGTGGTTGTGGTTTTGTGCTCATTTGGCAGCATCACTGTAATTAATAAATGTTAAACTTACTTGTATACTGAAACACACTGTTACCTGCAGATACAGCTCATCAAAATGAAATGATCTTCCCATTTTATATGAACTACCTAGTGGTGAATGCACCTAAATTCTTATGAAAGGAACTCTACCTTTGTATTTGTCCTTCCTCCACAAACGTCCCTGTCCCAGACCTGCTGTTTCTATTTCTTCTCTATTTTTATATGTTTCTAAAAATTAAAAAAATATCTTCAGTCACAGCTAAATGCTAATTCTTTCTGGGTAGAGAGAACCATGTATTGCATTTTTCCATTGATATCTGTTTACTTTACCACAGTGTGTTGTCAAAAGCAGCTACAGCTTCATAGCATGAACTCATGGATTAGCTTGTTCTAACACAGTGTGCCCTGAACTTTATTCCCACATGAAGAAGAGGTGTGTCCACTTCAGCACAGAGCAAAAACAGGGCTCACACACACACACCAGTATAACATTTTCTCAGAATCACTTTTATTGTTTTTACCAGGAATTTGCTCCATTATTTTAATTATACTGCTGATAAACAAGAGAGGGCACTGACTTAATATTATGAAGTGTGTGTGTGTGTGTGAGTGTGTGTGTGTGTGTGTGTGTGTGTGTGTGTGTGTAAAGAGGATCTTTAAATTTTTTCATAAAAAACAATATTGTCCAACGTGTGTTTTTGATGTAGGTGCCTCACAGAGCTGCTAGCGTGGCTGTATACTCTTAGTCTTGTTCAGATATATCAGATATATTTTTTTGTGTAACTGTTATTGTGTACTGTCCAAATATATGGACACACTGTATTTTAAGTTGAATTGAATTGTATCCATATAAAACAATCAAACTGATTTTTAAAGCAGTGAATTGTGTCCCCCTTTTATGCATTACACCAAACAAAACCTTTCACACATGTCAAACAAGTCATTTTCTTAGTTTATAATTTACATTGGCTCAGAATCACAACACAATACTATTCCACTGAAAGAAAATAAACAATAGTGTTCCCAGTCCTATGTGTGAGCATGTATTCTGTTGGTCCTGCTGTCCCTGCGCCTGAACCCAGCAGTAGCAGCAGCACTAGCAGCCCAGATAGGGCCTGACAGGATGAAATGAAACACACAGATAGGGAAGTGGCAGCCAGGCAGACAGGAGCCAGTCTCTCATGGGCGCTGGAGATTAGCCTGACTCCTACTTCACATTCCCCAGCGAGCAGAGCACCAGGGGCGTGTTCCAAACCTCCAAATCCTTTCTTCCCCTCTATCTGCTGTCCCTGCGTACACTAGTATGTTTCTGGGAGAAGTCTACTGAGGGTGAGTTGTAAGAAAAGAGGAGAAAGTTCACATTTTTTGCGATGACATGACCACAGCATAGACCAGAGCCATGGCGTAAAGGGAAGAGGTGGGGCTCCTGGCCACCCAGCACGGCCCGCGGCAGTCTGCCGGAGGTCTGGGAAAGGCTTGTTTCAGAAAACGATGATTAATTTGAAAAGAAGACATCCATCATGGGAGCACAGAATTACTGAACAATTTAGCTTCAGTCTGAGATATCAGCTATTTGACATGGACATGTTAAAAAGATCCATTCATCTTATGACAGAAAGCACATACTTTACTGAATATGATGCATGAAAACTGCTGGTAAATTATACATTTTGAGCATAGGAGCAGTACAAATATTGACTGAATGAGGAATTTCAGCAAAAATATTATTCTCAGAGAGAGTTTTTACTCTCAAACAATGCATGCTGGGAAGTCTGCTAATTTGCTGATCATGTTTGTTCAGAAACTTAATTGAGTGATGAGTTTGAGTGCACTGTCAGCAGTGCATTCATTCAACTCATCATTTCAAGTCAATAGACTTCACTTCAAGTGAACTCATGTTTATAAGTTCTTACATTTTAAATTGAATTAACTTGAAACTAATCAAACTTAAATATGTAATCTAATTAATGAAAACACACACACACACACACACACACACAGCAGACTTACTGTAACCATACAATCAAATTAGTGACAAAAGGTTAGTTGATTCCACTGAATTTCTATATGATGTTTTGCAGCAATCATTTATGGTTATATAATATATGTTTTATATTTCTAAACTGTGATTTTCCATTTTCAAGGCAACATGCAGTTAGGCCACTTGTTACATTACAACAACACTATACTCAATGCAACACTGGGATCAATGATTTTGATGGACACAGGGACATTTTAAGGGGTGAAGGGAACCTGCTGGAGGAGTTTGGGTCTTTTCCCGGTGATAGTGAGCTGGAGGGCAGATACAGTGACGGAGAATGGATCCCGCAATCACACAGAAATCACACATTCTTGGAATTAAATAATTGATTTAGATAAATCAAGAATAACCCATATTTACCATTTATGATAGTACAAACAGTATTAGTTGGTGGAATAGGAACAGGAGAGAATAACATGTAGCCATATAAATGTATATCTCTAAAGCAAAGGCAGAGTGAAGTAAATGTGATGTCAGTCTCTGTTTGACAACCAAAAGCAACAACTTCCTGAGGTTCCACACAGAATGAGAGAAAGGTTAATGGAGACGAGATTCATAAAATATATTTGAGAAAATACTGAAACATTACAAAAAGAAACAAGTGACCATACTGTATGTATGTTCTAATACAACTTAGTTCAACTTCTAGTGCATATGTTGCTTGTTTTCCCCTAATAATTGCTCTACAGGAATGCATTTTTCTTGGTGTTTTTATAACCATATGGCACATGAAAAAATATCTGGGGAGGTGTGTGGGGGTGATCAATTTGTTTTTGATTGATACGTTATTAGACGACCCCAATCCTCTAAAAAATAAAATGTACGAACACAAACAAACGTAAATCATGCAGTAGAGGATTAAAAGGTCATATTTATGACAGTATTGATAGACATACATAGTCATAGGGTGTCATTATTTCCCACACAGAAACAACGCTCTGGTCTGTGGCCAGACTGCACATCTTGTCTCAGACTGAACCATAAATCACATTCTGCTGTCTCTCCAGACCTGCGAGACAACCTCCACACATCACTCACATCCAGCCACAGGAGACAGCCAAGATTTGAACGTACTCCCTACATATGGGAACACAGTCATCTGCCATCAAGCTAAGAGGAGAAACGCAGCTCAGATCTGCCTCCCTGAGCTGAACTCAGCTGTACCGATAGCTGGTATCTGAGCTTCACTCCTGTCTAAGTGTCGGCTCCTCTGTTAACCTTCTTCTACATCATCACCAGTCCTATCAGAGCTATTTCAACATGTCTTAGCTAACTGCTCATTATGGTTTTGGGGTTGGCTTGGGTTGATAACGCTTTCTCAGTGATGAATGAAGACTGGGAAGATCTTATCTGGAGTGATCATAGCGTCAATTTGCACCACTGACAAGAAATTAGAGAAAAAGCCTCTAAAACAAGACCAACAGCACACACACAAACACATGTGGAAGTAGAGATAGGCTAAAGATGTGTGTGTTTGTGTGTGTGCTGTTGGTCTAAATCAAGACCAACAGCACACACACAAACACACACATCTTTAGCCTGTTCTCTCATAGCCAATAAATACCTTTAGGAAATTCCTAACTTATCTTGCAGGCATGTGTATGTAAAATGAAGATAGAGGCTGAAATTCCATTCCAGTACAAAGAATGCAGCCGTAAAGGACAGTGGCGTCGCATTAGAGGGTGATCAAAGTTAAAAGGCATTTCTATCCAGAGACAATGCCTCCCTGGTGGGTAGGCCTATCAGTCAGTCCACAGAAACATTACCAAAAACTCACATAAACAGCAGATATGCGGCCTGCAGCGGGAATGCGCCACATTTGCGGATCCCAGTTTTTATTGACATAACCACAGACTGACCGGGGGGAGCTGTAATAGTGCCACGGGCCCCCCGACACACAGCCGTGTGGATCGCCGTGATGGACTGTGTAAATGAGGCTGTGGCGGAGCGGGCCCTCACCAATCACCTCATTCATAAGGTCGCTATCTGACTCCTGTACTGAGAGACGAGAATTACTCCATGTGCTAAACCATCTCGTTGGCTTTTTCTCAAGGGTGAAAGATTGGGGTTATGGCATGTGGTGCACACAGAGTTTATGGTTGGGTAAAATATGCAAAATGTACAAAATCAATTGAAATCCCTTCTATCATTACTGAGGATGAGGTCATATGAGGGAAAGCCAATACTAATTTTATTATTAATGGTATGATTTCTTTATTTTTTATCAAACACACATGCATTTTTTTAGTTACAAATTCATTTTGTCATGTCCTGTCATTATATCTGGGACATGTTGAGCTTGAGGTTCACTCTTGAGCTCGGAAATAGTAGTTTGAACGTCAGGGAGGGTGGGTAATTTGGGAGAAACTTACAGTTACTGCAGGTAAGCAGAACATACCTGACAAGCACCCCTAGACGACGACGAACCTTTATGGTTTGTCTCTATTTTTTATACTTTGTGTATTTTTGTGCAGCTCCTGTGAACTTTTTTGCACCTCTGACCAAGTGTAAAGTTAAATTTAAGTTTGATTTGGTCCACTGACTAGCTTTCTTCCAGAGCTTTCAGGCACATCTCATAGCCTTCATCGGCAGATGGGATTTGCTTAGTTGTCAGAGTATTATATACTGCTTAAAATAAAGCATTACCGTGTTGTATGAAATGTATATGTGATACATGATGACATTTCATTTATTAACCGTGGCAGATTTAGGTGTTTTTCTCTCCTTATTGCCAGGTTGCACGTAACTTGAGCAAACTTGGAATTTCAGCATTTCCTTTACTACACCACCCTTTTCTGCTCAGTTACTTAATATTATTCACATTTTTTTCAAGACTAGGCAGAAACCAATGTACTCTGTATTTCAAGTGATATTTCTTTGAAACAGTGTCAACAACCAGCCAGAGTATGCAATGAGAGAAGGAAGTAGAAGGGGAAGTTTAAAAAGAGATGTGGTTTCCTGTAATTTTGGGGTTTTTTTTCACATTCCTATAAAGAAACGGACACGTTTGTACCTGACACGCAGTTTGGAAATCCTCAAGTGTGTGTGCTTTTTATTTGATTTTTCTGGGTGAAAATGGACCCTCCATCACAAGATAGGTGAGTGTGTTACCTGTAGCTGTGTTTGTAGTCAACCTATTGTAAATAGTCAGTTTCAGTGAGTTGTTCTGTTTAGATTATTTGATTTTTTTTGTTTATGTCACTGATACTTTAAAAGTAGCACATTCTTTGTTTTGAGAGAGGAAATCATCTCACACTAACTCCTGCACCTTTACTTTTTTATTAGCCATCAACATACTTCATAATTAACATATTATTTAATTAAAATATTGTTTAATTATGAATGTAACTGATAGGTTTGAGAAATGTCATTGTTTTGATTTGTCACCTTACCACATAGGCTACTTTTTAGGTGGGTTTGTTAGAGCCCCAAGGTTTTCAATATTAAGTAAATAAATCAGACATCATGAATAAATTGTGTAAAATATATACGTAAACCAATAAATTGTGAAATAATTTAAGACATCATTCTTACAGTTTTTTCATATTATGATCATTATTTTTTTTATTTCAAAAGCATCTTTCCCTATGACACTTTTATTTCATAATGTCACTTTTTTAAATTTCATAATGTCACTTTTCATGACAGTGGAGTTGTCAACAGCCATTCTCAGTCACCTTTCAGCCAATCACGTGCCCCCTGCCTCTGTTAGCAGGGCTCAACAGCTGCTATCAAATTTAGCCATCTAGCTCCTGTTAGCTAGAGCAACAACAATGTCTAAGTAATTGTGGATCACTAGCTGCTGCTAGCTGCACAGTACAGACAGTAACAAACATCTGCTTTTATTTAGCTTAACAAAGCTACACATGCTACTCACTAGGCCGGCTTGTGAGCTTGGATTCTTACGCAGCTTCAAACTGAAGAGCCAGTGTTAACAGCAGCAGTTAGCAGGTTAATTCAGAGTTACCATGGCAAGGTTTTAATTTTAAAGATATTTTTCAAAGAAAAACACTCAACTCTGTGACGATAAAAGAAGACAAAGAGTGTTACTCTGTGGTCACTCTAGCCAACGGGAGCTAATTAGCTAGCTGGCAAGTGACATGTAATTAAAGAGTCATTGGGAAAAATGTCAATCTGAAATAAAAATAGACTTTTTGGAAATTGGGTATTTTGGAATGAAAATGCACTATGATGAAATAAATATCTCCGCTAAAGCTCCACTAAACTCTGTAGTTAAAAATGATGCAATTACATTTGATAACAATGAGTTGAGTTTGAGTCATTTCTTAAATTCTTTAGCAATTTAATGATTAATTTACACTTTGAGGTCCCACAGGGTTGAGATCAATTAATCTAAATCTAAATAAACCTACTAACATGATTTTCTATGTTTTTCACACACACACACACTAATTTCTGTTTCATTTTCATGATGTTCCCAGCGTTAGTCCAGCCTCAGTATACGACAGTGTACCTGGCTATGAGAAGATGCTAGCAGAGGGTGAAGGTACAGTAAACGGCTTGAATCTTAAGGAAGGGCTGCTACTGAGACTGATATTTGTATTGTTAAAATGTTGACATTATAATCCCACTGCACAGCCATGAATGATCCCTTGTTCTATGACATTCAGTGACTTCATGTAAGCGTCATTTAACCTGTTGCAGGTAGATTGCTTCACCCTCCTATGTTGTCTGACCAACATTCCCAACCGGAAACTCAACCATCATGTCCAAACTGGGAGTAAGGCTCCACATATATTTTGCACACCATACCAATTACGTCAAATCTAAAATAATTTCCCATGACATTTGTGGTTATGAATATGTATAGAGCCTCTCAAGTGTGTATGCTTACTGTATGTGTTTATATACAGTATGCTTGTTCTTGTTTCTTCATTGAAGTGAAATCATGTTTACCACAAGTTTTTAATGTAATAGCAACATGAAAACAGACAAACTTAAAAGATATGGTCACATAATAATAATAATAATAATAATAATATGAATTAAATGCATAAATAATCTTCACCAGCAATATACAAAATGAGAAAAACAAATGACAACAAGAACAAAACAAAAACAAGTAAATAAAATTGGCAAAATTGGCAAAAAATAAATAAATAAATAAATAAAAATACAACAAATAAAACAAAACAAGATGCTCTTACAGAATCAAATGTAAGACTAGAGTAGTCTCCAAGAAGTACTATCATAGTGGTAACAAATAAAACCCCATACTTAATGTTTTCTTAAAGCGGTAGACCTACTTTAATTTAATATTGTGCTCTCAGTAAGTTAGGGGACTTGCAAGAGACATATTTTAAAAAAGAACAGTCAAAATCAAAGCAGCGGAGGCCGAAATATCGTGACTTTTAGTCTCTAGTGGGTCAAGCTCCAAAAATGCTGGATCCTACAATTCCCATCATGCAACTCAGCATTGTCTTTCATGAGACCCTCCTAAATGCCCTGATGACATCATCAGGTTTATTTTTTTCAAACTTTAGAAAGCTCCGTCCGGTGCAATATCCTTTCTGTGTCCAGTAGGGTGTCCATCATACAGATCACTAATCATATGTATATATAATATATTGTAATATAATTTCAAACCCAGGTCCATTTGGACAAATGTTAACACAGGTTTGAACATAATTGGACTAAGCAGGGATAAGGTGGAGTTTCTCCCAAAAATAATTAGTACATTATGTTTCCCATATTTTAACTAAATGTCTAATAATTGGATTCTTTGTGTAGTTTTAAATTTATAATGGTTTCTATTGAGATGCCAAATAATACAACTGCATGGGGGTTTTTTTTCTATTGCATCAAATACAAATATTCTGAATATCTTGTGCCCATGGTTGTTAATGTGTTAAAATGACATTCTTTGTAAGTGTGCACTTTCTTGAGAAATGTCTAACTATGGTTTCACAGCAACCCATCTCTCAGCAAGGATGATGCTCAACAAGCCTTCATCAAGTATGCATCAAGTAAACGCTGCTACAGCACAAAGCCAGCAGAGGAGGGAGTGATCACCAACATGGAGGCCTTTGATACATACAGGGTAAGACAGAGACTGACACATCAGGACATTAATGCAGATGAAGACTTCTTTTCCATAAATCATTTAGTATATTTAAAACATAGCAACTACAGATCTGGAACTGTATGTTTTATTTATGATTTTGTCACTCAAAGGCTCTTTTTTTATTTTATTTAGTATTGTACAATTATTTTGAAACAACACTTTACAGATAAATTCATCAAATGCGTCGGCCCTTCTTGCCTCTTACAATTTGTGTTCTCACTCCTTGCTCCATTCATGTTCTGCCCTCCTCAGTATCGCCTGGAGACATTTACTGAGACACGAACTACAGAGTGGAGTCAAAGGCCGTACTATGGTAAAGCTCTGTTTGCAAACGTGCACCTGAGGCAGTGCATCTATACTGTACCTTCACATATTAAGTATAACAATATGGTGTGTTTGCGTCAGGTGGGGAAATAGACAGCAGCGGACAAACCCCACCCAGGCCGTGGGAGATTCCAGTTGATGTCCCCCCCTTTTTTCTGGATACAAAACAAATCATTGAGGTTCCACACACATCATCTGTGAAGGTATTAGATCTACTAACCATGCTTCAGAGGTCTATTTGAACTTTCAATGTGGAAAACTTTACATAACATAGGATATTATACAGTGGGTATTGAAATTTATTGAGTTAACTAGCAAGCTCAAGAGGAAATACAACAACGGCTGCTTGTAGTATAAGCAAGGAAGTGAACTAAAATATAATATATTATACTATAGTTCAACATCTTGAGAAATATGCTTATTAGCTTTCTTGTTAGATGAGAATGCTGATGCCACTTTCATGTCTTGTTCAACATAAGGCTCTAGCCAGTTAGCTCAGCTTAGCATAAAGACTGGAAAAACGGGGGAAACAGCTAGCCTGGCTTGGTCGAAAGGTTAAAAAAAAAACCTGCCTACCAGTACCTCTAAACCTCACTAATTAACAAGTCATATCTTGTTTGTTTAATCCATACAAAAACCAAAGTGTAAAAAATGACAAGTTGTGGTTTTACAGGGAGCCCTGAAGTGGCAACTGGGGGAGACAGTTACAGCTCCTGCCAAAGAATTAGTGCAGCACATAAGCCCCCCCCATAAAGCCACACCTTGTTGTTTTGACACTCCTACACTTGGTTTTTATACACTTAAACAAACGGGATACAGCGTGTTCATTAGTGAGCTTTAGAGGTGC
Organism: Macquaria ambigua; assembly: GCA_008360985.2. Lineage (NCBI taxonomy): Eukaryota > Metazoa > Chordata > Actinopteri > Centrarchiformes > Percichthyidae > Macquaria > Macquaria ambigua. The sequence continues at coordinate 181,284 of VMKM01000513.1, forward strand.
TGATAGGCAGATTTTGTTACCTTTGTTGACAGAGCCAGGCTAGCTGTTTCCCCCGTTTATTATTTTTTATGCTAAGCTAAATAAGTGTAAACAATTGTTTCCCACGGTAAACAAGTGCATTATCTAAACAAATATCTTTTTAAATTGTAGCTAAATACAAACTGATATAATTTGGAGTCATACATTTTAGAGTTCTAAATAACTAGACTATAGGCTGCCTCACCTCCACTCTGGATTCAGTTATTCTGTTTTCACTGCCATTAACAGAGTTTCATTTGACCAACAGAACTGCATTCGCTGCTCTGCCAGAGGTAGAATCACGTGCATTTCCTGTGGAGGACTTGGTATGGTAAGTCACCATCACAGGCTTTGACAGCGGAAGTTCACACACAGGTTGCCAGTCATCTTTCCTTGTTACGTCTTTCAGAATGCATGCAGTTCGTGTGCTGGGATGGGTTATGTCTCCTACTATCCAAACAGGCAGATCTGCTTCGTCTGTGGTGGAGTCGGGAGGAAAATGCAAGTCTTTTTTAGTTTTTTTTAAATCAAATTTTGAATGGATTACACAATGCTAAAAAATCTTTCAATACAATGACCTAGACATCATTTTTTTCCTAACAGTTGTTGGCAATGCAACAGCTTAGGTTGGATCAAATGCGACATCTGCTTAGGCAAGCAACAAGTCGTAGTCTCTATCAACCTTGTTGTGAACTGGTCAGTAGTGTTGTTGGCTTTGTGTTTTAAAAATGCTGCTATGTTTCCCTTTTTTGGTCAGTACTGGCAGCTAAAGACAGTCTTTTTTTTTTTACTGTGATTCAACTATTTATCCAGTCAAATGAATGTGAGAATGGTGCAGGGAGACACACAGGCTCACATCTTAAACATGTGTTTGTATCATATGATGTATGTATATATATATATATATATATATATATATATATATATATATATATATATATATATATATATAAGCGTATGTGACTTTAAATACAGTACATACATTTATCTATGTAGATTTATTGTATGCTATCTATGTATTGTGGTAATGCCTCTATCTTGTCTTAAAAGAATAGTTTGACATTTTGGGAAATTCACTTCTGCTTTCTTGCTGAGAGTTGATACCACTCTCATGTCTGTTTGGTTAATATGAAGCCGGAGCCAGGAGACGATTACCTTAGTTTAGCATAAGACTAGAAACAGGGAGAAACAGCTAGCCTGGCTCTGTCCAAAGCAGTCCCATAGCCTGACAAAACTTCCTGGACAGGCGTCTGATTTCCCCTGTTGGGCCTTTTTTCCACTTCATTAATCATTAAAAACAATGATTGGAGATAAACTGGGAATCTTCAATATTTCCTTTTTAATTCAACTACATTGTTGGACAGAGTTCAGGGATATATTAATGAATTACTCTATTTAAATTCTGAGAGAGACTTCGGTACCTGTAGCATTATGATCCTTACACAAGATTCACAATATGTTTTTCATTGTGATTTTCTTGCTAAACCAATTTGCAGTGCATTTGTGATTTAATCACTAAAACATCACAGTTGCACAGAAGGCTTTCATGATGCCCCTACTACATAGTTAATCACATCTTGACAGCAACATATGATATTATGCCAGCCAAACAATATGACAGCATAAAAACGGCAGAGTTAAGGAATGTACTTCAGTCACTGAGATAACTAAACTGACAGCACAGAGTCGTCACTCATGACAATACCAGTTTTTTAGTGCTGGTGTTGGTTGAAGGCTGCGTTTGAACCTTCCTGCCACAACAGATCAGTGCAGACGAATCACTACAGGACATAACATGTTTTAGTAAACCATCTGGAAAGCTTGCGCTGCTCGCAATAATTAAAACAAAAGATATTGCGGGTGACAAGGACCTGGAGAGGTGGGGTGTAATGCAACAGATGAAAAAGAATGCAAATATTCCTCAGCCACTTGGAGGGTGCTGCACCTGGAAGTGGGGGTGGCCGCAGCACCCTCAGCACCCCTACTTCCCGCACCTATGGCTGTGGGTGACATATATCACATGTCTCGGTGCAGAAACTCCTCAGCACCAGCTGCACCTTATGTGCCTGGTGCATTGATCAGCAGAGGTCAGTGAAAACTTTCCTCACTACTCACAATGACTTTTCACTCATCGCAGTGGATGTGCAAATTGTTAGTCAGTCTCATATTTTTCTTTTTACTTGAAAGTTAATTTTAAAATTAAAGTTGGGTCCAAATGTAACAAAATCCATTTACAGCATCTTTATGATGGACTATTTCTTGGCCAAGAGCAGCGACTTCCTGGTGGGGACTGTGAGGTTGCCAGGCAACCAGCAGAGACTCCAACAAACAAAATGTAACATGCTAATCAGTGAGCTTTAGACGTGCTGGTAGGCAGATTTTGTTACCTTTGGACAGAGCCAGGCTAGATGTTTCCCCCAGCTTCCAGTCGTTATGCTAAGCTAAACTAACCATCTCCTGGCTTCATGTTGAATGGACAGACCAGAGAGTGGCATCGAGCTTGTCTTTTATCTCTTGGAAAGAAAGCTATTAAGCTAATTTCCCAAAATGTCCAACTATTCCTTTGATTCCTTTTTATTTCTAAACTTGTTTAAACTTGCCTTGTTCTACTAAATATATTCATAAACCTCTGCAGGCTTACCGACGCAGACGAACACATCGTTGAACAATCCAGTGGTTTAAAAATGTTAAAACTGTACAACGTGCCTGGAAAGGAGTTGTTTACGGACTCTAACTACATGGTAAAAGCCATCAGTAGAAAAAGAAAAAGAATAATGTAACAGCAAAAAATAATCAGATAATGAGACGCTGACCTCCTTGTGTGATGCAGGTTTATCCAGTCACAAACTTCCCAGACCCTACAGTGGTCCAAACCTCAGAAAGGCTCCTGAGAGAGCACCAAGACAAGTATTTGCAAACTTCACGCATTTTACAGCAGGTATTTAGAGGTTTTGCAGAGTCTGTACTCCTATGTGGGAAATGTTCATCTTGTTGACCAACTTTCCTCTCTTCCTCTCTCCCTCTCTCTATTTAGCGTCAAACCATCGAGCTGCTTCCTATTACCAAGGTAACCTACGAATGGAAGGGAGAGTCCCATGTGTTCTTTGTGTACGGAAGAGACCTCAAAGTCAGTGCTGAGGGCTATCCTGCTGCCTGCTGCGGCTGCTGCTGCTGCTGCACAGTCATGTGATTTAATGATTTCATGGTTTCAAGGTTTCAGTAACTTGATGTTTTACCAAAGTTGGTACCTTGAATTGTGCAAATGTTTTCTTTCTATCTATCTATCTATCTATCTATCTATCTATCTATCTATCTATCTATCTATCTATCTATCTATCTATCTATCTATCTATCTATCTATCTATAATGATTTGAAAAATTATAATCCATCTAAATTAATGTTTCAATTTCAATTCCTGTGATATAAATAAATTGTTAAAGTTCAGGTGATAATAATTCAGCTACATGTCATTATTACACTCTAATCTCTTAAACATGCTCTATCTGGAGATAATATCCAAACCTGTTTTTGTGTCAGAGGTTATAAATATGAGGGTGATGAAGTTCCAATTACGATTATAATGGAGGCCCAAGATAAGGAGGCTAATTTTATCTCAACAGCTCAGGAGTTACCTGTGCTGTGATAAATATTCTTGGTATGTGAGCAGCATGTGGAACTGTGTAGGCCCATAAATATCTCAACAAGCCTACATTTTTCTTTTTTAAAATAAGATATTCAAAGGAAAGGAGCAATCTGTTGAAGTGAGAGTATCAATTTAAAGCCATGTTGGGTGTGAAAGTTTTCATCCTTTAGTTGTAGGCCTACATTCACTTGCAGAGATGGCGTAAAAATAAAGTAAAATACAATTTAATAGTAGAAAAATAAAGCGAAATTGATCTCTATTTTTTTAATAAAGGTTTTAAAAGTGATTCCACACGTTTTACTGTGTCATGTTTGAATATAAACTGACAAGGCCTGCCCTGCATTATAGGCCACGTAATGACTGTCAGCTGTGAAATTATTACTGCAGAATATTTCAAATGCATCAAATAATAAGTAAATATCTGTAGGCAGCACGTGTGTGTGGTGCGACGCCGTTTCGCAAATCGGCCATTAGAAGATGAAGGGAAGCAGACAGACAGACAGGCAGACAGACAGACTCCACTCATCCTTGACGGAAAACTGACGGAAGGATTAATGAATGGACTCGAGACAGGAGACGTCTGCAGTGTCAGTCCTTAATGTTATTAGTCGGTTAAAGGCTTAGAGTCATCATGTCTCATGTGGCCTGCCCTAAATACAGTTTAATAGACGACATACCACCGAGAAATTATTTTTTAATGAGTATACTTTATTGTTGTTCATGATGTCACTTTCACATATTTTTTTAATTTTTAAAAATCGAAAATAAGCTTCGTTGGGCTCAAGCTGTGGTATAAAGGTTGTGTTCACTATAAACTAATGTTAAAGGAAATTTAAGATGGTTTTCTTTATTTCTTATCGGATCGCTGGTCGTCTTTATATTTTCTGACAAATGTTAAGAATAAATACAAATGATTTTTATATTTCAAAATATATATTAATAAAATGGTCTTTAAAAGTCTTGACTGTTTGGATTTTTCATATTTGATTTATTTCGTAATTCAGTTGAGAGTTCGGCTCTATTTTCCGTAAATTTTATTTACCCACACGAAGGTCTAAATTGTGTTTCAGAGCCTTATTTGTGTGCTTTTTGATGGCCAAAAAGTAGTTACATTTAAATATACAAAATACTGTAATCAGCGAAAAATTACCCACCATATTAATGTTATTAACATTACACAAAATGATTGTGTTTTATCTTTTTCTGTGAACGAGTATGACCATGGCTGTGGCATAATAACACATGCTAGTCCTATTTTATTTTATTTTATTTTATTTTATTATACCCTTATCCAAGCTATTATCCATTCATATCTCTATGGTGCTAAATTATTCCCACTGGCTCCTTTGACCGGCCCGTGACAACATGAAGTTACTGTTCTATCACCACGGTTAGTTATTGGTCGTATTTCTTATCAGACTGCAGCTTTTACAGAGAACTCAGTCACATTTATCTCACCATAAAAACTCTCTCTTTCCAGTACTTTTACTGCAGTTTGTTTTTTTATTCCGAACACCACTGATTGAATCAATATCAAGTGAATGCGTTAAATGCATTCTTTTACAGTCACTTATGCATAACATTGATTAGGCCCAGTTTGATTTTCAGGTTAGAATATTTGAATACATTCAATCAGTCGTGTTTAATAATGTTGTGAATTTAAAGATGGATCATCATCCTAAGGTAAAGTAATTCGTGCACCATCAAAATCCCCCTAAATACCATAAAGAAATATTGCACACAATGATTTATGTAGCCGAAAGGCAATCCCCTACATGAGAGTAATTTCATGCATAAAATGTATATAAAATCCAAGTATAGAAACGAGCCTCCTGAACTTTGATGGGATTCTAAACACAGACTTTTTAAACCCAGCAAAAGGTGAATACAGGGCAGTTAAAGCTGGTTTTTGCACCCCTCGACCCTCAGCCTTGGGCCCTCTCCTCCTCTCTCCGACACCCAGGGGTCCTCCCTCCCTACAGCCCTCCCTCCCTCCTTCCCTCTCTCCCCACCTAGGCCTACCTCGGAGCAGCGGACTGCGTCACGTGTTTTTCTCCCGTACAAATTTTCCAGTTGAGGAGCGAATAGGAGCACACCCATATCAGCAATTATCAGCGACAGTTACTATCTCCAGATATACAGGCAGGAAGAGAAATACTGCAGTCGTCCTGAACCCAAAAATCAACTTTGGTTTCATTTATCTCCGATCAGTGCGCGCAACTTTTACGCATTAAAACGAGATATTTGGAGACGCTCCGCGGTGCTCCCTCGTCCGTCTCTGTCTGCGTGGAGTGACAAAGTTTGCCCGCTGCGCTCCTCTATTGAGGTTTGGACGGCTAAAGGACCGGACTGCTTTATCACCCGACCGTCCTTATCTGGTGAGATAATACACTGAGAGCCCTTGGAAAGAAACGGTGTTCCTCCTATACGCAGCAAGTGCTATTATCAACGTTTTTGTGTGATTTGAGTTACTATTGATAGAAAATATATGCATTGTAGATATGGAACGGAGCTCGCTATCTGTTGCCTTGTTTGATTAGGTTTCCGTTATGGTTATGATTTAATGAGGCAGTTAGGAGCCGCAGGATATCTGGGGTCGCTGATAGTCACCTCTATCTGCATGGGCAGATATCAGCGATCGTTAATGTCATTTTAATTCATTTCGTGTCAGTCAGATTGATACAGGTGGAATATGACTGATGATGCTGAATGACTGTTGAACTTTTTCTGAGCTCTATTTTCATGCGTGACTGTAAGCTAACATTAGTTTAACTTATAACAAGGACGCGAGCGATTATTTTTTGGATTTTAACACAATAAAAATGTATTATATGATGATGATGATGATGATGATGATGATGATGATGATACAATTCAGGTGCCGTGAAACTTTGCCAGACTTGAAGGGCTAAAGTATTTTCTTCTGCTCTCACGTTATATACACGAAATATCTCACTAATTATTTCTTTCATAGGACGGGAATCTCCACAAGATTTTCATTAAGTCAAAAAGGCACAGGGAAGTTCTGGAGAGGGTGGGAGAGCCTTTACGCGTGGACAGTATCACCTCCAGGACTGAGACCAGTCTAAGAAAGCATCCCTATATTTTCCAAACTCCAAACAGGACGTAAAAGTTGTGAAGATGTATCAAAGCCTGGCCTTGTCCTCCAACCAGTCCCCTTACTCGCATGACACCGGGAATTACATCCACCCCTCGGCCAGCTCTCCGGTCTACGTTCCCACCACCAGAGTCCCAGCCATGCTGCCCACCCTGCCCTACCTGCAGACCTGCGACTCGGCCCACCAGTCTCACGGCCTCGGCGGGCACCATGGCTGGCCCCAGACCGGTACGGACGGCTCCTCCTTCACGCCCAGCAGCCCTCACCCTCCGCACGGCTTCTCCTACTCGCACAGCCCGCCCATCAGCAGCAACACGGGCCGGGACGCGAGCTACCAGAGCCCGCTGGTTCTCGGAAACGGCGCTCGGGCGGATCAGTACGGAGGCGCTTTGGTGCGCTCGGTCGGAGGCTCCTATTCCAGCCCTTACGCGTACATGAGCCCGGAGATGGCGACGTCTTCCTGGACGCCAGGACCCTTCGAGAGCGGAGTGATCAGTCTGCACGGACGGCATGGAGGACTGTCTGGGAGAAGGTCCAGTCTGGGTAAGCATAGGCCCCAAACTTTGATTCTTGAAGTCAACCCTGAAATTTATTATCAGCATTTTTAAAAGAAAGAAGCACATATCACTAGACCAAATGTCTGAGGAAAAGTGGAGCATTTTTTAATCACTGCAAATATTATTTTGGTCATGGCCAGAGTGCTTAATATATCACCATCAGCTGATCTGATCGTGAATACTCGCTGGTTTCATATTTAAATCTGTCTTAAAATCTAATTGTGGGGATATTTGTTTGATCTGTGCTCTCATTTGAACGATTTCCAACGATTTAAAAAGTTGCTTAGTCACATTTGGACTCAGGTTAATAGCTCCCATGCCCTCACCTGTAGGCATTTATCTCCAAATACTGTAAATCATACACTGATAACGATTTTCTTCGTCCATATTTTACTATCAATTATTGCTGTGTAATTTTTCAGTCTCAACATATCGGCCAATATGCATTAATATTCAAATTAAATTCAAATTTCTGGACATTATATTTGCCCTAATATGACCCTGTTATTGTTATAGCACAACTGAAAACAATTATTTAAGAATATCTTTTTATTATTTTGTATTTATTCGGTATTTCGACACTCTCAACATTTCAGTGGTTGGTTCTTTATGATTTCGTTTATCAAGGATTGTAAAGGCCAGGCTATATGAGGCTGTGGCTGTTATTTATTACAGGAGGTAACAGAGAGGCCAGTAGATGTGTCATGGGGTCGGGAGGACGAGATTCAATCAAAGTCTCCTAAACAATCCTACATTACATTTAGACAATACACATTCTTCTCAAGAGAGGGTCGCTAAAAACAATCAATTAAAAAGCTAATTTAATCCCCCAGCAACAGTGCAGTGTTTTGATGACAGAGTTCAATACACACGGAGACAAAAACACAGTGGAAAGAGCCACTGACACAACAATCAGAGCAGTTATCACCTTGATCAGACAGCCCTGCAAGTCTCTACCTGCAGCATTGATTTAGAAAGTGAGGAACACGAGCGTTTGAAGTTGCTGATGATAAAAGAAAATAGTGTTTCAGTCAGATATCGATCTGATGGTTAAAGTTTTTGTTAAAAGCCGCGTTCAACAGTTTGTGTTTGATGGCTTGGCCTTTAGACTGTTTCGCAAAATCTTGACAAATTATTTAAATCTAAATGTTGTCTTTTTGTCTCTTGTTAGTTTAATTAAGGAGGAATTTCACTCCAAAAAATGTATATGGACCTAACATCCATATTTACAGTGCTTAATGATAAGAATACATCACTTTATTATTTTTTATGTTTATATGGTATCACTTCAGTATCGGCAGCGATGTTACTGAATATCAATCAGTATTTTATGTTCATTATAATATCATTATTTATTCCTATATGGAACAGTATTGTGTGTGGTAATTAATAGTGAGTATACAGTCCATGACAGTTCTATGAGCTTTTATATAAACTGTGACTGTTAAACAGTTAAACATGATCTTAATGGTTATTTTAAGTTTTTTTCGTTTTGGTTGTCCCAAACCACCAGCCAGCGTTTATTTTGTGATGCATTTAGTTCTTCTGGATTAACAAGAACCACAATCACAAGTTCAAAGAAAGCAAGGCAGCCTCAGGACAGCTTTATCCTGACCGGCGGGGTCTCTCTCGGGTCTACCTCGCTCTCTCTTTCTCTCTCTAAATTGAGGGATTAGGAATTTGGGCAATTGATGCCAGGAGTCCGTCGTGTGTCAGAGCTGTGATGGATGGAGGGGACCCCTGGATCCTCCAGGCTGATAACACACGTCCCCGCCCCTCCTCAAACAGATTCTTCCATCAGTCTGTCTCCCTATTGATTCATTCGGGGGGTTTGATCTCTCTCCTGCACAGGGGATGGAGGGGGTTTAAATTCCTCCTCCGGCTATTCATCATGCATTGGCCCGTAACCAGAACAGAACCCCCATCCACGCCCCCGTCGTTTTAAAAGTCCTCTCGTAAACAGGAATGCTGTTTATTGCAGATTATAATTTTGCATCCGGCTGTTCTCTCTTAGAAGGCAGAGGAGAAACGGCAAAATTATAAAGGGAGGGAGATGGGGGGGGGAATGAGTTTGATCAGGTCAGGAGTACAACTTTTAGACTTTTAGAAATATTGAAGGAATTTATTCCCGAATATCAATAAAAGGTTGATAATTCACATACTGCAGTTGAACATAACTGAGTACCATAAACACCTAAAATCTCTCGCAGACTATTTTCGAAGTTAGGTGAGAAATAAATAATCCATAAATTAATAAGTAAATTATAGCCTATTTTGAATTATAGCCGCTGGTAGATCCAGCTCTCTGGAGTTTGACACTCATATTATAGTGGTTTATCTGAATGATCTCGCTCGTGATGGCGTAATAAAAAAGTTCTCTATACAACGTGTATTGAATGTAATATATATGTCGTTTCTCCGGTGTTCAGACCTGATGGACGAGATGTGCACCGAAGGCAGGGAGTGCGTGAACTGTGGCTCCGTGTCCACGCCGCTGTGGCGCAGGGACGGCACCGGGCACTACCTGTGCAACGCCTGCGGCCTCTATCACAAGATGAACGGCATCAACAGGCCGCTCATCAAACCTCAGAAACGACTGGTAAGACACAGAAAGACCGCACTGATTATGGAGAAACACTTAACATGTGGAACTGTGATTAATAGGCTATTAAAAGATCGGAAATGGTGACTATTGCAGGCCTACTTTTTACTCAGCTATCTGTCAGAAATAGTTAGGCACATACACGTTACTTTACTGATTACTATTTTTCATTCCAAACACCAGATCACTTAATGAAATATGGCTCCAACCAGCTGTAACATTAAAATGCTGCTTACATCCCAATGCATCCATAAAAAGAATCCACTATTATAATATATTACACTCTAAAGGAGCCATTAAAAGGTAATTTTACTTTTGATTCTTTAAGTACATTTTGCTAGTAATACTTCTGTCATTTTACTCAAGTAACATTTTTAATGCAGAAATTTTTTACATTGTGGTATTGGTCCACCACTGCAGAGATGTAGTGAAGGCAACATCAAAACATTTTAGAGTTCTAATTATTAGACATGAATACATTTTTAGGGGTGAAATACATTTCTAAGTGTGCATCAGAGCAAATAGAAAAGAAAGCAAGTTATTATTGGTCTAATAAAACGTACTTTACTCCACTACACCACTTGACAGCTACATTTTCTAGTTACATTGAAGATTAAGATTTCATAAACTATACATATGATGCATTATAGATTGGGCCTGCAGCTATCTTTTGATTATTTTTCTGACTAATTGATTAAGTTTCTATAAAATGACAAAAAAAGTAAAATATGTGCCTAGAGCCCAAAGTAACGTCTTGAAATTGCTCTTTTGTCTGACCAACAGTCCAAAAGATACTCTGTTTACAATGATATCAAATGCAGAAATGCAGCAAATCCACAAGAAGCTGGAACTACAGCATGTTTGATATTTTTGCATGATGAATTCAGCGATTAATTGATTATCAAAACAGGTCTTTTTTTCACTGCAGACATTTTGACTTGTCACAATAGGAAAAGCACAACAACATTAACGACGGCTCTGTTCTATTCAAGTGTCCCAGTGAGTCATTACAGTGTGACAGCGAGGCAGCATGAACAATAGCAGGACCCTGAACCTGAAACAGCTAAATGGAATTCAGCCATCATTCATGTTTTCACCTGTGCTTTTCCTACTGTGACATGTCAAAATGACTTCTGTGAAAAATGTCTTTTACTGTCGATTAATCTTCAGTTGATCAAATAATTGATTAATCAACTAATCATTTGAGCACTATTATAGATTAAACCATAACTTAAAATAGATCTCTCCACTTTGATCAGCAAGAGCGTTAAAATGCTGCTTACACGATAATACATCAGTAATGATGATCTTATAATAACACTCTGAAGGGTGCCAATCTGCATTAAGAATATGTTTATTTATAATATTCAAGTATATTTTAATGATAATACTTCTTTTACTTTACTTAAGTAAAATTTTGAATGCAGGACTTTTACTTGTAATGGGGTATGTTGTGGTATATGTGGGCTTCAGTAAAAGGTTTGAATTCTTCCACTACTACATATTGATAATATGTCACAAGTAAGTCAAATAGCAAAAAAAAAAAAGATTATTACGTGAATTGTGCCTAAGTTAAATAACGCAAAATCCTCTTCATGTATCATTTGTTCTGTAGATGTAGTATATGCTACCACTGAGGTCAAAGCAGGTTATGGCCTGTTTGTGGTTAGAGAGCATTGAGAAAATGGAACAAGGAGCTGGGGCGCAAGGGCGGTGAGGGCGGGTGTGAAGGCTTCACAGCTGTGTATTTCCCAGGAACTTGCCTCTCCAGAGCAGCTGTGGCTGTGAGTTGCCCAACAATCTCCTTCCACCACTGGGCTTATTTCTCTGTTTTTATTTGTCCTGCAGCGACCTTGCCCTTGGACGGGCCGTTTTTAGACGAGGCTCTCCAGAGCTACGTGACTCTCTGCTGTTGTGTGGTGCCTTTGCTCCACACGTGCTGTGCAAAACCAAGCTGATAGTCACAGCGCGGTGTGAGAAAGAAAGAATTATTTGTTACGTTGTCATTAAAGGTTGTCCAACTAATGAGTTATTAGAATTTCTGCATGGGTATGTGTAGGGATAATTCATCATTGTTGTACCAAACCGCACACTGACATCCTGCAATTCATTCTAAAAGTTAAGGGAACAGTTAAACTCAAGTTTCTCAAACTATAGTTCAAGTATACAAAGATGTGAGTTGTGAGCCTATTTCTGACTGCACTGAGATTTCTCATTTGGGTTTCAGCCAACAAAAGTCAAATTGTTCATTCAAATGTCTTTCTTTTTTCTCCTCTATTCCTGCAGCAGACCACATCTCGCCGGGCCGGCCTTTGCTGCACTAACTGCCACACCAGCACCACCACACTGTGGAGACGCAATGCTGAGGGAGAACCCGTGTGTAACGCCTGTGGCCTCTACATGAAGCTGCATGGGGTAGGTCACACCATAGGATCCAGTTCTTCAAAGCTGCTCTATTGCTTTATAATGTCTCCTATCCAACCCAGTCTTCTCTTGCCCTTCCCCACTGTGTGTAAAACAGCTCCTTCTGCTACAGTAGGGAGCAGTTCATTATTTGCGCGGTGTAAAACCTCTCCAAGGGCATTGTGGTCATTGCTATCAGAGCGGCAGTGTGGGAGGGGAGCTTGTGTGGGTTGTCATGGCACTGTGGCCTCTGGTGTATCAGAGACTGGGAGGTACGCTCAACTAATGTGTGTTGCTCTACTCCCTACAGGTGCCCAGACCTCTGGCCATGAAGAAAGAGAGCATTCAGACCAGGAAGCGCAAACCCAAGATGCCCAAAAATAAAACATCCACAGGTAGGGCAAACAGATGAAGAGAAAGGGATGAATGGAGTGTATGAAGTGGAGGAGATGGATGACTAAATCACTATCCACTATTTGAGTTACTCTGATTTATTACAAATGTCATGATGTTAGAATACAATATTTAAATATTTTTTAAAGTGATTGGGAGTAAAGGTGTTTATAAATCAGAATCAGCACAGCACATATCATTCTGAAAGGTGTCACAGTATATTATCATAATAGTAGTTATTTTTCAGTATAATAACTCATTGACCTGTTGATTCTTTAGGATCCACCACCTCTGACAACAGCTCCCCAACCTCCCTCTCAGTCTCAGAACACGCCTCCACCATTAAGAGCGAACCCAACATGGCCCCTTCACCCTACGCTGGACAGACCGTCACATCTGTCACTCAGGTAAACCTCCTTTCAATACAAATATACTGTGTATAGTATGTGGCAATTATGCATTTATGCAATATGTCTTTTTTTCTTTGTCTTTGAATAGCTGATGATTTAAATGGGCACTCTGGGGATTTAGTATTGCACATTCATAAAGTAGCTTTCTAAAATCTGTCTTGCACAAGGCTTAGTCACACCAGAAAGTGCTAACACACTAGGCAGCCGGGCAAGTGCTAGTCAGTCACAATAGCTCTCCAAGCTTCTTTCTATTGTCTCTGTACTGAGCAATGCCCCCTGGCATTTTGAGTTACTGAAGGGAGAAAAACTCTAGCTGACCAGTGGCAAACTCGCTAGCTCAGTTGCTATTGGGACAATAAGTTTACATATTTGTACCATTGACTGCTGCCTCATCTTCAAACCATGCCTCTTTTGTGGAAAAGTGTATACTCTGACAGAGGAGGTGCAACGCAGCTAATAACCTATGATAGCTTCCTCCATTTTGGACTCTCCAGCTCTCTGCTCCCTCAATGGTCAGCAATGTGAAGACAGCTTGCTATTGGTTAGAGAGTTCACCAAAGTTTAACTCAACTCAAAACCTCGCCTGGGTTTACTTACTTTACCAGGGTGAATCCACTGATTCCATTGGAATTAATTCATTTTGCTGTGATATTTTGACATTTTAAATGATGACATCATCAGGGTTGTTTTCTCAGACTTTAGAAAGCTCCCTCCAGAGCCACAGAAGACATTATACAGCTGTTTTCACAGACTGAATAGTACTCCTCATGATGAGTAATCTGACGTTGACTAATCTTTGATTAAAATCAGTAAAGTGCCCTTTTAAAGTAAGCCTTTTTTAAACATGGTGTCAATGATTCTGTATGTATTTTTGCTCGATTTAAATGTCTCTTTCCTCCCTACAGACGGCTTCTCAGTTAGACAGCATAGGATCGGGACATGTGGACATTAAATATGAGGATTATCCCTTTACCCCGACCTCCATGGCCTCACAGAACTCCTGGTGTGCTCTGTCTCAAGCATGAGCAGCCTCGACCAACAAGACTGCCACACTGCCGCCACACAACTCACTCTGGCTTCATCATGGAGCCCTTCTCTCCATCCTGCAACTATTGCTCGTGACTCTGGAACTGTGGAGAAACAGTGTTGTATAAACATTAAATAGGGTTGGGTTGCAGTATCTGATGGCTACATGTGTTCAGGCTCCGCTTGCTTTATGCTGTAACACACTGGCTCTGTAACTGACAGGCTCAACACTCAGCTCACCTGGACCATACTTTAGCTTAACAAGGACACAGGGTAGCCGGATTGCAGTTTTACAAAAGGATGAGTGTGTGTATTACAGCAACTCAACAGCTCAGCCAGAATGAAGAACACATCTGAACCAGGACTAAACACTGACCCTGGCTCTCCTGAACTCACATACAACAAGCCACATTTCCTCAGCGGGACAATAAAAACTACCTATTAACACCTCACCAAATACACCAATGCAAAGACAATCAAGTGGAATGTAAAAAGACATGGATACAGTAACCCCCTTTTAAAGCTGATAACTGATTTTAGTTTCATGATGTTTTTGTTGCTGTCGCTGGTGTCACCCACGCTGCTTTCCGTGGTGTTTTCAAGAGCATCATGAGAACAGTTTCAACATATTATTGGCATTGCAGAAAGAAAACCGGAAAATGGACAGAAAATACCTTTTTTATGGCTGTTGAACATGTCTCATTACCAACGTGTAGATGATTAACTTTTATAGGCACATTATTTATGTTGAGATAAGGACAGTTAAAAGTCATAGTGGACAGTAAAACCAGCCTGTTATAGCCCACTGCTCACTGTTGTAGAATGGCTGGTGTGTTGTACGGCCTCTAAACTATGATGCTTAGATTATATGAGTGATTTGTTTTTTTTACAAGATACAGCAGATATAAACTGCGTCTTGTAGAATTCATTTGAAAATCAGGACCAGCTGTTTTGATTCCGACATCATGACTACATATCAGAAGTTTATCATTTTAATATTTGACATTAATGAAAGTGCAATGACTCAATTTTTCATTTCAAAAACTAAAAGAGTGTGAAATTATTCTAAACATAATAATCTAATTTCAATATGTATGTTTTCAATATGTAAGGCAATTTTATTGTTATACTGTTCTAACTCTCTCTCTCTCTCTCTCGCTCTGTTTCCTCTCTTTTTCCGATGCTCTTTGGAATCTGTTCAGGTTAATAAACTGATTCATATTTTATTCATTTGATTTATGAACATTTGTTTGGATTTTGAGTGAATCTCACAAATATCTTCAGTGTACTTGAGATGATAATCTCACTCATTGTGATCAGAGATGGATTTTCGTGTCACACATCAGTGGTTCCCGACCTTTTTTGTGTGACGTACCCCCACATCCCTATCAGATGAGCTCAAGTACCCCTTCATCAGCACCACCAAAATATGTTACTCTGAATGGATTATAAACTGTATGTTATTGAATACCGTTAATTAGATAAAAGTGGATATTGTTAAATATTTCTTCAACTAAATTATCAATGTTTAGATCCATTTGGTCAGGTTTGCAATTGTACTACTACCTCTTGGAGTGCCTGAAGCTGGACCTTTCAACCATTCATCCATTTTTATCTGTTTCCACTCTTTATCCATTACCTGTAGCTATTTCAAATGTTTATACATTTCTATTATCTAGCCTAACTATTTCAACTCTTTATCCATTACTTGTAGCTCTCTGTTTCAACTCTTTATCCATTACTTGTAGCTCTCTGTTTCAACTCTTTATCCATTACTTGTAGCTCTCTGTTTCAACTCTTTATCCATTACTTGTAGCTCTCTGTTTCAACTGTTAAGACATTAGTTATTTCAGGTGTTTATCCATTACTTTTAGCTAACTATTTCAGGTGTTTATCCATTACTTTTAGCTAACTATTTCAGCTCTTTATCCATTACTTTTAGCTAACTATTTCAGCTCTTTATCCATTACTTTTAGCTAACTATTTCAGCTCTTTATCCATTACTTTTAGCTAACTATTTCAGCTCTTTATCCATTACTTTTAGCTAACTATTTCAGCTCTTTATCCATTACTTTTAGCTAACTATTTCAGCTCTTTATCCATTACTTTTAGCTAACTATTTCAGCTCTTTATCCATTACTTTTAGCTAACTATTTCAGCTCTTTATCCATTACTTTTAGCTAACTATTTCAACTCTTTATCCATTACTTGTAGCTCTCTGTTTCAACTGTTAAGACATTAGTTATTTCAGGTGTTTATCCATTACCTTTAGCCATTTCAACTGTTTATACATTATTTTAAGCTAATTATTTGGACTTCCCGGCTCGCTCGCTAACTAGTTTTCACACACTCTCAATTGCAACATGTGGTGAAGTGACTCCGGTCGATGGGCAGCTACTGGTTAGATCAGCATCACACCAATTTGTAATCCTATTTTTATATGTGAATATATTATTTTAATCATATTATGATTTCTGTTTTTTAGTTCAGTTAGTTGAATTTAGTTAGGTTAGTTGAGCTTTCCATGTACCCCATAGTAACTGCTCAAGTCATAAATGAGGGAACAAAGGGTTCTGAAATTTAAACTATTAGGTAATTTCTTTCTTTACACATCCTGTGCTCTATTTACAGTAACATCCCTTCAGCTGATGGCCATACCATCTAACATTTACTATTATACCATTACCATTTTTGTGTTTTCTGATTCAGATCCCTGCACTGCATGGGATACTGTCTATTGGGCATTTCTTCCAATATGCATTTGCATGTATATTTATCAAAGATATTTTTGCACACGCTGATTTAAGGACCAGTGCACACAGTCGTGTATATGTGTGTGTGAATTCATATATGTGTGTGTACAAGGAGGGTGTGTTCTGCTGCCATTTGCTTAAGCCGACAGTCTCGACCAAAGGTTGTGTTCCAACTCCACTTTATGGCGGCCGGGTCCGAGTTGGCCGCACCATCGAGAAAAATACAGACCTGTCAGCAACAAGGCTGCTGCTTTACTGCCGCCATGGCGACATCCAGGCACCGGTGCACCAACAATACTACCCAGCTTTATGACTGTTGGCCAAGATGTTGTTGTCTTATCTGTTGCTGGGAGAGGGCTGTTGCAGTGTGATGTGAAGATGCAGACACGTGAATTTTTAGTCTGGCAGGATGAAGAGTAAAGTAGATGCTTGAAATGAACCTCAGGAGGTTTGGAAGATGAGATGAGGAGTACAAGATGCTGAATAAAATGTCTCAAAACACCACTATTCACTCTATATTAAAAAAGAAAATTTTATGTACTGAAGCTGAGAATTTTCAGTGAAAATGAACTTGATGGAGATGGATGAAACTTGCTTCTAAAAAATATTTGAAACAAATGAATTCTTTGTATTGTATTCCCTTGATGAATATTTGAAACCTGTAGTCAGAAAACAAATGTTTAAGCTTTAGAACCAGATTAAGTGACATATTTTCATTAGACCCTTCCTGCTTGGTAAATGCCCTTGTTTTTCCCACTCCAGTACCATTTTAGTTTAATAAGCAGTATATAAACACTTAATAAATGGGTTATAACACACTATAACGTAGTTGTACGAAGATATAAGGACATTTTTAAGTGTTTATTAATGTATTTGTGAACAATTATAACTTCTCCTACGATGTAATCCTATGTAATCATATTAATGATATATGACAAAACACACGAACAAATTTGACTGTGTTATAAAATGTTGATTGTACAAATCATTCACAGGGTTTAACTGTTTATAAATGTTGAGCTTCAAGGTTCATTCTTAAACTCAGAAACAGTAATTTGACTCAAGGTTCACTTACTAGATTTCTTCTGGAGCTGTCAGCCGCATCTGTATGTATTAATGTATTAATGTTTATTCATTGCTTATAATAGGGGAGTTAAATTGTTACCCAAACTCCACATCCCTATGTTGCAATGCAGGCTTCATCAGGGTTATTTTGTCAGACTTCATAAAGCTCCTCCAGAGCCACAGAAGACATTACAACTGTTTTCCCAGGCTGTGTGGTACCACTACCACACATTAAAGTAATAAACTCACCTTAATGTGTCAAATTGGTGGAGTTTGCCTTCAAGGTGAACATTTGAGCACCTAAAAAGGTAAATTAAACTTTTTACGGTATACATGGAATAAAGCTTCTCAATAGTTGTAACCTCAAAGTCAATACCCAATCCATTTCATTCCTAAACAAACACACACACACACAGAGAGAGAGAGAGAGAGAGAGAGAGAGAGCTATCAGCACTAGCTCTCTTCTTTCAGTGAGGGCTAAGTGCTAAAGAGACAGCTCCTCCACTCACAAACAATTCTTACGGCCACATTTACACTCAATTGCTTGTGAATTGAGTGGCTTCATTACAGCCATGTCACAGTAAAGCCTCTGGAGTGTGACTGGGGGATGAGGTGGGGGAATGCTTGAGGACCTCCTGTATTATCTCAGTATTAACCTGCCCCTGTCTTTGCTCTGGGGTTTCAGACTTTTTGTTTCTTTTAAAAGGTTTGAAATTATGAAATTATGAACTTTAGCAGTCTAACATAAAAGGGGATGTCACAAAATTGTACCTTTCCAACTTTCCAACCACATCTTTTCCAGAATATTTTAGGGAAGTATAAATGTAATCTTCCCTGTTTAATCCCAAAAACAGGCTTTAAAAAACTTCCTCAGTCCTTGCTGCACTCCTTCAGGTTCCTTGTGTATTTAGTAAGTGGAGTAAAAAGTGACTATACCTGTTTTAAATGTGTAAATACCTCTTTACCAAAGATGACTTGTTGCACACACTGTTTTCAAACACTAAGGGACTGTATGAAAATGATTACACCTCTGGTTAACTTGCCTAGGTATGCAACTCAGAATCATGTGGTGGGTTTAATTATGATGGATAGTGTCACGTCCCGGCTCTTAGGCCATGACAAAAGGAGGGAAAGGCACACAGTTGTACTGGGACAAACAAACAATTATGTGTTTTTACAGAAATTGCAACAGAAAACATTAACTAAATACATGAAATGGTGTAAGTGAGAAAATGCAGTGTTATATGGTGTAACATGAATAAGTAGATAAGGACAACTAAACCAAACCAAACAAAAGAAACCATGTGGTGCAAGGGGGAGAGCCAGCGATGGAGTGAGAGAGGGGAAGAATGGGGACAGAGGACCCTAAATGCATTCTGGATGGACTGGCCAGGTGCACCTAGTGGGACTAATACAAACTGCACCTACCAGGACCTGAAGAGAGACACAAAACACAAACCCACAGGTTGTGGCAGAACCAGAGGGCCGTCACAATAGTCAGACAACTAATCTCATGTTAGACTACATTATCACATCTAATTCATGTTTATTTTTATTTATTTTTTATTTGGAATCCAGCGGTGAGAGAGAGATGAAGAATATGCTAGTAAACAGAACACATAATTTGGTTGCCAGAAATTTGGCAACTGCTAATTTCAAGCTACGCTAATGTGCATATTGGTGACGCAAGTGAAAATTAATGTTCTGTTAAGATATTAAATGTTCACATTGGGGTACATCATCCAACCAACCTTGTAGCCTCGCTACTGGGGTCCCTCAGGTTTCTGTTCTGGGTCCCCTCCTCTTTTGTAAGTCGGTCGATCCACCACTTTTGTTCAGACCAAAATATCTCGACATCTTTTGGATGGACTGCCATTAAATTTTGAACATACATTCGTGGTCCCCAGAGGATGAATCCTACTGTTTCTGGCGACCCCTTTCAACTAGCATCATCAGCAGGCCGCTTGTTTTGATTCCCTCAGGAACAGAAGCATAGCTGTTAGCAGCTGAGCTTCTGTTCTTTCTTAGCTCCAACTCAGCTATGTAAAAGCGCTTTAAACAAATGTGGGAAAAGCCAATTATAATGGTCAACGGCTTCCCCATTCAATATGATATAATCTTAATTTTAAGGTACTGGGAGTTGAAAAGTCACTCCAGTAATTTTTGTACAGCCCCTAAATACTCTAAGAGAACCATAAAATGAGGAGTATATGCCGCCACGCATTTACACCCTTTCCCTCTGCAGTACAGTTTCTCTGCCCAGCTTTGCTTTTCCTGCTGTAAGTAATTTACTAGCGTTAGGTTAAGTAGGCTAATATATTAATTTCAACTGACCGTCAGTGCTGACAAAGAAACCTTGGATTTGATTTAGACCTGAAAGCATCAAGGCTGGGGTCAGATTGGTGTCAAGGCCATGATGACTGCTGCGTCTCTGTAACAATTTTTGAGTTTGGTGAGTCAGAGCTCCCCATACTGTGACCCATCTTTCATAGAGAGGTTTCTCTTTCACTGTGTGTAGGTGTGTGTGTTTTTTAAGAGCGAGAGAGAGAGATTCAGGTCCTGAGAGCCCTGCATTTCCCCTTCCTTCATTTTCTCGGCAGCAGTCTGTCTTCCTGGATGGCTCTGCGACAGCTAAATGTGTGTGCAGTGTGTGTGTGTGTGCAGTGTTACAGCTCAATTCCTGGACAGACATGGGGGAAAAGGCCACAGTCCAGCAATAATATGAGCAACCGATAGTGAGAAATGGCTTTTTTCTTCTTTGTCTACAGCTGCAGACAGTCTTTCCCAGAGCTCTGCTCTTTGACTGTTCCATTCAATTACTGCCTCCAACCAAACAGGATATTCTCTTCTGTACTGTAGTCCTTGTAGGGTTACTGCCTTGTGTGTGTGTGTGTGTGTGTGTGTGTGTGTGTGTGTGTGTGTGTGTGTGTGACTGAGAGTGATGTTGGAGAGTAGCACACACATTTATTCAACTAATTTTCAGCCTTTAAATCAAAACTTCCGCCAGCTGTCTGCTCAGTGATTCCTATTCTTCACTCTGCGTGACAGGAACAAAACTGTGTGTGTGTGTGTGTGTGTGTGTGTGTGTGTGTGTGTGTGTGTGTGTGTGTGTGTGTGTGTGTGTGTTGCACTTAGATATACTGTATATTTGAGTATTTTTTCCTTGCCAAAGCCTGACGTTGTCCTTGTGGGATGTGTTGTTTCATACAGCTCTAATCATTGGCTGTGTGTTGCGGCGTCTCTGAGCTTCAGCCCACTGTTTCATCAGGACAACAGAGATAAAATTAGTCTCAGGAGGCCTGTCACTAAAAAAATAAAAAAAAACAACCTTGGTAATCCTGTAGTAGAGTTAGAGGATACTGAACAAATTACATGATGTTATATAATAAATAGATCACATTTTGAACATTAACAAAACATACTGTTGCTCAGTAACACAAAGCCAATATCACACGTGTTTATACAATGGTTGAGTTACTAGCATTATGTAATGTAATGTCTGTAACACAGTGATTCTCAATGACCGGACCACGACCCGGTACCGGTCAGTGTTGGCTACTGGGCCGCAAAAATGTTATCTGACAAGAGCCGATCATCCATCCACTCTCCCAGCCCCGCCACCACCCTCCAGCCAGCGCGGGGGATGGCGGTGCGCATAAATGCACTTTCAGTTCAGCATCGTCTCATATTTTTTTGCTGAGTATTCACCCTCCACCCTCCACCTTAGTGCCTGCTCCCAACTCCCACATACTAACATGAAGTGCTTCTCTGCTGCCTGCCACACACATAAAAAAAGAGACGAAACAGAAAAAAAGGACACACCCTTCGTCTGTCTCTGATATGGATCATTCACGCTATGACAGATTAGTTGTGAATATGCCCAAATGCATTATTAAGTGTGATGTGGAAACTTGAAGTATTGCGTCTACACTAAGAATGGACTTTTCAGTGAAGTAGGTGACATCTTGTGTCCAACACATTTGCATATTCATAGAATCTGGATTTTTCACAATTTTGATTTCTTTTTTATCTGTGTAGCTAATTTTTGCTGTAGACAAATGCTGACTGTATTATGTGACAATCATATCACATAATTATAATTATAACAACGTCAATACTATCTCATGATTCCCCAAAACCCTGCTCAGGAGTTTAAATAGTTTAAAAATGGATGGTTGGACATCTCATAATGCACCTCATGATTTACATCCAATGGCAACGTTCAGTGTCATTGCAGGAACTAGTGTGTCCTACACGTAGACTGGTGGAAAGTAAGGGAGTGGGGGTGGTGGGTGGGTGTGTAGCATGTCTTTCTTTCATGCAAGAGAACAGAGTTCGTCAGACTCACATTTTATGTTTTGCATTTTTATTTCACCATGATCTTGTTGTGAACTACTTGTTGAGTAAATGCTGCTGATAGTTTATCTTTTTTTTTTGTTATTAATGAGCTGAATAAAAATGAATTGAAATATTTATAGCAAGAGGTAGAAATGGGCTTCCATAGTAAGGTAAACACACTGTAAGTCTTCACTGGATTTTACATCAGGGTCTACAATTGATTTGTTGAGCATCATTGTTACAGCTAAATAGCCGCCTCAACTGTTAATTATTAAATGACAACGCACACACACACACACACACAAATTGTAGTGATGGCAGTTATTTGGTCAGGTTGTGGTGGCAGTAGACTCTGGGGAGGCTGTGTGTCGGTGATTAGTTTCACCCCAGGAACCCCATTCTATTGTGATTTACTATTCTGTTCACTGATGAGCTCCTTTGCAAAGAGACTTCTGTTTCTAGTAGTAAGAACCACCAATGTTCAACATTCATTCATGACCGCAACTCCAAACTGTTTCATTTTAATATATTGATATTAATTAATAACTGAAACTATGTATAAGGTTGAATAAAAACTACTGCGCACAGCAGAACACGTCCTCAGCAGTCTAAAGTCCACAGAACAAGCAGGGCGAAGGTTGTAATACAACAAGGGCTCCATAAACCAAAGTACATCTTACCTGGGGGAGGTGGAGTGGAAGAGAACACACACACACACACACACACACACAATGGCTACGTCATTCATCAGGTCCCAAACACTAATCTATACTTCTACACAGATTTATGGAGTTACATTGTAACTGAGATATTGTTTATTAGAAAAAAACAAGAACAATGAAAATTAAAATGTACCCAAATATGCTGGTTGATTAAGTTTATAAAACCCAGAGTTTAGAAACAATAATGTATGGTTTGAATGGAAATATTTGAGACATACTTTTATTTTGAGCATCATTACTACCTTTTTGGGGTTTGTTGGCGTTTAGCACTGGCTGCCATGTACTCTAGCTCTGTCTGATGGAGGTGTCTGATTTGTCACCATTGTTCTGAGGTAAGATGAGCATTGTTCTTCAGCATGCTCCTCATTCCTCACCTCTCGGCCTCTCCCTCCCACTCATTAACCTTTCACTAACCTAACCTGACTTAAGGCCTTTAGGTTACAAATAAACGACACCAGAATGCGAAATACTCGCCTGCAAATATTTTGCATTAAAACTATTCATACCAGCAGCAATGCGAATTTGCGATAGATATATTTGCTTCAGAAATAAAAATGGACGACACTGGAGCATTCATATAAAGTCTATGTGTGGTCCAATATGCATGCTCCAGTGTCTTATGTTATGACCCATAAACGCTACATGTTAATAAGCAGTAATTCTTGGTGGATTACTTTGTAACGTGAACGCTGTATTTCTGTATGTATTTTCCAGAGCTGTAAAATCATGTCTCAGAGTATTATAAACCTCTGAGCAGTGTTTTGGTGTCTGATAAACCTTCAAATTCATGGATCTGTTACTCAAACTGGACTTCCTGGGTCATATTCATGTCTCACCAGTACCTAAAACAACACACCCCCACCAACACTGCCCCTTACGTTGATTTAATGCAGGGCTGTTTTTGGTTTTATCACCCATTAACCTGAGGCCTGTACCACGAAGCAAGTTCAACCTAGTCTGGTTCTCTTTGGGTTACCTGGTTTCACTGAGCCTAACATTGATCATCCTGGATATCAGTATCGTGAAGCTGGTTATCAACTGGCTCAGTTAACATCAACAAGTGTTGATGTGAAGGAGGCGGAGCTGTCAATTACAAGCAACATCAGAACCATGAATAAAGTTATTAATATGAAATTAGATGAAACGGTGATACAGAAAAACCTGAGTTAAGCCCAAAGAGAACTGGCTAACCCACTGATCTCGCTTCGTGATACAGACTCCTGGTTTGTCTGATTAACCTGGTTAC
This sequence comes from Macquaria ambigua, assembly GCA_008360985.2. Taxonomy (NCBI): domain Eukaryota; kingdom Metazoa; phylum Chordata; class Actinopteri; order Centrarchiformes; family Percichthyidae; genus Macquaria; species Macquaria ambigua. The sequence continues at coordinate 205,579 of VMKM01000513.1, forward strand.
CTGTGGTCCATCTTGTAAATCACATCCAAACTGGATGTAAGGAGAATGTAAGTTCCTCGAAAGAACAATTAAACATACACCAGAACTAGAAACTAAACTGGATCAACAGATACAAAAGGCCCACATGACCAAATGAAGGGAAAGACAAACACTAAAGCCATACAGTCTGGCCCAACCTATATAACTCAACAGCCCAACCCAGACAAGCTAATACAAGAGCAACAGATTACTTGAGGGGCACAGTGAACCCACTTTAGCTCTACATACTTCATTCATACTTTTATCTAGAGTCAACAACACTCACCCTCCCAACAGTAATACTGCATAGAGAGCAGAATGTTTCATCATGTGTCTGATGACCTTGTGCCATGAATATTTCTGTGGCAAAGAGAAAGAAAGACTCTTGCTGCGCAGGCAGACGTCCACATGTATTTATTTTCCCTGAGCAAAGACCATGAATCACACAATCTGCTGGTATTATTAGCTCTCAACCCAGGCTGGGTCTATTTGCAGACTTATTCTTCCATTTTTAGGAAAAAAAACACAACAACAGGAGAGGCAGAGCGAGGCCTAAAATAAGACAGAAAACAACAGGGTGATGGATTACTCGGAGACACCCGAGAACGATGACTTCCGTGACCGTGAGTTTGATTGTTTCCTTGAGAAAAAAAAGGTTACAGGAAGGGAGCGGAGGAGGGGGGCGCAAAAGTTACCCTTGAAGGGGAAATCAATAGAGAAACCTTCCTCCATTGTTACAGTTACTTACAGCACATACATGCTCTCTTACAAAAGATCATGTAAGTCTACACTCAATCCCACACAGCTGGTTTATCACCCCTCAGAAACATCTGCCTCACACCGAGCCCCATAGCTCTGTAGCAGCCCATAGCACTTCATAGCACCAACCAGCCCTTAACAGTAATAACAAAAGCATTTGGCACCGGTATCCATCGCCAGCTTATGACTGTGTGTATACTATATACACTGCTATAATATTTATTGTCAGCTGGCACAAGCAGCTCTGTGGGATGCAGAGTGAAAGTGCCTGTGAGCTAGATTCATGTTCTACGCTGTGATTCCTTGTCCAGATTTCTGAGGTGCATGGGATTTTTTTCTGTATTAAAATGACATGAGGGGTATTCTCTTAATGTTGACCCCTCTGTCCTCTCTGTCTCTTTATTATCACAGGGGTTTAAGGTTGTTGAAAGCAGCTGAGCCGAGCCGAGCTGTAGCTCATCTCATTGCTCCAAACCCAGGGTGATAGCTGTGATGTATCAGACATTAGTCTGAGACCTGAACAAAAAGCACATCATGTGGATACATGCACAGATACACAAAAATTGAGAAAAACCTAAATTTCAAGGAAACTTTGAATTTGTTTCACATATTAATTTGAGGAAGGTTAAAGTCTCCTCCTCGTTTTTCCACCTCAGCCAAACTTAGAAATCTTTTTCACGATATTTCAATTTTTTCCAAATTCAGGTTTTTTTAATGCCCAAATTGAAAATGGACATAAAAACAGGTGAGTGGAAACACACTTAGTGATGCCTGTTGAGGGATTAATAATAGATAGTGACTGATGCAGCAAGAGTGTGGGGAGTGGTTGAAGTGACTACCTGTTTTCATCAAGGTTTGCCTTTATTTCATTTTGTTCAGAGAGAAGACTAACCTGAGATACATGTTTAGAAGACATATAACAATTCTCTGTTTTCAACTCAATTCAACTGTTTTTAAATGCGGAAAACATCTGAAAAAACAGGGCCTTGTAGCCGAATGGTTAGAGCGCATGCCACATGGTCACAACAGTCACCAGTTTGATTCCAGCCAATGACCTTTGTTGCATGTCATACCCCCCTCTCTCCCCATTTCCCGTCTACCTCTTCACCCATCACTATCAAATAAAGGCAAAAAATGATCTTGAAAACAGAGAATTTTAACACACATACAATGCATGATTAGAAGTTTGATTATGAGATAATCATGTTTCTTAAAGCAGCTTTATCCAATATTTTAATAATAAGATTGTATGAAATGAAAATGTGAACACAATCTCTGGTAGTGATGAACCTATAGAGAATTACCACCTGAATCTGCAGCTCCCCTCAGCAGCTTTACAGAGCTTTACAGTGAGTTTCAGCTCATTGTTTTTCTGTCCGGCCCACGACTTTACTGTTCAGGTTCCCTCTCAGCGCTCTCATAGCGTCGTTTTCAGAGAAAAAGCTTTAAAAAGCCACTGCACACTACCTGCTCAGCAGCAAACGGCAGACAGACACAGTTAGAGACCAGCTGGTTAACATAGAGGAGCATTTAGCAGCTAAAGAGACAGATATTCTTCTCAGGAGTTGGTGGAGACCAAAAACAGAGCTAAAAGAGAGGGAGTATTGACTTACACTCATTGGGGGGTCAGAAACACCACTCCAAATGAATAATATGTTGCCCCGTAACTGCTGGATGTGGAAATAAGTTCAATATATCAAGTTAAAAGGTGATGATATGTCAATGTTGTGTTCACAACTTGTTTCTTATTTGTTATTGCAGATTTAATCACATTTGTGTCAAGTCAACAATCACTTTTTGGTTTATTCCTCTGATCATTTTAAGTTCCAAGACTGGACTCAGGATTACGCGCTCTGAACATGATTACTAGATAACTTTTGAAATTTGATTTGAAATTGATCAAACTATCACATCACACCGAGTTAATGAGTTAATATCCTTGATTCAAAAGTTGTCACATTTTATAAATAAAGAACACAAGTTAACACCAGTCTCATTTTGTATGTACAGATCACATCTTAAGATTCTGAACTGAAAAGTCCCAACAACTTGTAATCCTTATTTAAGGCATAGACTTTAAGTTAGTGTTTTTACAGTGTATGCTGTATGTGCACGTCTATACAAACCAGTCTAGAGTAAATGCTGTACTGTAGTAGGCATTAGTCAGATTCACATGCACACACTGTACACACGTACATGTGGATGCAAAGTGATGTAAAGACAGATGGATTTGTTAGCAGGCGCCCAAATGGACATCCATCACATGATTTCATGTCTCCCATTTCCAAGACTGAATTTCTATGTGCATGTGTGTGTGTGTGTGTGTGTGTGTGTGTGTGTGTGTGTGTGTGGGTGGGTGTGTGTTTCAGACTTAATACAAAGATGGGTGCTATCTGTATTTTACACGTGGGAGTGTTGCATAGTAAAAAGAGGTCACTCTCCCTGCTTGTGTGTGTGTGTGTGTGTGTATGTGTGCGTGTGTGTGTGTGCCTAGCTGTCTCTCCATCCGTCATTGGCCCAGGGTGGAGAGGAGACTACTCGGAGCCCAGAAAGCAGGGGTCAAGTCCAGGCTTACTCAACCCCCACAGGCCCTCCCCCTACCTTCACCCCCTCCTTCTCTCTCGTCTCTCCATCACCCTCAGATGAGGGACGAAGGGGGTGGGGGGCAGTTGAGTTTACAGAGGAGGGGGAGGTGGTGTGGAATGGAATGGGTGAAAAGAAGAGCTGATGAGAGGAGGAGGAGATCTATGAACAGAGAGGGAGCAATAAAAAAAAGGAGCAGGAGGGGAGGATTGAGAAATGGAAGGTTTGAGGATTATTCCTGGTGAAAGGAGCAGATATATGGAGAGAGAGGCAGGGAGAGAGAAAGGCGGAGAGATGTGGAGAACTGATGAGGAATCTGGAGAAAGTGAGAGCAAAGTGTCAGAGACTTCTTTTATTGAATCAGGTAACCACAGTGATACTGAAAAGGTTGACAACTGTTATAGGAATCAAGAATAATATCCATGAAGACAAATTGAGAACATTTACTTGTATAATTTAATGTGATTGTGGGATTTAACAGGAAAGGTGTTCTTTAAAATCTAGTGGGAAGCCACAAGAAGCTGATCCAGTATCTGGTTTGGATCCTGGAGAGGAGAAAAGATGAGAGGAATACTAAAATTGGGGCGGTGGAGAGAAGAACACATTACTGCCCTTTGACTTCTAGTTTATTATGGTCTTGGCATTGTCATGGTTTTTCAACATTTTTTCAAAATGACATGGTTACTAGTCTTTGTGTTCAGCTAATATTATTCTCCCAAACAGAGCATTTTAATGTTGCGGCTGAATAATATGAGAAGAAAGGCGTCGTCATCCCATCATGTTTAAACTCACCTGGTATGCTATGAACAACGCTGGAAACCTTTTCTCCAGAGTTCTGCCAAAAGATGTACTCAAACAGTGTATGATTCAATAATGTAGTCAAACAGTAAAGCTAAGATTACTACATCGAATTTCCCTGTTTGATGCTTTTTTATATTTTTCCATCAAGTGACGTGAAGTCAGTTTTATTTATAAAGCCCACAAATTTGCCTCAAGGACTGCATTTGTTCATCTCTCAATACTTTCTGACTTCCTGTCTGTTGCACTCAACCCCTAAGCCCATTGGCTCCTGAAGATGTAATCTTTAAAAATGGGTCACAAAAGTTTTCATTTTCTGAAAATAAATTCTAAAACATCTGACCACAGTAGTTATCAAACTTAGCTCAAACAGGAGGAAATAGTGCATTTGTTGGGGACTATTTTCAGCAGCGGAGGGTTCCACATTTGGTGCTCTAGTGAGTATTTGGGGCAGCAGGACGGTGTATGAGTCCAAATAAACTACAGTGTGTGTGTTCATGGTGATGAAGGAACATGTCAGCCAGTGCAACAGTGTGGCTCATTGATGCTCATTGATTAATAGTTTTTGGACGACAATGGAGCTCTATGGCACAGAGGAAGAAGATATATCAGGCTGTGATAGAACTGGATACAGCGTCGGAGGCGGGCCCCCGTTCATTCCTATGAAAGCTGCTCAGTGGCGCCGCTTTGCTTCCACGCTGTTCGGCCCATAGAGAAAGCTTTACAGACGTCTCTTTCTCAATGTAAGTCTATGGGAAAAAGTCTCTTGGGGCCTGTGTGCATCACATGATGGACCTGGAAGTTGTAATTACACGGTTTGGCCACTATGTCAAATTGGCTTCAAGCCCGGCGCTCTTCCTGGGGGCTTGGATACACACACAATACTTATTAGTAGATACATGTATTGTTGGTTTTGTCTTTTCATGGGATTTGTTAACTAAAAGAAAAATATAGAATATCACCAGACTTATCCTTTAAAACTGACTATAGCTGTATTATGGCTATATTAGTTTTAGACCTTAGAACTTCAAGAACTGAGACTTTGTATCTAGCTTTGTACATGTAGATGTGTGTGTGGTTGGTTAGTTAGTTAGTTTACCCTCTGTAGTTGGGTCTTAGTACAACATGTTTGCTGACACGCCTCCACACGCAGAGTAACAATGCTTGCTGATAAACTTCTACAGGAGGTCACAGAGATGGACAAGGGTGCCTTCTGTGCACCCTGTCGAACTACTGTTCAGTTGGACATGAAATTATTAAACGTTCTGAGAACATTCATGCTTTCCAAGAAAATAAACCCCACTAAGTTGATAAAGACAGCCTTTCCTATTGTGCCAACTTTAGGACAAACTTTACATTTTTATCCCTGTTAGCGACCGGGCACTAAGAGTAGCAAAATCATCAGTATGTTTCTGGTGGTCAGTTGCAGAGCTTTCTGTACAAGTTTTAGTCTTCATTTTAAATGATCGATTCTATGAAACTACGTGTTTCACGTTTTGGTCGGCAACTCATTCTTTTAGTGGTGTTAATTTAGCATATTCAAGCACCAGTAACATATTGGAAAAAGGTTTGAATTAGACTTTTATTGCCCTAATACTATTGGAGTAAAATGTGGAGGATGGAGCAAAAGGGGAAAAGGGGGGTGAAGGACAGAAAAATGGGTATATTTGGGTAGATGGGTAAGATACAGATGAGATAGAGAGAATGGTAAAGGGCAGAAACTGTGTGTCTGTGTGTGTGAGAGAGAGAGAGAGAGAGAGAGAGAGAGAGAGAGTGCAGAGTGATGTGTGCCAGGTACAGCCCTCCAGAGTGGGTGTCACTGCGGTTCTCAGAGCACCACCTCGGAGTCGATGTCAGGGTGGCGTCAGCGATGGCCGGCACAGAGGCTCCAAGGATCTGCTGGTATTTTTAACAAATACACACACACACACACTATCACCTCTTGTTTGGCCTGCAGGTCACTGACTCATCAGAGATGGACTACTGCCTGATCTCCCTCAGACAGGCCAACAAGTCTTTTCTTCAACACAGAGACTCCAGAACTGTGTTTATTTTTACCGAGGGCAGGGTCCAGTACGAGCTACAAGCCCGTTTCTGATGGATTCCCCCACTGAACAGAAATGTTTTCATTCCAAGAAGCTATCAACATTACAAAAATACTTTAACAATTTCATTCCAAAATACTTCAAATTGAAAAAGACTGTTGCCTGATGTTTATTTCTCAATATTTTGAAACAACCTATTCAAAAAAGGTTTAAGCAAAACTGACGTGTAATTTTCATCAAAGTAGCCATTGAAGCTGTGTACAGTATCTAATTTGGGAATAAAACTCTACACCTACAGTATATAGATGCAATTGTGCAATTGCAAATCACGTACTATACATCTCCTGGGTGAAAAGGGTGATAAGCCCAGGTTAACCTGTGACACCCAAATAAAAAAAAAGATTCTTGTGCTTGTGTGAGCAAATGGAAGTGTGAGATTGATAGAGGAGAAAGTTTTACTGCCATGAAGATATCTTGGCAACTCAAAAAGCTTTTCGTCCTCCCCCATCTTGGCTTGTCACATCAACAGCCATTTGACCCACCATAAAATCAGAATTATACTTGCGTGTCTGCCATTACTTCTCAGCTGGGAAGTGTGCTTGCATGTAAAGGTTCATCTAAAAAATGCGTCTGTCATGTGAAAACTTTGAATGTAAAAGTGAAGTAGTCCAGACTGTGTGCCTGACAGCACACTCATAATTTAATTGTATAGTTCCAAAACTGTATTGGATAAACCTAAAACAAGACTGTGAATCCTAAAGGAATAGGCAACCCAAAAATGTTCTCAATGCATCCTCACTACCTTATCAGTTGAACCATGTCTGATGGCATGTCTAAGTAACACAGTCACAGTCAAAAGCTCCAAAAGTCCAATATTTACCATAGCTACAGTTTCTGCACTCCATCTGTGCCAGCAGTCACTACAGTAACAAGCTGAGGCTGCCTCAGAGGTACCAGCTAATAATGTCAAGATGTCTAGAAATTCCATTACAAAGCAAATTTAGTCAAAAATAACAATTGCACAACTGATGCAAATGCAGTTGGGATACTTTTAGATCCATAGTGCAATTACACCACACAAGCTGCAGCAATGTTTTTTTTTTCAGTATGGCTCTGTAGATGGTCATTTAGTTCACCACTTTGGTCCAGAGTGAAATATCTCAACAACGACTGATGGATTGCCAGGAAATTTTGTACAGACATTCATGGTGCCCAGAGGACTTACTGACTTGGGGTTGATATTTGTGGTTGTGAGTGAAATATCTTGACAGCTGTTGGATGGATTGGTACAAAATATAGTACAGGCATAACTTAACTTTTCATCTAGCGCCATCATCCACCATCTGCGGATTTTATTTGTCCAATACTTCGGTTTATGACCAAATACCTGCAAAACTAATGACATCCCCATCAGCCTCAGATGTACTTTGTGTTTAGAGCTAATTAGCAAATGTTAGCATGCTAACATGCTAAACTGAGATGGTGAACATGATAAACATTATACCTGCTGAACATCAGCATGTTAGCATTGTCATCGTGGGCATGTTAGCATGCTGATGTTAGCATTTAGCTCAAAGCACCAATGTGCCTAAGTACAGCCTCACAGAGCTGTTAGCATGGCTGTGGACTGTGGAGCATGGCAACATATTGCTGAGCTCTAATTGCTGTGGGGTTGCTTAGCACTCCATTTTCAATAGACCACAGCCACCACTACAGGCTAACACTTTTCTGTCAGCACTGCTCTTGTCTTTGTCTGCTCCAGAATACACAAGGCCGAGGTATTACCTTGTGTATATTCTCTGCTCCTCTTACACTTTGAAGATACATCAGTGGAGTTAAGATGTGTGCAGTGTGTTGCCAGTGGCCCCGACAGGCACTGTGTTTGATCTCCTGATGAAGCTCCAGTTGGTGAAGTCATCCCCGCTGCTGCCGCCCCTGCACCTAAGCGCTGCACTAAATAATGATCATGATGGCCATCGTAAAGCGCTGCATGTGGAGTTCTCTCTCATCTCTCTCCATTATCTCTCCCTTCAGCCCCCCACCCCCCGTTTCTTTTCTTTCTTTCCATCTCTCCCCTCCTCTACTCTCTCTATCTCTGTACTGTCTGCTGTCAGAGTAGACTTGTATTCACCTCAGAGTGTGTGCTTCTCTGTAGTATGTGATTTTAATGGTTTCATCTGATTTGCTTACTGCCGGTATGCATCTCATTCTACACACATCTCTCCTCGTGTCTTGCTCCAGTATTTGGTGATTTCCTTTTGTTTGATCTTTATTTTTCCCAATTCTCCATTGCACACTTTGGACTAAGTAAACCTACCTCTTGTCGTTTTAAGCTCATCCCTGGTCTCTATTTCTCCATTCCTTTCTCTCTCCCCCGCCTTTTGTCAGCTGCCTTGTTTCCTCCATCTCTAACTTCTCAGTCCCTACTTTCATCCATCTTTCTGGCTCATCTGTTTCTGTCTGAGCTTCTGAATGTGCACTCTGGATAACCCGCAGAGCAGCCTCCCCTCTGTTTCCTGCGCTGAGATGCACCCTATTTATTTCATTGATTTTCACGAGGGAAAGAATGCACAGACCAAAGACTGACTGGCTGCAGTGGGTTTAGCCAAGTCGAGCCGCTGGGTTACTCAGGGAGGGAGAAAGAGATAGTTTGAATTTGAACTAAAGCCATACAGTCACTGTTCAGAGCTGTTAAACATTTGCATGCTGTAAATGTTTTTGCCAGTATTTGAAGTCATTATTTTTTTTAATGAATGAAAGAAAGAAAAGAATAAAGACAAAGAATGAAAAAAGAAGAGGAGGTTGGATTAATAGCTCCACCCCAGAACCTCTAATTTGTGACATATTTTTAATTATGATTTGTTTGATTAGATGGCAGCGTTTTTTTCTCTTTTTGCTTCTACTCCTTTTCTCAGTGCGCTCATCTTCCATTTGGGATCAAGAGTTCACAGAAATGCTTTAGTGGGTGTTCAGTCCTGCATTAAAAAAAATGCAAGGGCCTGCGTTGGTGGGGGTGTTGTTTCAGGTACTGGTTAGGTGATGAAATACGATCCAGGATGTCCAGTCTGAGTAATAGATCTGTGAGTTGAAAGACGCCAATACACTGCACAGTGGTTTATAATACTCAGACAGGATTTTACAACTCTAGAAAGTTATCATGGTGACAATCATTTTGTCTTTTGTCACTATGATTGCAAGGTGAACAGTAGAAATACAACATTCATTAATTAAGTAATTTCAACTTCAAGTTTTATTGTCACATGCACAATTATACACAGTACAACGTATAGTGAAAAACCAAGTAGTCTTAGTGCCTAAACCTAACCAAACTACAACTGTTTCACAACATTACCCATGTTAGAAAGGCTTTCTGACAGAAAATATGTTTTCGTTATTTTCGTTCCTGAAAATAAGAATCGTTGTGTTTTCGCTACCTTAGAATGAATGCTTTATATCTGCAGAGGGAGCAGGTCCTCTTCCATGGAGCCCACCATGTTTCTACAGTAGCCCAGAACGGACAAACCAAACACTGGCTCTAGAGAAGTTTTGCGAGTTTCACGTCCACCTGGGTCCTACATGCTTGGAAGGTAAATGGTAAATGGGCTTCACTTACATAGTGCTTTTCAACCTTAACGGTTCCCACAGTGCTTAAAAAAAACTAAAGCGCAAAGCGGTTACCGATGGTGACGGATCTGCCATGCAAGGTGCTGGCCTCCATCAGGAGCAGCTTAGGGTTCAGTGTCTTGCCCAAGGACACTTCGACATGTGGACAGGAGGAACCGGGGAGCCGCCAACCCTGGGATTAATGGACAACCCGCTCTACATTCTTAGCCACAGCCGCGTGGAGGGTGAGGGGAGGGGTTATCAGGGTCTGCAACATCACCGCTAGATGCCGCTAAATCCTACATACTGGTCCTTTAACTGAGTACTTTTTTGAACCCAATCCATGATCTTTCCCTGAACCTAACCGAGTCGTTTCTGTGCCTTAACGTAACCAAACCTGAACCATAGCGTTGTCACGTCATAAAACTTGTTTATTTTGCAAAAGTGATTTATAACGCTTTAAGAAGGCACAGACAAATGGTGTCATCCTGCTGATAGTGGCGTCAGATCAGAAAACACTTCTATGGGTCGTTCTAGAGCACATGGACAAACAGCATAGGCTATTTTGTCATTTAATTTGGAGGACTTGTATTGAATACGACATTAAGTAGGTTGAAGAAGCTTAGTAGTCTTCTCCTTTTCAGTAACACATTCAGAAAAGCTTTCACCACTGCAAACCTTTTGCTCACCTTTATTAACACTTTTTATCACAGTGAATGTATGAATGTAAACACAGAAGAAGTCTCCTATTCAGTAATTAAAGAGACGAGGTGGTTATCTAATTATGTGCCTGGCCCACCGTCGTTTGGTATCACAAAGTAATTTAATTATATTTTAATTATATTCCCCCAGTTACTGCGATGCCCTGCATCAAGCATAAATTCGGCTTTACTGGGCTCCACTGCAGTACCTCAGACCAGCCAGGGAAGGACAAGCACACACACACACACACACACACAGTTACTTCAACCGGGCATCCCACCTCCTTTCAGCTGACACAGAAACAAAGGCTGATTGCTGCATTCTTCTCATACATCAGCTAAACGTACAGATAACTGTCTTTATAGCAGTCGAGAAAAGTGGCTCAAACGCAAAGAAGAAATAAATAGTTCCAGTCAGCTCGGGCAGAACAAGAGGCGGGGCAATCAAACAAATTGACCAATTATGTGAAACAGTGTCTTATAATCATTAAGTTGGTTTCATGCCTGAAACAGCTTTGACTTCACCAGCAACATGTATCTAAGGTATCTAACTTTAATGATGAGTGTCGGGGGCTTGTTTGGTTCATCACAAATTCAATTCCCTATGGGAGCGTGTGACACCGTGATCTCTCTCTTTCTAACTGGATTTATTTCAAATGCAAATCAGTCAGTGTTATGGATTATGGATCAGTCTGTCCAGTACCTTGACTGGAGGGATGAACAGCATTCTCCCAAAAAATATTCCCTCATTTATTATTTTGATGATGGTGATGGAGAGCGCCGTGTAACACATGGCTCCAAATTCTCCCACGTGTTCAGTTGAGCCTATGATTCATAGCATTTTCAGGCTCATCAAACCATTCAGTGACCCCTTGTTTCCTTTTTCATTTATTATGTCTCTCCACTCATTTATTGAGGTTTTTTTCTTTTATTTTGTCACCTGTCTGTTTGTGAGAAGAAAGTGGAATTGTCACACTTGATTTGTATCATTTTTCACTTGATAAAAACACAATCTTTAGTTTAAAGTGTAAATCAAACCCGTAAGATGAGTCATAAAAAATATAACGGAAATGTCATAAGAGAAATCATTCTTTCATAGTGAAGAGAATACACATGAAAACTGTTTTTCTGAAATGTGTGAAAGCATATACTGTAATTAATAGAGATGACTGACATACTGCAAGATACAGTGTGTGATGACTGATTGGTATTGTGGTATTGTAGTGTCTGTATGGGGTGAAGTATGACCAGAACGTGTGCAGGGCAGGGTGGAGACAACTCCATGTATCAAAAAACAAGCAGCCTCTCCATCCCTCTGTGTGTGTGTGTGTGTGTGTGTGTGTGTGTGTGTGTGTGTGTGCGTGTGTGTGCGCCCATGCTGGGATTCCTCATGCCTGTCTCATTGTCCTGGGCCCTGTAAGACAAAGGGTTAAGTAAATGTTTGGGGAAGATAAGGCCACTCACCCTGACAGGCAGCAGGCCCCGCTGCCCAGGGGGACCCAAATACATCACACACACACACACACACACACACACACACACTGTATGTACATTCACACAAAGACGCACATTCTCTATTACAATCATCTATCCCTCCTTTTCTCTCTCTTTAATACACACTCATTTATATTTGACCCCTGGAATTACCATTTTCTCTTCACCCAGTAAATCACCCAGTGAGTGTTTGACTTTGACGTGCAGCGCTGTGCGAGCCGGCAGCTCCGGGTTTGAACTTGATGAAAGTGTTGGGTAGGTAGAAGCCAGTTAGTTTCCATCTCCAGCAGCAAGTCGGGAAAACACAACACACTCATTCCTGCCTTCCATGTCCCACTGGTGCGGGTTTGAGTGTTTGGAGAGAGAGCTCAGCCTTACATCACAGCTCTCTGATAAGGTCTACAAGGGGGCTGTGGGCTTAACAGTGTAGCAGAGGATCATGGATTCTTGAACTTTGATGTCTTGAGCCAGTTTGAGAAACGTCCATGTACTCTTTGTCTGCCTCCAGATTGTTCCATACAGATAGCATAAACCATTTAACACGACAAAGTTGCTGTATCTCTTCTGTGTCTCTCTTCCATATTCTTTAGAGGACAATAGAGTTGAAGAGTGAAAGGAATTGAAATGATGAGGACCTTAAGGCTTGTGCATTTCTACCAAATTTGCATTGCATTGTGGGATGTGTTTTCATTCCACCGAGGGGATTTTTGAGGGCACCATATATTGCATAAATGTACACACTCAAAATGGCAGACAGTAAATATAATGCACTACATACATAATAGGGAGTGATTTCTAAAACAGCAAAAATCTAGTTTTAATAACTTAATTATTTCAGTTCAAAATGTGCAAATTCCTAAATACATTTGTGTTAAATCAAACACCACCACATCACATACTATATCTGACACACAGCAACCATGCAGAGTAGTATTTCATTGAAGGAGTACTGGTTGGTCACTGGGGCTGTTGGTAAAATATATACCATTTGTAGTCTGATGGGTACAACAGGATATACACAGTGCACAGAAAGTGCAAGGAACAGGGAGTCAGTGGGGGCTCATAGCTCATTTTGCCCCAGGGCCCTGTCACAGGTTAATCCAGCCCTGAATGTACCCATCAACTTCACTGAATTGGAATAAATTTAAAAAGCATTTGATAGCATCATTCCAATCACAGTTTTTCTAGGATACTTTAAGGTGACACAAAGGCATGTTTTTATTGTCACTTGCTACCAGCTTGATGACTAATAACTGAGCAAAGGAAGTGTGTTTCTCATGGCTCTCTGGTCACTGAATAGTATGGAAGCCCATTTCTGCCAGGAAAAGAAAAACACATGCATAATAGAAATAAAAATAATCATGGCAGGTCAAAGTTATGAGATTCTATGTCAAAATTGTGACTTTTTCAGGCCTAACATTTCTAACTTTTCTTTTCTTGGAGGAAATGGGCTTCCAAAGAACTAGAAACCAAAACTATGAAATCATTGCCTGCATGTATGAGCTACAAGGCCTCAGAATGATGGACTGTCCATTTATCATCGTAACACTTTGCCTGGCTTTTAGTGGCTGTCGCAGTGAAGCCTTCTGCAACCAAAGAGGGCATTTCGGTATACAGAGAGACATTTCGTTTTTGTAACAAATTAGCCGTTCGAGTAAACAGTTAATTTAAGCCCCGCGGCAGAAATGTAGAGCCGTCAAACAGTTTACGAATCCCCATTCTTTCACTGTGCCCACATGAGTGAGAGAACAGAAGCTGAGGGAGAAAATCCTCACAGGCATAGAAAACCACTGAAAAAGGAGCTGTTTGTCAGTTTGATGGTGCCTGAACAGACCTGAGCCAGAACTTGCAAATAATTCTTAAGATTTGTTTAAACTTGCTTGAGTTATCAGATAATTTAGCCAGAGTTAAATAAGTTGTCGATCACAGAATAGCATACAAAGTTGACTTTTGTCCAGAGATTGCGTATTCTTTATGGCTGATATTGTCTGATGTGGTTAACAACTACTACTTGGGTTAAAGCCCTGGTTACACCAGCACTTAAAACAGCAAAATAAATTCATTCCAATAGAATTTCCATGATCAACAGATTTGCTTGCGGGGTAAAAGGAACTCCATGCACATTTTTGAGAGACTACTGAAAGAGACAGAATCAGTTGATTCAGTGTCCCAAAACAATATGTTAATGTTTGACAAAGCCCTTTTACCATGGATGTATTATAAGAACTGGATACCGGACCCAAAGATGGCGCCTATTCAGTCCAATGAGAATTGCTCACCTGACGCATACGCCGAAAAAGGTTCTAACTTCTGGGTTATGCAGCCCACTGAATATGCACAGTAGTGTTTCCCCCCGCTGGCCCCGCCCACAAGTTCCTGCTCGGCCCATAGACTTAATATTGTGATGGATTTTTAAATTTTTAAATAGCTTTTCTCGGTTCGAGGAAAGTTTTACAAATATAAAACCTCCGTGGATCAAAAATGCATAAAAGAAAGAGTCATAATCGACCTTGTTTGCAGTTCGATGCGTCCTGTCAACAGTTTTACAGACGTCTCTTTTACAATGGTGGCCTATGGGGAAAATGCTTTTTGGGCCGCAGGAGAATTTATCGCTGCAATACTGCGAGTGGCCACTGGAAGAAATTGCAAGCATGGCTGAGCGGCGGCGCCATATCCAGGTCTTATTATACATCCATGCCTTTTAGTGGCTGTAGTGATCATGATGAGAGCAAAGAAGGAAGCCAGGTGACGTTATAGAGCAACAAGGTCCACATGGGGAGGAGGTTGGGGTGGAAGAGTGGATCAACAAAACGAACCAACCGACAGTCAGCGTTGATTTTTTTTTTTTTAATCATGACCACAATCGTTTCAGATCCTTACCCAAGTGTTTATTATTGTAACCACGGTGACAAAGGTCCCGTAACCTTTTTGAAGTAGTCATTTTAACCCAAATCACAATGTTTCCCTCAACCTAACGAAGTCGAACCAAATGGAAAAAGCTATTGTAGCTTTTATTAACTATGTTACTTTTACTTAACCTCCTCTGTCGAAGTATAAACTGCTCCACTAAAGAGGCATGGTTTGCACACAGTTATGAGACAGGAGTCAATGGTACAAATATGCCTTTTGAATAAACTGTGTGAACTTTTTATCCTGTTAGCAACTAAGCATGAGCTTGCTAACTCTCATTTAGCAAGCAGTTAGCAAGCTTGTTAGCTCAGAGAGCTTTTTTTCCCTAAGTGATGTACAACACTTAGAACAAAATACCAGAGGGGAGTAAACAGAACAGTAACGTTACAGAGAAAACAGAAAGAAGCCCAGAGAGCTATTCTAACCAGCTAGCGTTAACACGTTCCCAGCTGGCTAGCGTGTTAGCAGTTAGTTCGCCAGCTACAGTAGTTGACCACCTAGCCCAGCGAGTAGTCACTCCATCACCAAGCTTCATATATTTCATGAAGACGTGTGGATGGGTTTCAATAGAGTGTTACTGAAACCTGATGATGGCCTTTGACTAATGAGAGATGATGTCCTATAAAATATTGTCAAAACATTGCTGCAGAAGCAGCCTCAGTTGTTCTACCCAATTACACAAAGCATCTGCATCAATCGACACCCATTTCCCCAGACCATCTAATCACCTCACAGATAATCTTTCTTCCCAGACTACGAGCTCATGAGCACCCCACCCCACCCCCCATCACAATAACACAACCAGCCTCCTTGTTACAATGGCGGGACAGCTGTATTAAACAATGCCACCCACTCACTGTGGAACCTCTACGGACTCGCTCATTAGTGACCACTGATCGCTGGAGATTGGGAGTTTGTAGGGGTAATAATAACCTGAAAGGGCCTCTCCTCCTCCTCTTTACTTTGCTCTCTCTCTCTGTCTGTCTCTCCCTCTCTCTCCCTCCCTGCTGGTCTTTATCAGTGGTCCTGCTCAATGTCCTACTGTCATGTCTTGATGTGATTTATGTCATGGGCTGTGAAGTCGACTTATCTCCCTCCTCTCCCAATTCTCTCCCCTTCGCCTCTTCCAACCCCCCCAACCCCACACCCCCCACCCGCCGCCCTACAGAGGGTTGGCTCCCTCCGTCTCAGCCAGCCTGGCTCCTCCAGCAAGGACAGGGAGGAGAGGTATGGGTGGGGGGAAGTGTGAGACAGTGGAGGTGTGAGAGGAAATTTTCTTCTCACGAATCCACCTGTCATGTAAATTGTGGCCATTATACTGACCCTCAGAACAAGTTATTATCTTTCTGTGTGTACGCATACGGGACTCAAATAAGGGTCAATAAGATGTTGAGCTTGTGAAATGATGTTCAGAAATAATTTCAAAGCCTGTGGTTGAATATTACGCTTTATAAAACTGCGCAAAAAAGTCAACATGAGAAATTCCACCAATTTTACATTTCAAAGTCTGTTTAGAGCTATTGGAGTACCACTACATATTGAAAAAAATTGCAGCCTTTTGTGGCTCCAGAGGGAGCTGCGTGAAATCTGATAAATTGCCTCAAGTGATGTCACTTGAGTCAGCGTCTGTTGGGTCTGAAGACTGCAAGTTTGAAAATAAAAAAATCTGGTGGTGTGGAGTCAGAAAGAAGTGAGCTCACCAGACCTCTGTAGCCCGCTCCCCATCTCTGCTTGACGCTAGAAGGCTACATTAGCTGCTACTAGCATAACACAGCCGAATCTCCAGCAAGCGAGTTGCATTGTGGGTATTGTAGGTGCCAGGTTTTGACGAGGAAGAAGAATGTGTCAAAGATGATATCTCTGGTTCTGCTGCAATGATTTTGAAATCGTTTTTTAAACCGTCTATCGTGAGACAATGTTTTAGAAGTGGAATGCAGTTTAGTGCAATTTAATACCTCAGCAAACGTTCCTTGAGCAGCTACTTTGTTAGAAAGAGCAGCTGGTTGGCTATATCTGTTTACAGAGCAACCAAACAAACTGATTTCATGCAGCACACGTCCAGAGAAGTTTTCCTCAAAACAGCAGGATACAGTAAAGTTTGTCACTTTGCTGAGGAGTCGGAGGTGTGCAGCCTGTCGCCTGCAGCTTTTCACTGTGGCTGCTACTGACTGTTCATTACTCCCTTGCAAACATTAAAAATGATCTCCTGTAAAACTGACTGAAAAAAATTACTGTTTTTGGAAGTATTTTTGATGAACAATCCCAGTCAGTGCTAACCTCGCTGACAAATACATTGCGATTATGTGGCTGCCTCACAATAAAAGCCACCTTGTGTTTTGCCCATTGAAAGCTTTTAATGTGAAGCAGCGGCAGTAGGAAATGTTGTATTAGCATTAGCAGTAACTTAATATAACTCTGATGCAGCTGTAGGTGAGTGAACAGTTAACAGTGAGGCTGATCCCTCGTGCTCAGATAGGCAATCTGAATCCAGCGCAGGAATAGTGGAATCCACCTCCACCAAGAAAAACTACTATATGACGAGGTAATTTCTGAATGTAAAAACATTGAATGGCTACTGCAGAAATACCGACCATAAATAACCATAAATAAATGGGGTTTTATTTCATTAAAATTTTTAACTTAATCATAACTTTGAACACATTTTTTCTACAACTCTCTCTCATGCTATTGTTTTACAGGTTTACGAAGGATGATATGCAATCACAGGCTTTGAAATTATTTCTGAATGTCATTTCACATGCTCAACATATTGTTGACCCTTATGTGAGCCCATATCCGTGTGTGTGTGTGTGTGTGTTTTCTCATCCATCCACGTTTCCCATCCTCATGCCTCTCCTTCCTCTGCCCTTTGATGTGCTTTTAAAGTGGCCCGCACTCTCTCTGCTTTCCCTCTCACTTGACAATTGTTTATTAGTTTTGAAATGGTCTTAGAGGACCCTATGTGTCTCTCAATGGCATACTTAAAGAGAGAATAACTGGCTTTGAAACAAAGAGAGAGGCAACCGATAGGAAGTGGAGCAGAGGCAAAAAATGAAGGAGCACTGCAGAAAACTGTTTATGACTTTTATCTGGGTTATTATGGTGCAGTTTGCTAGTTGAATATGCATGCTTGACAAAGGAATGGCTAAAAAGGAGGCATGGATAGCAAGAGAAGAGAGAATGGAGAGAAAGCAGTGTAAGAGTGTGAGAGAGAAGGAGCAATGAACAGAAGAGGAGGAAAAGAAAGACATACAAGGAGAGAATGAGTGAAAGAGATGCCAGACCACCCAGGTGTCCTGCTCCTCACTGCAGTGAGACAGATTGGTTTCTGCTTGGTCTATTGCCAGCTTCAGGTTTGATCCTGTGACTAAGCATCCACAGCACCATGACTCTGCATTGGGTTAACATGTGTCCTTATGATGGAGTCCAGTCCTGCGTCTCTTCTATTCATTGTTCTTACTTTCAAACATGCAGAGTCTTATACAGCAACATGCAATGAAAAGATGTTTAGGAAGTTCAGCTGGAGTAAGCTCCACCTTAAGTTACAGTATTCAACATAAGAGAAAGAAGGGCCCTGGTTACTGATTTGCTGTTCCTGTCTGACTATCCAATGAAAATTTGCACTTTTTTCTTTCCAGCCCCTCCTGCTTGAGTAAACATGGAGCAGGAATCAGTACAAAATGGTCGCTTTAATTTGAATGTCTCTTTTCTTGCTGATAAGTTTGCATTGCATTTGTGCATTGAAACACACACACACCCAAGTACACATCCTACATTTCCCATAATGCAATTTCAGCCCAGTGTCTCTAGGAATTAAGTCCATATTGGACAATTCCGCACCTCCTGATTTATATCCAATGCCAGCGAGCCGTGCCTATGCAAGAATTATGTTGCATTCATGTGGTGTCGGAATAATCAGAAAAACAATTTCCCGACTGGAAAGTGGGAACGCCCCCTCAAGTCGGAACAACAACTCGGATAGTTGGTGAAAATTTTGGTACACAACTTGCCGAAAGTTGATGTCATACACGCAGAAACATGGCTTAGGAAAGTGAATGTTTGGTTGATGTTAGGAAACATTTCAGTAATTCACAATTGCATATCAATTTTTTGCTCACATGTAATTTGTCATATGGTATTAGGTTGTAACAGTTAGTTGCTGTCCATATAGAGTGACCTAGATTTATTAGAAAAGTTATTTATTAGCATTAACCTTGATAACAAGTCAGGTAAAGGAATATTTCAGTAGTTAGAATGTACTGGTGCAGCAACAAGTCTGGGACAAAATAATTTTGTAATATAAAGCTTCAAACTGTTTCAGCATCACATCTTTGTAGCGTCCATGTTGTTTCCACATTATGACATTAAAGCTCATGAACACACCAAAGTCAGAAGAATGACTTCCCAACTCAGGAAATGGGACCATCCGAGGAGCACATGAATGCAAGAATTAATGTGCCCTACATGTTGCAAGGTGAAAAGTAAAGCTGTGGAGGTCAGGGTGGTGGACGGGCTTTCATGCAGGAGCCTGGACTTTGCATCCAGTCACAGACTTGCAATTAATATTCGCCTCTTTATTAACCATACACACGCTCTATCCCAAAACATATCCAAGTGGTTTAGTTGCCTTACCTTAACCGTGGTTTATTTGCCAAAACCAAGATCTTTCCCTCACATTAACCAAACCATAGTTGCCATGTGCAGATGTTGTAGAAATCAAGATTTTTTCAAACTTCGCCAGAGACGTAACGTCCGCGGTTTGAGTCTCTACTGTCAACACTCTAACAAAGGCATGAAATGCACAAAATAGAGCAATACTTAGAGTAATAATATTAAACTTAATTCTGCAACAGTCTAAAATAATAAAGAGGAACTAAAAACATGTACTGTATGGAGCAAGATTTATAAATCAGTAAAGTAAACTTAAGAGCCCGGCACACCCACACAGGTGTTCACTTATTCTGGCTGATTAAACCTCTGCCCTGGTTGAAGTTGGGTGGAGCTAAACCACACTACATGTACCAATAAGAATAATCAAGGTGCAAGTTGCCCCGCCCTTACAGGTGCAACAAAGCTAATGAAATGCGAGGAAGATGTCAATCAAGCACAGTCTGTACACGCCCACACAATCATGAGTGGACGTTAAATCAGGCAAAATAAGTGAAAACACCTGTGTGGGTGGACCGGTGCATCGCGTTTAAGAAATTAATGTATACCAAAATGTAATGTGTACAGTAAGGTTACAGTAACTATATGATGAGCCAATCATTTTGGTTCCACTATTCAAACGATCCAGTCAAGGTTCAAAGTTAAACACATTTCAATGGATTATGACCGCTCTGAGAAAACAAATCTCCATCAGGTCTTCGGGCATGTAACCTCTTATTTTACTCATCCTTCTTCCCTGAACATCCTTCTTCCTTGGCTTTCTCCTGTCATCCCCTCTCTGAACTCTACCCCTCACTTTCCCCTCTTCTTTATACCCTCTCCTTCCCTTTTCTTCCTCTCGTTCCCTTTCATATCCCTCTCCGCCATCCAGCCTTTCCTCATCCCTCTTCCCTTCCCATTCCTCTTCCCTGCCATCCTCCGCAGGTCCGTCCACTGATCATTTTTCAGCTCTGCCTCAGCCGTGGCGGCGGCTGTCCCTTATCGGCCCACGAAGAGGCTAAGAAAACAGTGTGATGTGGGATCCTTATAGGACTAGATGGTGTAATTGCCTAATTGCTTTTTTTCTCTTGTCGGAGGGTTCTGCTTTCTGTCAGGCAGGCAGGAGCCCATAAACACCGGCCAGCTATTCCCAGCATCTCCCTCAATGTCACCGTTTTGTGCAGTTTGATTGGCTTAACTTAGAGCCAGGGCCTATTGCTCATTGGCTCCTCCCACGATGAATAGCCCCGCTGACAGCCAATGGGGCCACAGCAGGGTGAGAAGGGTGAACGAGAGAGTAAACAGCATTTTTCTGGAGTCAGGGACATGCAGGGCTCTCTTTGTTGGGAATTCCAAGTAATGTTTCTAGTTTTGGTTCCCAGGAGACCTAAAAGCGTTCAGAATTGTAACTCAACGATATGATAGTTAACCATTAATGGTAACAACAACAAGATTTGAGCTTTTTGTATGCACACAAGTTGACGGTACAGCGTCTGAGGCTGGTTCACTCATGCACAAAAGTAATATGTTTTAGGGCATTTTAAGTAACAACTACTCCTTAAACTTTACAGAAGACAGGGAGATAGGAAGTTGGAAGGGTGTTACATGAAGGCCATGGCCTAGAAACAGGGCATAAATCAGGGCAAAGTCTCTACTTCTCTCTATCTCCCTCCTCCAACGCTCCCTCTACTCGAGCACACTCACTTCATCCAAGGCCAAGCAATCTGTCTGCTGAGGCAGAGAGGGCTGAGTGAGAGAGGAGCTCGCTGTATTAAGAGGAAGAAAAATTTGAGAGAAGAATGCCTAATATTGGCCATCTTAAAACCATCCTTTACCCCCCTCTGTCTTCAGTCCATACTGGCTGGAAACCCCCATGTGATAGATATTCTCTCTCTCTCTCTCTCTCTCTTTCAGACCGTCTGTCCTCTGTCCATCTCTATTAGCTTGAATGAAGATAGATGGGAACTTTGTAAATGTTCACATGGCCATAAATTTCAAACCATTCCGTTGGTGATGGTGAAGTGCACAGAACTAAAAATGGAGTCAGGTAGTGACAAAGAAGAGAGAGTGTAAAACAGAAATAGACTGAGAGAGAGAAACACTACACTTTTATCAGCAGAGCCACACACTAATCCAGGGGAGGAAGCCTGTACGCGTCCTGTCATGGAGGCAAATGCACACAGGAAACAGGCTGGTACAGACAGGAAGCCAGCGACAACACAACAACAAGGCTCACACAGTCCTGAATGCCTGCTTATTGTAAACTACTGATACACAAACAAACAAATCAACTCAAAGACAGCCATGCGTCTGTGTGTCTGCCTGCCTGTCTGTCTGTCTGTCTGTGTGTAAGTGTGTATATATGTAAAGTACGGAGGTAGCGGGTCTGGTGACTGGGCACTCGAGTGTGTTAACACTAGAGAAGTGGAGTAGGATGTGAGAGTGGGACTGGAATACTTAACCAGAGGTAAATCTCTTCATTAGGTCAGAGGTCACACAGGAGAAGACCAATATAGATGGATATTTAAATAGTTTTATTTCAAAGAACATAAATTGAATTCACTGAAGATTAAATTGTGTGTCATTGACATTTGGTTTGCAGACTCGAATGATTAAAACACACATAAAAGTGTGATGAATCCATTAACAAATAACACATACAGTATACACATCTCTTGCCCAATGTCACAGGGGTGATCCTCTAAAGGATAAGTGGGTACAGCTAATGGATAGATATGTGTAAATATACAGGGTCCAAAATGAACTTTTTGGTCTATCTGCCAATGTCTGGTAAACTGAAAAAATTGACCTGACAAAATATTTTTCAACCATACATTTTCTTTTAACCGTACTTCCACCGTGCTCTTCGTTTCTACTTTTAGCTTGATCTACTCCGGCAATGTGCCACCACAAACATGCGCTAGATTCTCCTCTGTGGTACTGGCAATCGAGCCGGGTAGCTAGCTAGATAAAGTAAGCGTAACCATAGCGACAGTGGACAGCGAAGGTCAGTCAAAGAATTGCGATACAATTATTGACGGTCATACGTTGCATCCCGTCACCAGTGTGCAGAGGCGATGCAAAACAAAACGTGGTCAATCAACTTATGTTGTAGTGATGAGACTTTGTAGTGAGGCATACTTCAGCAACCCGTCAATGGCATTTATTTTATTCACCAACGTAGATTACTGTATTACTCACATTTGGCGAGAGGCAGGTGTTAATTTTGGACCCTGTTTTTGAAGTATTTACTGAAGAGCTTCAGATAAATATAACATTTCTGGAAAAACTATACATTAGTCAGGGCCAAAAGACTAGTACCAATGAAAGGTATGTTTCCCTGCGCTGACAGAGCAGCAGTTTATCCACCCTCTAACCCAATAAACAAGAATTGTATATATGATTCAGATATTTATATCCATAAATTGCACTATAATAGTGATGAGAAGGCGTTCTACTTGTAAAAAGTTGATGAAAATGTACAGTATATCTATATATATATTCTTACATTGGTAAGTGATTTTTAGCTGTACGCAATTAACCAATGCATTCCCTTCACGTTCACACAAACTGAGAAACAAGGAAAGTAGTGTTTGTTGGAAAAATAGTAAATTGTTTTCATATTTGTATACATTTGGTGGGGGTTGGAGCCATGAGATGATCCATGATAAGACACTGCCCTCACCTTGAGTCTTAACTTACTTTTTTTTTTATACTGCTTTCTGTCGTCCTTCCTACCTATTCAAGCTCAGATTCATCCAGCTCGTCCTTGACACTTACTCTGTCCCCAACACTCATTCAACCCTCCATCACACTATCATACAGTGAACTAAACATATTCATAAGTGGCAAGGTCTTTGTCAGTAAATTACCTTTTAGCTTTAGAACTGATACACCTTCCAATTTCTTTATTTGTGAGATTAAGCACATCTACAGTCACTCAACATCGTAAATGCTTAAAGGACCAGTGTGTAAGATGGAATTCAATATTCATAAGTATGTTTTCATTAGTGTATAATCACCTGAAATTAAGACATGTTGTGTTTTTGTTACCTTAGAATGAGCCCTTTATATCTAAAGAGGGAGCTGGTCCTCTTCCACAGAGCCTGCCACATAGCACTGCCATGTTGCTACAGTAGCCCAGAATGGACAAACCAAACACTGGCTCCAGAGAGGGCTTTTCACACTGCAGTTAGCCGCAGGCTAAGAATGCTTTCACACTGGCACAATCCTGGCAACATTCTAAGTGGGCTAACCCCGACTTTAGCCTAGAGCTTGCTGGCCCTGCTCCGGAGAAAATCGACTAAACACGGGGAGCCAGTGTGAAACGGGGCTAAGTTAGCCCAGGGCTATCCTTAGGCTAATCTGCTAATATGCGCTGTGAAAGCCTATGAGAGGGCCTTTCATATTTCGCAGCCACTGTAGTTTCTCCTACACGCTTGGAAGGGGAGGGTGAGCAGAGGGGTTATCAGTGGGTTGCAATCTGTAACCTCACCGCTAGATGCCACTAAATCCTACACACTGCTCCTTTAAGTGTTAGCAGTAGAGCTCTTCACAAGTCCAAAATAAATACGTTTTCAAAAAAATAAGACCTGATCCAAATGAGACCTGAGGATAATTAGACCCGATCTGAAATGGGATTGACCCGAACAGAACCTAATAGAGAGAGAACACCAGCTGCAGCAGAGGCTACTTACTGCAAAAATAATGTGTTTACTTCAAAAGAGAAATTTACAGAAATAATTGAAAGTCCTATTTTCACCCCCTGCAACAACAATAAAACATTCTGTAGCCAACTGGACTATAGATAGACGAAGATAATAATTTTTTACCAATTTAATATCTGTGAAAAACATTATTGTCATTTAATAGCATACATTTTTCAGAGTCTACTGATTTCCTAAAATATTTTCTCCTCCTGTGTTTATGATTTAAAACATGATCAGAGCTGTTACTGAGTAACCTTAGATCCACTCAGCTCCACTTAGACATATTGACACACACAACCAACACCCGAGGCAGTTAAACGAGACCCTGCCCAACATGATTACATAATTAAACTGAGCTGATTAAACTTAGCAGTGATCTATCAGAGACACAAAGAGGATTTTGTTGTTGGCATCACTGAACAGGTACAACGACCAAACCACCACATAAGTTGCTTTGTGTGTGTTTGTGTGTGTGTGTGTGTGTGTGTGTGTGATGACAGATGGCATAGGACAAGGTTTCTGACTACACTTGAACCTGGGACACTTCATAACACTGCACATGCCTTAGACTGCTCACTGTGTGTGTGCATGTTTGTGTGTGTTTTCAATAGAGGGCACCCAAGGAGAGACCTTGAGACATCGTCAAACTCTTCGGTTCTTTCCTGTATTGTTACTGTACACACTGACTCTAATTTGATAGCTACATATGATAAAAAGAAAAATCACCCTCACACACATGCACCTTCATACTGAACAGCATATCAAGATTTGTGGTATTTTACCATGAAACCCTCGGGACAGACTCACCCTATAAAATACACACACACCCGTGTACAGAGTGGTACACATTCAACACACACACAAACTCAGTCATTGACACTTTCTTCCTCCTTATTATCGCACACTGTCCCTCTCACCTCAGCCTGTTCAGTCTCTCTTCTCTTCCCTCTTGCCGGGGTTTGAAATATTTATTCTACCTCTCTGCTTGTTTGACGTCCCAGGTTTATTCATCGCTCTGGGTGGCCTGGGCTGCGCTGCCAGCTCCTGATGCTCTCTGGCTCAGCTATAGAGAGGACACTATATTATTCTCAGTCACACTAATATGTACACCACCTACATCAGTGCTTTTACAGTTCAGCAAGCAATACAAAGGGTTTGAAATTGCTTGTCACATTTGTATTTTGTTCAGTCAAGTAATAACATCAGCACAGCAGCACAGTACAGTTCCACACAGAGATGCAAAGCTATAGTTGTGGTAATGGTATTGATGATATCACCAACAGAAATAATACTAAGAGCAATATTATAATAGCAATACTAATAATAAGAACAATAACAGCAACTGCAGCAGTGGGTGCAGAGGAGGAGCACGGGGGCAGCAGGTGCAACCATAGATCCAGACTCTACAGCTCCGGAGGCAGAAACACCTGCAGAAAGCAACAGAAGGAGAGAGAAAGGGGAGAGAAAGCACACAACTACGGGAAGAAGTTGAATTAGTAACAAACCTAAGGAGACAGATATCTTTTTCAGCAGTTGGTGGTGGCCAAACTAGAACTAAAAGGAGAGTGAATATTGGACTTACATTCATCAGGTGGCCAATAATGTTGCTCTGTGTCTGCTGGACATTTGGTAACAAGTTAGCCATAAGGCCGTATTCAGACCAAATCAGGCGCTGCGGCGAAAACACCAGTCCTTAGAACCTTACGTGGTGATAATGTCAGTGTTGTGTTAACAGCTTGTTTCCAGTGCCCCCAAGTGGCGAAAAACAAAAATCAGTTAATGCAGCTTTAAAGTTTAATTTTATATAAATAAATTAATATTTTTAAGCTAAACTTTTAAAAAATGTTAATTCATGAGACAGAAAGAGACAAAAAAAAGAGGAGGGAATCACAGAAAGTAAAGTCACTTTTTATTACTGCACCTGTTCACAATTTTGTACTACAATGGTTCATTTTCAGTGTTCAAAGGTGAAATATTGCGTGTGTGCGTATGTGTGTGTGCGTGCACGTGTTTCCTGGGCTACACTACAGTGTGTATCTAAACATAAGCATGGGTCCAGCAGACATACATCAGACCAGCACATAGGGGAACTTATGGTAATGTAATGGACACGCCCCTTTTTGGATGGATAGAAAACCAAAGATCCTATAGATGTCATGTGTTCATACGTATTTGATTGAATCACCAGGTAACGTTAGGCTAAGTGTTGTTGTAAATAACCAACCTGTTAATAGCCAACTGTTTGAGCTAGGCTAGCCCAGGCGTGGCCTTGGACCTTGATGACACGATGCAGGTCTGATGTATACTGGAGTAGCCACACAGCACCAAGGCTCCACCCTCTCATCAAAGCTCTGTTTTATGGACGTACTGCTTTAGTCTCCCACGCCCATGTCTGGGTCCAATGACCGAGGTTTAAGGACACGTGCACACAAACACCCGCTCAGACACATGCACCAGGGACATATGGGCACTCACAGGGTGGGAAGTATGAGGGTGGTGGAATGGAGAGGTCTCAATGCTGCAAGAATTTCCATGTGTACACACTCACACAGACACCCACACAACCTTATCTGGAGATCAGCAAGAGGACTGGCTGACTGGTTGGCAGAGTAACTCTTCGCACCCTTATTTGATGAGGTCGTTCACCACAGCCAGAGAGGAAGCTGGCTCATGTTGGTACTGGGATGGTCAGTCATGAATTGTTACAGATAATGTATTTAGCTGATTTGTGGGCTGTGGTGTTAACTGTACTTATCCATTAATAGGCTAAATGCACAGGTGTCAGTATATGTACAAAGACAGTATATATGGTACAATATAACAGAAACAAAACCTCTTAAGAGCCACTGTAAGCTATTTGATGGACACTCCTACAAAAGCCACCTGCATTGCGTCTGAGTATGGCTCACACTTGCCCACTCACCGCCGCCTCTGTATTCACAGTCAAAGATTTCCAGAGTGAACCTGCCAAAGCCGCTGGGCCTCACTGTGCAGGACAGATTTACACTGTCGACCATTTAGAGCTATTACAATGCCTCCCTCGCAGAAATGCAAAGGGTCCGTCAGATTCATAGGCAGCCATTAATTTCCATAGTGTCTGGTCTTGCGCTGCTCCGCCATGCTCTCCTCCCCCTAGTGCCTGACATGGAGAGAGCTGCATAAACATTTATGCAGCAGTATTTTTTAAAGGCCCTCTGCAGTGTCTTGTAAATCTGCCCGCTGCTTTGATGTCTTATCTGCTGGGTGTGTGTGTGTGTGTGTGTGTGTGTGTGTTTAGGTATGCATAGACACCTTCCGTGTACATTTCTTGCTGCTCATCATCAATTTAATCAATTTAGAATTTTATGGGATTCAATTTCTGTCTCCAATAGAAATAATTGTGGCTATTAAAAAAATTAAAATAGCAGAAATAGACTTTTGACATAAAAAAAATATATAATTTTTATTCAGTTTTATGCCTACGATTAAAAGCACACGTTATGTCTTATGTCATCTCTGTCCCAATAGCTGAGTGGTTAAGGAGCATTCCACAGTTTGACTCATGACTGGAGGACCTTTGTTGCATGTCATGCCTCTCTCTCCCCACGTTTCCTGTCTCTGTCTGCGCAATGGAAATAAAGGCAAAAATGGTGAAAAAAGAATCTAAAAACAGCTCATGAAAAGTTGACATTTTGGATGGTTTTCACAGAGCAGCGACAAAATGCAGGTTAAATCATTGGGAGGTGGCCGATGTGTCCATCAACAGTAATGCATCCCATAATTAGGATCATAGAAGGTTTAAATGGAGAATGGAAAATTATTTATAATAAATAGCAACTAAATTTGTTTTTTTAATTTTTAGCTAGAGCATTGCACACCAATGTGCTTTTCATGGTTTCTCCTGCCTATACATTCCTTTTCTGTAATATTCACACCACTTATTTTTGTATTCAATTCCATGTCTCTATGTGAATGTAAAAGTATGTGCATTTACTTACTTGATTTTCACATGTAATGCCTCCTCCTCAATGAATGTAAGAAGAATAAAAAAGGGGTAAACCAATAAAAACTTTGGTCACAAAAAAAAAAAGTAGTGCATCCTCTTGGAGTGCCCTTGAGCAAGACACTGGACCTCCTACCTGCTAACAGTTATTTAGTCTTTGATTTACGCTGCTGCCCTGCATATCACACTGGACAAGCTCAACTGTGATTTAAGCTTAGGCCTACAGAGTAAGAACAAGCCAGCAATTGTGCCGCGGCCCAGAGACAATACATTAACTGAAGATTTTACTAAGACACGTTCTCCCTTTGGGAATGTTTCCTCTGAAAACCACAGATAATTAAAGCATTGCTCTTATAGTCCCTTCCCTCCTGGATGGGAAATAGATTAATTGAGTCAATAAATTGAAGTAGTGAAACCAAACAAAATATCCAAACATTTTCTTAATATTCCCAGGGAAACAGTGACAATGTCTGTCTGATTAGTGCCCCCTGGACATATCGCCTCCTCAACAGATTTGTTAAATGCTGTTTATGTAACGGAGAGAGAGAGACTCCAGTGATTTACAAGCCTGTGAGTGTTTTAGTGATGGCTGGTGCAGGTCAAGGTAATGATCATAAATAAGAGGTGCAGGAGGGGGGGGGCTGAAGAACAAGTGAGAGAGGTGGATGAACATCATAACAAGTCTACGGACGGGTTCAAATTCCTACAGCTCATGGGTGTCGTAACTTACAGCACCCTGTGTTGACCCAAAAAGTTGTTCACACCGAGGTGGAAACATCTGCAAATACTCATATAGCACCGTCTCTTAGTGACACTTCATGGAATAATCTGTAGCAATATGTTACTGAATCTGAAGTGCCCGTTTTGTCAGAGTCAGTGGCAGCTGTTTGTCAATTCAAACTTAGCCTATAACATAAGCGTTTACTAAGTGGAGATTTACACATCGCTAATGTAAAACATTGATTATAGCCTCTTTATATATCATGTGGCCTCCTAAAACTGTTATTTTTGGCAATTATGTCAAAACTTGTGATGCTACAGGTGGTTTCTTAGTTGATTGATGATGTTCACTAGCAACAGATTTACACATTAAGTCTACTCAATACAGTTTTAAATGGTGCAACAACTAAGTAAATCACTAGTCTTAGAATTTGCTAGTAGTTACTGAGAACTTAGCAAGGACTTTACGGATATCTGATGCATTTCAATCCTGCTAATGATATTGTAGGCATTGTAATGTTTTCTTTTCTATGCCCAGAATGTCTTGCTTTTGTTCTCCTACACTGCAAAAACTCTATTTCTAATAATTCAAGTAAATATCACTTTCCTTGTCTTAATTAGCAATTTTATCTTATTTGGCGTTATGTTTAGCTAGATGCAAGCGACATATCTGTTACAGGACCTCCAGTATGCTTTGACACTTATTTGAAGCTCTAAAGTTTTAAGACAAAAAAAACATCTTATTTCAATCTTATGTTAATAAGTACTAAACACAAAGTGCTACGAACGCTGATCTGAATGTCATTGTTTTTGCAGGTATTTGGTAATAAACCAAAGTATTGGGCAAATTGAAATTTTGACCTGGTGATAGCACTAGATGAAAAGTCAGGATCACCAAAGTCTTGGAGATTCATCCTCAGGGGAACATGATTGTCTGTACAAAATTTCATGGCAATCCAATAGTCGATTAGATATTTGAGGCTGGGCCAAAGATGTGGACCCACTGATCGACATTGCCATGGCTAGAGCCACAGCACCAGTAGTCAGGTATACAGGTAGTCTTTGTGAACATTTGTTATGTTGTTTTAAGACTTCTGGTAGCTGGACATCCTGACTTGTTTTAAGAAGTGAAGATCACTTACTGCATTGGCAGCCAAATGTGCTTGTTTCATGCAAAAGAAAGCTCATATCTAAAATGTTTTCACTTAAATTTGCAGCATACTTTGTTAAATGTCTCAGTAACAGTAAAAACCAAGTTATTCCATGAACAGATTTAACTGAATGCCTCAACCCAGACAAGCAAACACACTTACACACTCTCACACCCACATTCATACACTCACAGACTTAGCTACGGTCTGTGTTATTGTACCTGAAAGCCCTTGAGACAGACTCACCCTGTAAAATACACACATATTCTGATAGGATTGTGTAGTTGTAGCTTTCTGTTTGCTCTTGTTACTCATGTTCCTCTTGGATTGGCTGTACTGAACTGCACTGCACTTCTCCCCTATCAGTTTATGACTGCACAACCTAAAACTGGATGGAAAATAAATATTGCACTTTCCATTTACTTGGAGGCTGAACGGTGCACAAACAGCAGCACAATCAACTGCTAGGTGTTCATACATTTCTGAGGGGAATGATGTTCATATGATCTTTGCAGCTTTTTCATCATTTTATCAGACTTTAAATGTGTTCATCTTGACCACTGAGATGTAAGATAGGGATTGAGGAGTCTCTGCAGAAGAGGAAACCCGGACAGCGATAAATTGCAGGCTTGACCTTTCACCCCTGGGTCACCCTGCACACACTCCGCTCATGGTCGCCTGCTCAACTTCCCAAACCACCCAAGCTGCTTCACCCTTCTACATGTGACTTCCCCTCAGGGGAGAGTCATTTATAACGACCACTGCTTTAGTGGAGTATGGTAAAGTCTTGGGCCGTCATAATCTGAAAGGCCTCAAAAATATTCTGCTCCCACCAGACCTGATCCTCCCTCTGCTTCAAGGTTCAACTGGGCCCTCTTGTGGATGAAAATAAACATTACACTATTATGTGAGGGCATTCAATTCAAGTCAACTTGACTGGCATCAGTGGAAGAGATGTCCAGAATGCTGCTGCTAGAATTTTGACTAAAACTACAACAGTTGACCTCATTACAGCAAGCTTTTTTACTTCATTGGCTCCCTATCCATGTCATATCAGACTTTAAGGTGCCACTAATGACTTGTAAAATTGTAAATGGGCATGACCCTTCATACCTGTCTGATCTCCTTGAAACTTATATTCCATCCCGTGTCCTCTGCTCTCAGAATACAGGCCTCCTGTCTGTCCCCAGAGTTAAAAAGAAGTCAGCATGCTGCAGGGCCTTTTCCTATCATTTTCACCTTAACTTTCAATGAATTGCCTCTTTTTTTATTACTTTGGGCCCTCATACTTGTTACCATTATCCTTCTGGGGGGTGGGTCTCAGTCTCAGTCATGGACGATGGCGACTATGAGTCACTGTCATTTTTTGTCTTTTTGTAGTTGTTTATTGCATCTCTTTGTGGTCGATATCTGTCTCTCTGATGCCCCTTTTCCACCAACATGGAACGGGTTCTGTTCAGGGTTCGCGCACCTAATTTTGAACCGTTTGGAGCATTTCGACCAAAAATAAATTGGTTCAGGACCCAAAAAGCTGTTTCCCAGCTGGAACCAAAAAATAGCAGATTTTCTTTGACCTGAAGTGCGAACCGTGACGACATCAGGGGGCGTGTCTTATTCTACAGGTTGGAAAGAGAGGATGGAGAAGACAACAATGGCCTATGGTCTACTATGGTAACAGTCTTCTTATCATTAATAGTTGGTCCAAAAAACAAATATCTGTAATAACAGAACAAAAGCTCGCAGGTAATCAACGCGATCCGCCATCTTGCTACTACTATTTACTTCTGTTGTGCATTGTGCAACACCCTCCGTTGATGACGCATCCTTGATTACAATGTTCTGCTCAAAACTGGTGAAACACAGGCTGGTTTTCTAAATAGCACCAAGGCTCCAAGAATCCTGAACCAGAGCTAATTTGGTGGAAACAGGGCAAGAGTGTGTTTGAAATCACATACTAACATACTGCATACTACATACTCAGTCAGTATGTACTGCATACTGCATACTGCATACTAAATTAATGACAGACTGTTCACACTGAAGTACTCAAGCAATACGTCTTCTCTGCATCACATGACTGTATTGATCACATGACCAGTCCCAGCTACCGTTGAATGAAAATTCACATATATGGATCAACGTAACCTCTTCCACTAAATTTAATATTTTCCAGTATAATTTTAAGGCAAATAAAAATTATTAAATGTTTCAGTGTTAAATATGTGAGCTCCAGCGTTGTTCCTCTGAACTGTATCTTAACATCCTGTGTCCTGAGTAGCTTCTGTTTCACCTTCACTCTCCATCATTTGTAATTATTTTACCGTCTCTTTGTGGTCATTTTGTGTCTTTTCATAATTGTTTGATTGACTTTCCAACAAAAAATGTTGACAGTCACTTTAAAGAGAGGTTCAGGGCCTGTGCCCATTCATTAATCCATCCATGGTCTCAATGTGTCTATTAAGCCTTAGTAGTCAAAGTACATGTCCAATTTGCCAAAGAGAATATTGATAACTTTCTGAAAAACACAACATCTCTCCAACCCTCTGTTTGTTTGTTGTCCAACAGCCACGAGCACATGAGCATCCATACTGTGTGCCAGTCTGTTTGGCATCACCCAGAAGTTTCTCAACGTTTTCTTGGATTCACATTCTTCACATAAATGTTAACTGTCATTCTGAATTTCCAAACTGTAATTTTACTGTTATTATTTTCGTCTGTTCTGTACACATGACATCTGTTGTATATCTGTTCGTCCTGGAAGAGGGATTCCTCCTCTGTCTTTCTCTTCCTGAGGTTTCTTCTGTGTGCAGTAAAACCACATAATCATATGTTCATACTGTTAATCCTCTAATACGTGTAGATATATATGCTATCTGTGGCACCAGGGAGTGGCAGTTTGAAGGAGGATGACGATGAAGATGCTGCCTCAGCCCGGTCGGGCCGGTTATAAGGAATCAGGAAATGATGTTTTTCACATCAAGCATGTATCATGTCTAGTTTCAGAGACAACATGCATGCCATTGCTATTGTCTGTTGCTTTTCATCAATTTACATACCAGTACCACTGTCATTGGGTTTACCACACCCTGACGCTGCTTTATGGCTCGATTCATTGTACCCATGGCTGCCTAAATGTATTGTATGCACAAAGACCAGAGCATTCAAGATATGATGTCTTTATTGCAATTTAGAACAATGGACACTATAGTTATTATCACACTCCAATGTGTCAAACATCCATACAGTTTAGTGGGTAGGTTAAAGTTTGAGACACAGTGAGTCTTTTATACCATTTATTACGTTTTCATGCTCTGAGGGTTATGAGTCAAGTTTATTTATGAATACCATTTAATCAGATAAAAATAATTTTAACGCTGTCTATCTAACGTCTGATTTCAATGTACCATTGCAGGCTTCTGCATCGGACGTTTCTGTTTCCCAATTGGTTTTGTCCCTCTATACCCACAGGGCTTTATGGGACCAGTTTAGCCGGTTATGTGGGATTTCGGCAGAACAGGAATTTCAAGGGAGAACTTGCCCAGGCTTCAGTGTTTGTGTTCCTTAAGGGGACGACTGCTCCAACCGGTTTTCTGGGGTGGTGAGATGAGAGGAGGAGGGTGTGGGGCGTTCTCCCTCACCTTATTCTTCTCTCTTTCTCTTCATTATCGCGCTTTCACTCCCTCTCTCTCTGTATCCCTCAGTCCATCTCAGTGTAGTCTGAGCGAGCTAAAACGGTGCCCGGCAGTGAACGGCTGAAGGAGTCCTCGGTTGTATGAGGTGAGTTACCATTGATTACGCTCTGAGTTGTTGCCTGAGGGTCAGAATAGATTGGCTGACTGACAGGTGGGTAGAGTAGGTGCAGGTACGTAGGACTGAGCTGACATACAGGAAACGATCATGGCCTTATCAGGCCTTTCATGATCATTACAGGGTGTGTGTATGTGGGTTTGTCTTTGTGTCAGTAACCACACTTTGTTCACACAATGTTGTTATAAAATGTACTCAGGCCTACATTTACAATACAGCATGAAGTCTATATAAATAAACAGAAAGCTGCTTGTCAATAATAAGAGATGTGGAGGCCTTTAATTAAGCAAACACAATGTGCAATAGAACAACTCGCAAACCACTTTTACACATGCTCAGGTATCATATTGAGGACATTTGAGACAAGAGATGCATTTATAAGTGTGTGTGTGTGTGTGTGTGTGTGTGTGTGTGTGTGTGTAGGGTGGAGCTCATACACAAGTCTAACAGACTGAAGGTTTTAATATTGAAATGTCTGTCATTCTCCATTTATCATTTATTTGCATAAAAGCTGTATTCTCTAAATATACTGTGGTTGTCACAGTTAAAATGAATGAGTGACAGGTTGGTTTACTCAGCATCACTCTCCACTGATGGTCATTCCAGCCACATTATTAGTCTGACAAGCTGACAATGAGAAGCCACTGGAGTATCGAAAGCAGCTCGGACAATAGCTTCCAATGGCTGCCTTGGCTGCTCCATTTGTTCAGAACAGCATCAGCTGATATTATGTGACAGCTTTGAATGAGGTCTGAACACCAAAACTTCCTCTTACAACTCTGGTTTCGATCAAACAACAAACCTCCCAGCGGATGGGAGGTGTTTGAGTAAGGCTTACATTAAAGCTGCAGCAGTGAGATATACAGCCAGTTTGTTATCTACACGGCCTGTATCTCTTTATAGGTGGCATCCAGGACTACATATTTGCACATAATAGAGATGTAATAGAGGAATACACAGAAATAATAGTTAGACACAGTGACAACTTTTTGTGTGTGTGTGTGTGTGTGTGTGCGAATAATATTCTGGAGATTGCAGAGCAGGCACATAAAGGCAGACAGGTCTTTTCTTGCTCTGCTGAGGTGATCTGAACAGCCACTTGCCTGACATATCCTGACATGTCGAGGGAGTCTGATCCACACTGATGAAAATACTAAATAGTTTTCAATGCATGTATTTGTGCTTTTAAGTGACCATGTGTGTGTGTGTGTGTGTGTGTGTGTGTGTGTGTGTGTGTGTGTGTGTGTGTGTGTGTGTGTGTGAGTGAGACAGAGAGCAGAGGTGACACACATTAAGGATTTCAGTTTGCAGCCAAAAAAGTCACCTGTTTGCGTTGAGACTTTCAATCAACAAATGCTCTTATTATGGTACTTTGTAAAAGCTGATACACAGTTTTTAAATGATTAATGTGTTGCACATATATGGTTACACATACACATGCGCAAACTGTAAAAGCTGTGTTTCATGAACTTGACACACAGACTGCAGACTTAGTGCCAGACCTGGCAGGACCAGTCTAGCTAGTTTTAATCATCCTTGATATAGCAACAAAATTTGCTCCCACATTTGTGTAACAGGGACGGCTTATGAAAGTGCAGCGCCAGCAAAGTGTGCGGCACTGTACGACTTCAGATGCACAACTCAGGCTATAATGCCCAAGCCTTTAATAACTCTGTAACTGAGTAACTGATTTACTATGTTTCCATTCCATTAGTAGTTTGAAGTTTTCTTATTTAGTAAAGGCATTGAATTTAGTGTGTGTAAAGGGTTGTAAGGTCAAGTCAGGTCAAGTCGAATACATCTGAAAGTAAAATTCACTTTAAAAGCATTCAATACAACTTTATTCTATCCATCAAAAGTGAAAAAAACATTTTCTATCTTTCTGAATCTCTCTTTTGTTGTTCAGTCTGACTCAAGGTCAAAGGTGATCGCCATAGCAATGGAGTGCTTCAACAACCTACTCCTTAAACTGCGGGAGGTCCACGAGCGAGAAGTGGAGGGTAAGTGGAAATCATGAAAACAGCAGCCACTGGTAACAGAAAAAAGAGAGAGAGAGTTGTAATGCAGCTGTAATTTCCAGGAATGATTTCACCACAAGTCCTCATAACCAGGCATGTTGTGTTTTTGACTTCCAGGGTGGCAGATGAAAATCCAAGAGCTGTCAAACAAGAAAGGCTGGTGAGTGGGTTCTTCATCTCCCTGAGGTCGTAGATGATCATGTTTAGACAACGCTGACAAGATATTCAAGTTTACCGATACACAAGCTCAGCCTCTGTGGGAGCCATGCTCAGGCCTGAAGTCTTTGTGGACCAGGCAGGCAGGCAGGCAGGCATGCACGTCCCGCACCTGGCCCCGTGTTCGTCTGTGTCATGTTTAGCTTGTAAGGAAGCTCATGTTGTAACAAGTCATTCAGTCTGGTACTGAGTCACAAAATCTTTGTTTTGTTTCTCCTTCGAACTAGTGAACAAACCACTGGCAAAAGAAGTGGGATCACTTTAGGTTCTTGATACAACTGGATGTCAATTCAAGAAAGTCTTTGAGTCAGTTTCAAATGCTGTAGAAGAAAGTGAAATCATCTGATCACCATCAAAACATTCTTCCATTTAATCTAATTATTTAATTGTGAGTCAACTGGGTAATACATAGGTTGTGTCAGTGGCTAATCGAATTTTGACTGATCAGAGCCTGACAGATACTGAGGCAGGTACTGATATTAATATTTAAGTGTCTGACCAGGACTAATAATCAATCAGTCAATAGAAATTTGGTCTTAGGCCAGATGACATCAGTCATATAAACAACAGTAAGAACTAAGAGTCTACAGCCTTGCTAGCTGTTGTGTGAGGTTGTACTTAGACACAGTGGTACTTTGAGCTAAATGCTAACGTCAGCATGCTAACATCCTTAAAATGACAATGCTAACATGCTGATGTTTAGCAAGTATAATATTTATCATGTTCACCATCTTAGTTTAGCTTGTTAGCATGCTAACATTTTGCTAATTAACACTAAACACAAAGTACAGCTGAGGCTGATGGGAATGTCATTAGTTTTGCAGGTATTTGTTCACAAACCAAAGTATTAAAAATTCAAATTTTGACCTGATGGTGGCGCTCAATAAAAGGTCAGAGGATCAGCAGAGTTATTACAATTTATCCTGAAGGGAACATGAATGTCTGAATCACATTTCATGGTAATACATCCAATAGTTGTAGATATTTCAGTCTGGACCAAAGTGGTGGACTGACTGGCATTGCCACCCATCAGCCAATATTCATTTTTTTATATAAACCTTTTTTTTATGTGGCCGGCTGCGGCTCAGATATTAGACCAGGTCATCCACTAATCACATGGTTTGAGGTTCGATCCCCAGTTCCTCCTGTCGACATGATGCATCAATAATAATTATCCAGTAATATAGTGATATAACGCGACAGGGGCCATTCTACATAATAAGTATTTTTTCTTATTCAGAGAAGACGTATTATTCTGTATCTCACTGATCGTAGAAAGACTGACCTGCTATCTGATTGGCATGATGTTTTGATAGTAGATATTTTAGTAACTCTTGTTTTATGTGTGTGCGTTATTGTGTGTATGCATGCATGTAAACAGTGACACAAAGCGAATGGAGGAACTGTTCACCAAAAACCAGCAGATGAAAGAGCAGCAGAGATTACTCACCGAGAACATCAAGACACTGGAAAACAGGTACTGATGTACAATCCGCTTTTGTTTTGCATTTGGATGTGGATGTGTGATATGTGTGTGAGTGCGAGTGAGTGTGTATATAAGTTATACAGCATAGTAAGGGAGTCATGGCCTCAACATGAAAATGTCATTTGGCATCACTAAATAATCACGTGTCACAAGGCAAGGAAAGGTAACACTCATTGCTTACAAATTCAACTTTTCACTTGTAAAAGGTAGAATGTCTTATATCTTCTTTTAAAAGTTACATAGTCTCGCTTTACAGTAATATCAAGTCACAGTCTATACATACTGTATACCCCACAAAGCTTTCAACCATATTTAGTTTGCTCTTTGTTTTGTGTATGTGTAGGACTTGAACTATTCAGACTTTGGCAACTCCCAGTCGTAGTATCTAAAAGGAGACCGTGGCAAACAACAATGCCATGACTGATATGATAACACATAAACATTCTATGTCATGCTCTGATATAATATCTACCATGAACTTGAAAAATGTGTACAATGTTTCATAATATCTCAGGAGAACCACTTTAAGTAAAATGCTCCCCAAGGAGATAACTTGGAAATTAAAGCTCAGGCTTACATTCTTCAGTGGCCACAAGTGACAATTATCGGATAATGCTGAAAGCTAAAACCTACTGAAAAAGTACAGAAGAGTCATAAAGTCAGCGAACTGAGTACTGTCG
Source organism: Macquaria ambigua (assembly GCA_008360985.2). Lineage (NCBI taxonomy): Eukaryota > Metazoa > Chordata > Actinopteri > Centrarchiformes > Percichthyidae > Macquaria > Macquaria ambigua. The sequence continues at coordinate 243,906 of VMKM01000513.1, forward strand.
ATTATACAGCCATATTTACCATTAGCCACCATAAGCTACTGGTCATACCCATAGACTGTATATAAAGATGGACGACGTGTCTCCACTTCCTCCTACTGTACAGAAATGAAGCCAAAATATCCCGGATAAGGACCCATCTTGCGCTGGTGAGGTCATTTGGAGCCAGAGTCTGTGCAGTAGTGATCCGCAAGGTCCCGCCTATACACCCGCTTGAACCAATTGCAAGCACACCGCAAGTTGTCAATCATGACGTCATACCCTCTTTTGATAGCATCAGCAACTAATTAAGATCAAACTTATCCCAAAAATCAACACTTGAACAAACATCAGCGTGATAAGAACTACCTAAAATGACAGAAACCATCTTTGGGAAAAGTTTCATTGACGTACTTTGATTTCTTTGTTTGGCCCATGTCCGCTAACATGGAGGAGTCCGGGTTAATGACCTATGCTGCAGCCAGCCACCAGGGGGCGATCCAGATGTTTTGGCCTCACTTTTGGGGAGCTGTCATGTCGTCCATCTTTATATACAGTCTATGGTCATACCAGACCAAGTGAGGCTGTAGCAGCAAAAACTCCTGAGTGTGTTGAACTGAGCAACAGTGCGTTTTATTACTTATAAATTCAACTTTTCATTTGTAAGAGGAAATGTGTTATTTCTCCTTTCAGAGTTCACAGTCTCACTTTAATGGATTGTTAAATAACTTCAGAGGGTGATGCATTTAGAAGCTGAACATTAAGCTTATGAGTATTACAGAGTGTTTTCAAATCAGTCTAGTTATTAGGTGTGTGTTTCTGATGTTGTGTGGTTTTCTGCTGCCTGTGTAGGCTGAGGGCGGGGCTGTGTGACAGATGTACAGTAACTCAGGAGGTTGCCAAGAGAAGACAGCAGGAATTTGAAGCCTCACAGATACAGACTCTCCAGCACATCTCTCTACTGGGTATTTTGTTTACGTCTGTCTTTCTAATCAGTGACCCAACCAACCAACCACCCATCCATTCATCATCCTTCACATGCCTCTTATTTCACATTTCTTATCAGTCTTGCGTCCCTACTAAAACATTTACTTTTTTAATTCAATCCCCGTTTCTTCTTTCCCATCTGGCATTTGGTGTTTGTTTCTATCAGCTTTCTTTGAACGCCATATCCATGTTTTTCCTTTCCACTAAAAATACATTTTACATTTTGTTGTTAAGTGCTCTGATCATGACATGTGGTCTGTGTTGTAGCAGGAGAGATGAACAACCTGAAAAAGGAGAACAAGAGACTTAGAGATGAGATCAGGAATTTAGGAGCAGTGCTCAAGTGAGTATATGGTATTTGATTATAACGTTTTAGGATGAGTCAGCTTCAATCTTCGTTCTACAACTTTCAAAAACAACTATTTCTCATTTTTAATGATCATTTTTGTTATTACTTGAAGTATTTCTCATAGTAGTAGTGAATGCAAGAAATATGTGGCCACTATATATGTTATATATGTTTGTGAGGAAAAAAGTTTGATATTCATTTTTATAACAATTTTGTATACCAAAATATACATACCTTATATATCAACACATTTTGCTTGTATGACCAATACCATAACAATTACCATTCAAAAAGGATCTCAGTGACAACTCCCAGGAGTTGATTGTGGTCCGCCTGAAAGCAATTTCTCACACAGCAACTGTGCAATACTGTGTGCGTGTGTGTGTGTGTGTGTGTGTGTGTGTGTGTGTGTGTGTGTAGCAGAGGTCACAGTGACCACTCCTCCAAAAGCAACACCACCACAGAGGTCAAACCAAACAGCTCCCCTGACCTTTCACCCTCTTCTGGACCTGAGGCCCTCGTCACTATAGCAACCAGCAGGGCCAGCAACCAGCCAGCAGATGGAGATGTTGCAGTGAAAACTGAGGCAGACCAAAGAACTGAAGGTGAGGATGAAGAAGGTTTTGCTTGTTTGTTTGTTGATTATCATGCTCTCATTCTTACATAAATTCATGTTTTCTGTTTCTGATCAAACAGAAACTGAACACAGACATTTGAGAGGGATGAACAGAAGCCACTTTGTAAGTCTCTAAATCAGGTCACTCTCATATGCATAAACATTTACATGCAGTTTTTAACGTTTTTTCTGATGCATGTGCACGCAAAAGAAATAGTCAAACATTTTGGGAAATACTCTTATTCACTTTCTTGCTGAGAGTTAAATAAGACGATCAACACTACTCTCATATCTCTCCATTAAATATGAAGCTATAGCCAGGAGATGGTTAGCTTAGTTTAAAATTAAGAGTTGAAACAGGGAGAAACAGATGGCCTGGCTCTGTCCAAAGGTTAAAAAAACCATCCACCTAGCGGCACTTCTAAAACTCACTAATTAACACGTTATATATCATTTTTGTTTAATCCTTAAGAAGTGTAAAAACAATGAAAGTTTTTTTGGACAGATCCAGGCTAGCTGTTTCCCTTGTTTCCAATCTGTATGCTAAGCTAAGCTAACCATCTCCACACATGGTCATTTTTTTGCTTTCTGCCCTTCTCCACTCTCACAGGAGTCATACAAGCCTCTTTCGCTGTCGACTCTCGCATTGCCATCCTGGAAAACAGAACATAGTGTAACACATGTTGGAGAGAGGAGGTGAGACAGGGGGATATAGGAAATAGCAAAAAGGGCTGTTGTGCCACTACATTAGAGTATGTAAGTAATAAGTCACATCAGTGAAACTGAAAGCCAAAGAAGAACGATCAAAAGTCAGCACTCGGCTTCTATCGCTCACATTAAAGACTTTTTGTATTCCCTTACACTACTCGTTACTGAAAAAAAGTAATCCCATTACTGTGATGAGTTACTAAGTAATGTTTTTCTGCCCAACACTGTGGCCTAATAACCTTTTTAAGCTCTCCCAATCTGTCTGGCCTCTGTTTCTCATAACTTAGAGCTCAGAGTGTTGAAGGACTGGACCAGCGATCCACCATCTCTCCTCAAGAACTGAACCCCAGCAGACATGTGCTCCACGCTCCTGTCCCCTGTCGTCCTCAACCAATCAAGAGCAGCCCTGTTACTCTCCCCTGGCCCTTATCTGAATCCTCCGACTGGGTTGCTTCAGCTGCTGCAGGCACCAGCCTGGTGGTGCAACCAAACCTGCCACGCTTTCCCAACCTGGTCCCAACTAACCAACATGCCAGTCCTAGAAGGCAGGTTTTTGGGTCTCCCTGGCACAAGCAGAGCACTCCTCAGCCCGCTGCCAAAGAGCCAACTGTGTTGTTCAGGTTGAGGAGTCTGTCAGAGCAGGTGGAGAGTCAAACTAAGCACCAGGAGAAAAAGGAAATCCCACCATCCAAGGCTGAGAGGGTTCCTGGAGAAGGACTTAGAGAGGCTTATGATGGGCCTCTGGACCTATCGGATCGAGGAAAGTCCAAATCCAGCCAAACGCCAAGAGATGATTTGCCCTTAGCCTTACAAGGTGAAGAGAGAGTACAGAAGAGCCCTAACAAGGATGTGAAGATAAATTCATCTGCACACGAACCAGTATCACCTTCTCCTGTCCTCCCTCCCTCATCCTCCTCTACACAACAAGAGGAAGAGCCTACCAGTGACCATAACCACAAGGTAATTTTAGGCCTTTTAGCAACAAAATTCAAAGACATGGGGGTGATGGTAAATAGGGGACAAACAGGATTCATGGTATGATGGTTTTGTCACAGCAGGTAATCAAAGAGCAGGAGCAGACAGAGGAGGTGAATGGAAAGATAGACCAAAACAACGGGAAGAAGGTGCCTGTCCTCACCATTTCATTACGTCCAGGTAAAGAGCTTAGAGTCATATGTGTCTGTTTGTGTTGGTATCCATATATTTACTGTGCACAGGTGAATAATTTACTCGTGTCATGTTTCTGTAACAGTAGTAGTGCTGGAGACTCTGAATTCTGCTCTGCAGAAGCAAGAATCCTCAAATGGCAAGGTAAGGTAATTCAAGCCAACAAAGCAGATACAGTGGAGGCTGTGTTAGCATATATTTGCTTCAATATCACCCTTTTCATATACAATTATCAGCTGTTTCTAGTTTATTTCAACTTGAAGTAAAGGTTGCATTCAATTGTGCTTCCTCTTCTTCATCACAGTCATCGTCACCAGCAGTTGAGCTAGAAAGCAGCTCAGACGAGCAGCACAAGGAGGAGACTGTGCTAGGACAAGAAAGTGAGCAGGGATGCAAGAGGAAGAGGGCATCTGTGGAGACAGAAACTGACAGAGACTCGGACATAGACAGTAGGTATCAGTTCAAATGGTCTAGTCCTTGTGTGTCTTCCCTTCTTCCTTTCTTTCTTTCCCTCTTAGGTGTGGTCTTCAAATCAAATCACATTTCCAAAGCTTTATGGATTAAGATTTTTTTCCCCTCTGTGGTCCACATTCATTTCACTTCCGGTTCTGTGGACACACATGATATTTAAGGGATACGGAATATGTTTTTTTTTTTTTTTGCTTTCTTGCAGAGATTTAAATTGGAAGATAGATGAAAAATGAAGCTACAGCCAGCAGCTGGTTAGCTTGGCTTTGCATAAAGACTGAAAACAGGGGGATAGTCTGGCTCCTTCCAAAGGTAACAAAATCCATCTACCGGCATCTTGAAAGCTTACGAATTAGTGTAAAAACATTAAGTTTTGTTTTCATAGGGAGGTTATGTGCTGAACTATTTCTCCAGGAAGTCACTGCGCCTGGCCAAGAAATAGTCCTGCACACAACCCCCCCATAAACTGCAAATGTGTTCATTGGTAGACTTGACAGGTGCTGGTAGGCGTATTTTGTTACCTTTGGACAGAGGCAGGCTAGCAGTCTTTATGCTAAGCTAAGCTAACCGTCTCCTGGCTGTTACTTCTGCCACCTTCATGTCATATTGGAGTGATCGTAATAATCAGTTTCTGACTTGTAAATTATTGTTATATTGTAAATGCAGAGTATTTTAATTCTCACACAACCAACTCTGTAATCATACAACCGTCTTGATGACGTGAATGCTCGGAAGTCGCAAACTTGGTATGAATCTTTCCCGTCTCTACCATCCATCCCATGTGACGTGAACACTGCATTTATATTTAACATATAGATATGAGTGTGGTATCAATCTTCTCATTTAAGTCTCATCAAGAAGCACATTTTCAAAAATTATACTGTCTATGCACTGATAAGCCAAAATCATGTAAATCAGATGAATTTTGAAGGGTATAATTATTTGATCTCAACTCTTTCAGATGTAGTCTTAAGTTCAACCAGGTCATTCAAAAGGACCAGGTCTTGGAAATGACTTCCGCTCAACTGATGTGGTCTCAATTACTGTTCGCCTAACTACTTCCTTCTGTTCAGTCTTTATTTATAAATGTACAAAAGTAACCAACATAAAAATCTCACCTTTTCTGGGCACTGTTTCTCCCTCACCAAAAGGAGCTGTTTAGAACAATGTCCTTTTTTTTCCTCACAGACATCCAGCAGGCGAGGAAGATCAAGATCACCGTGAGAACTGAGAAGAAGAGCCCTAGCTGAAGAGCATGATAAAACATTGACTTGGTGATCTCACTTAAACCTGCATCAGCTGATTGTTTTTTGGCCACTTGGGAGCAGCACAACAAGCTGTAAACACAACATTTACATATCATAACCCTATAAAGTTGATACAGCTAACAGCTAACATTAGTATTTAACTAACAAAGTATTTACACATCCAGCAGACATGGAGCAACCTTAGCATTAATTTGGAGTTGTGTTTGTGTCCACCTGACGAACACAAGTACAATATTCACTCTTGTATTAGCTCCGTTGTGGTCTCCACCAACTCCTGATAAAAATATCCTTTTCTCAACTTAGACTTAGCAAGTGGCTAACTTTGTCTCTCTGTTGCCATAAAACAATCTCTTAAACCAGAATACAATTTACTTTATTAGTATTATTGTTACAATTTAGCCGTTTTAACACCAAATAGAGGTAAATACCACACTTTATATGGAATGCAGATTTCAGAAGAGACTCTCAGTGATGGCCTTGTACACTTGTCGTAATCTACTACCATCTCAAAATAAATGTTGTTGAAATGCTACGCATAGGACCTTTAAAATGCATCATAATTAAGATAAGAGAAAGTTGTTATTGTAGTTCCTAAAAACTTTATATTTTTACATATAATGATAGAAGCCTTTCACTCAAGATCCTTTAGTTTTGGAGGCATTTATGTTTTGTTCGGTTATATTTTAGTGGTCCCAGTGGTAATCTCTAGTTCAGCTCTAGTGGTTCTTTCCCTGGGGATGAACATTTTCACTGAGTGCTTTTACATGAACCTTAATATTCCATTTAGTTCTAGGATATTCTAATAGTCAGCTTATGAGCTGGAACATTTGACGTCTTACTCTATATAGAGTTTGCAATAACTGGTATAAGTCCTGCTAAGAAAAATCTGATTATGCTAACTGGGTCATTTCAGTATTAACCAGTGCTTTATGTCATGTAAACATCCTATTCTATTGATTGTTGGGATTGGTAAACAACACATATTTAATTTCCATAGAGTCACTAAATCCAAAATAACAATAATAAAATGAGTATATAGAGAAAGCTATCTGACTTTACACTCTCTCCATCCAAATAAAACATTTCTTCCTCAACGGTTTTAGTTGAGGCTTAATGGTGAATATTAATGTGCAAGTAAACACTAGCACTCATGCTTTCAGCTTTGTGGTGGAGAACCGAGACACAGGCTTAGAAAATCACACATTTTGCAACACACACCAGGCCATTTTCACAAGGTACAGCTCAAACAGCCACCCTGAATATGACCAACTGAAGACGAGTGCAATAACTGAAGGTTTTCTCTTAGAAACCTTAAAAAAATAAATGGTCAGATTGAGACCTATGTTGAGTCTCCTCTCAGCTGTTGACTGGTCAAAAGTGATCACGACAATTATTGCCAATGCAGCGAACAGCCCTGTCATCACCGCCCCCCTTTCTAAAACTAAAATAACTATCCAATCAAATAAAAAATGTGCATTATTTGTTTTCCTTGTTTTACAGTCAAACAAACCAAACCAAACAGTGTTTGTGTTTCACCTGCTAACGCCTTAAACATTAGTTAAGTTAATATGTGACATTTCATGTGACATATTTATAGTTGTTTCACTTTCCTGGCATTGCTGTCACTGCCTGGCTATTTCTGCCACACAGCCCCCCCCCCCACCCTGTCTTAAGTGACCAACAAAGAAAAAAAGAAGAGAAAAACATGTTCCTCTTCCTCTTTTTCATTTTCAGACTGCACATATTTTGCAAGTATTAACTTTCCGCTCACAGCTGTGACGGCTTGTGGTAAGCCGGGTGGATAGAGGAGATAAAAACAGAGCGACAGAGGAGTCAGTTAAATAACCTTTAATTTTTGATACAGCACTGTAAAGGCAATGTGTCCATTTTGTGTAAATATATAAACTATTTTTTTAATGGAGATGCCCTAATCAATAGGCAGAATGAGCCAACATTAACTCAAAATATGAGATTCTTGTTATTTTTCCTTTATTTCTTTTTACAAAAGCGTGCACTTTTTATTATCCTGTGTGTGAAAACCTGTGCAGTCCTAATGCTGTTATATTGATTTCTGTTGTTTCTATCATGTCTCTCTAATGCCATTAGAGTCCATTAGGTACAGTACTTCAATGGTCAGTGGACAAAATAGCTTTTCCCTGCCATTCGCATCTCTCTGTTAATTAAAATGTGATTGACTGTGCCACTGTAAGTGTACTATTGTGTTTTGACTTTTACAGTATGCTAATCTATCAAGCTAAATGCTGTGTTATCGTGTGGTCTTAACAGATATTTAGTTTTTTAAAATGATATAATGCACACTCTTAGAAACTGTTGTATGAATGCACTACTTCTGATGCTGAAATAAATTTCCGTTCTCGAATGTTGCTCCTGTAGCTCCTCCTGTGTATGATTCAGCTCTTATATTTCGGATCATATCAAATTTTCCACACACCTCTTATAAACATAAGGTGAATAATCGTCAGCGAATGATGATGAGTGTTCTAGGAAATACAAGTTTTGATCGAGACATTATGGAAAACAGTTGTGGTGTGATGATCAGGGATGTAGAAATCAGTGGAAACCATCAAAAGTTTGTCATGTAGTATTGTGGTGTGGTGTGATACAACTTTAATGTTACAGGAAATCTGCTCCATAGTCGTCATCCTGTAAAACCATTCTATTCACAGATTAAATCTGCACTAGGAAAGATTTTTAGGTAAAGCTACAATCACATGACGGAGCCTTAACAACAAATGTTTGTAATACGGTAGAGCATTTCATCAACTCTATTCAAGATATCGTAGATTTGTCCTGGTTGCTCAGAATGAAATTTAGTTGGTCACATCTCTTTCAGACAAACTTCATAACATTTCAAAGCAAACTGATCAGGTGTGTCTTGGTGTGTTATTCCTGTGACACAGTTACAATCATTTGTCATTTCTGGACTGAATGTTTTGCATGTTGTCATCGTTTTTTGTGTTGACCACTGCAGAGTCTTAACATCTGAATGTGATAATCTGAGGTATCATCTTTTAGTCTGTCTGACGAAGCTTTCTCTCCGGCTTGAGCAAGAGCTATTGCGCTGCACACATTTGGAAAATGGAAAATGGAAAATGTAAATGTGCACACACACACTTACATTTTCAATCTTTGGGCTTAGGAAGGTAATCATGTCATTCCAAATCAAATAGCTAAAGTGAAGTCACAAGTCACTGGTGTTAAAGTCAAAATTTAAGTTGCAAGTCTTTTTAGGCGCTAGCAGCGTGGCTCTAAGAGCAGCAATTTTGGTCAGTCGGCCAGTCCACAGTCCAGACTGAAATATCACAACAACTATGGGATAGATTGCCATGAAACTTCAAACAGACATGTTCAGTAGTAACTTTTCATCTAGCACCATCATAAAGTCAAAATGCTAAACATGCTAAACTACGATGGTGAACATGGTAAACATACTACATCATACCAAAAATCGACATGTTAGCATAACAGCTACCTTCCATCGGTTTAGACAAAGAAAACAAATGGGAAATCTTATCTTATCGAGTTATTCTTTTTTGCATAAAGCATCACAGACTGAGCAGGTCAGAGAGCATGTACAAACTTTGTATGGGTAAAATATGCCTGTCAGTGGATTTGTGTGTAGTCTGTCACCCACGTGTGCTGTAAATCTGTGGATCTTCAACCTGGTGAATGAGGAACTCATTTCCCCCTGATGTTTGAATATGGAGAGCCACAAACTGAGGCCTATGTGTTGGAGTAAAAGGCTCATTGTGCCTGCACCCACACCAGGCAACGTCAGGTCATCTGTAGCTGTGAACAGCTGCTAAACACCAATTCTCTCTTTATCCCTCATGCTGGGACTTTTTTATCCTGTATTATCCTCCACCAATTTTGAAACTCTTACATTTTACCTTTCTCTGTTGTTTTTCTGATCTCATTCATGTCATCCTTATCCTCATCTCCCTACACCCCCTCCCTCCCTCTCTCCATCACTGCAGTCTGGGTTTCAGAGAAAACTTGGTTTCTAATCCTGACTGTTGATTAAGGATTATAGCTGAAGAGCCGGGAGCTTTCTCTCATGTGTTATTGCCGAGCTGCTGTTGTGGCCCCAGGGGCTGAACCACCCACACCTCCCCTCTGCTGCCTGCCATCCTCCGCCCAGAGGATGCACTGAGTATGATAGCTGTCAAACTATCATTTAAATACATGCTAGAGCTGTCCTGTAAATCATGCAAATGTGTCCCTCACATCTGTCCACTCATCTATGGCATCCACCCATGTATCCATTCTTCCCTCTATCCATCCACTCCTCCATCTAACATGACACCAGCAGAGACATAAATTAGGCTTCACCATTACATTTTATGGCATACATGTTTTGGATTAGGGAAGAAAACAAAGAAAACAGTAGACATAATGGCAAAAATGTGGGTGAACTATGACCTCCAGACAATGATCTTCATTTATTAAATCATTAATAAATAATATATGTTTTTAAAAAAACAGTGTAGTAACTTTACCATCCAAATCTTTAACGCTTTTTAAAAAAAAATATTATCCGTTTTGACGCACAAGGCAGCTTTATCTCTCCTTTCCATCAAAGTATCACTGACGAAGCAGCTGACAAAAAGCGATCTAGCGGCTATTTCAGCCTGTGAAACCAAGAGTAGGCTACGATCGATGTGAGCTTGTTCCTCTTTTTCACCAACTCAGTCAGATGCGCACAGCTCAAACTTCCTCGTAGTAAGTCCAGTGCGCTGCGCTCTGTCGCCCCGTCCGCATCTCCAACCTAACCCAAAGAAAACAGCGACTGTAAAGGGATGGAACCTACATAAAAGAAATGAGGAATATTCTTTACACGGTCATCCGAAGCTAGAAGATCACATACAACCACAGAAATAATACTCGAAGTGATTGGTTGAAGCGCGGTAAGTGTCCTCTTGATTTGTGTTTGCTTGTGTGGAAAGGGAGTAGCCAAACTGTCTGAAAGATAACTATAAGAAAAAGTGAGAGGCTATGAAGTTAATGTTTCTGACAAATTTAGAGAAGAATAAGAAAGTTATGCTGTGATGATGGACAAATTAACGTATAACGTTTTAAAACAAGTGTGCTCAGTTCCAAAAAGAGGAACTTTAAGGCTTTAGGAGTTGAAACGACCACCGCCTAGAGAAGTTACAGTACGCAAATGATGTGTTAGAGTGTGAAAGTGGTCAAAAGCGATGTAAAGAAATTGATCATCACAATTTTATCACAGTGCTGCCCACCATTTTCTTATACGTTCTGTGAAGTGAGTATTCCCCTAACTTAATTTAGTGCTTCATCTGTGTGTGTGTGTGTGTGTGTGACAGTTATTTTTAGACTGTCCATCTAGACTAAACCAGAAACCAGACCAGTTTCTGTTCTGTGCTCTTCGCGTGTCTGTGCATTAACTTTCATTTTAGATGTTGAATGGGCTTAAAGTCATAGAGAAACCCAAAAATTGTACACCATATATACTGTAAATATACAGTGTACTGTATGAAGACATGTGTTTGTGCTCTTAATCATGCATAAAGAGAATTGCTTTGATCCCAGGGAATCTTACCAAGAAACTCTAAGTGATAAAAAAACATTAGTGTGTTATCTACATTGCAGAAATGCCAATATTACATCATACTGGTGGCCATTGTTAAATTCTCCATCTACCATTGATCTTGCATTAGTACTATAGGAGCCTTCTTGTTTTTCACCAAATGTTGTAAACAGAAACATAAAGGGTTATTGCAACCTAACATTTTCAAATGACACAACAGTCATGGTTGGTTGAGTGTTTCTTGCTTTGACAGAAGCAGAATTTGAATGTTAAGAGTCAAAACCAACTTCCTTTATGAAAAACCAAACTCTATATGAATGATAAGAATAAAACAAGGTTATGTATATATGAAGATACTGGGAGTTAATGCATCTTAGGGCTGCAACTAATTAATATTTTCGTTATTGATTCATCTGATGATTATTTTCTCAATTAATTGTTTGGTCTGTAAAATGTCAGAAAATAGGCAGAAACAAGTGTCTTGTTTTGTCCAACAATCAGTCAAAGATATTCAATTTACAACGATATAAAACAGAGAAAAGCAGCAAATCCTCACAGTTTGCTTGATGATTGACGTAAATGATCAATCAATTATCAAAATAGTTGCAGATTTCTGTCATTTAATTGTTTCAGCTCTGATCTTACCTGATCATTGTCATGCAGATTTCATACAACCCAAATTATATTTGGCACATGCTGTTTTCCTACCACATGAGAATGCCTCATGTGGCATCCCTGCATACACTATACATACTATGCTAAACTATATATAAGTAAAAATATACAAACATTGTATGTTAATATACAAAGTGTATAAATTGTAGACTTTATAATATATCAGTCTCAGCTTTTATACATGGGCTGTCTGCCAAATAAATTGGATCTTGTTGATGGTGGCAACAGCAAACATACCATGAAGTTTAATGCAATCCTGTCACGCAGTACATTTTCTAAAAAGTACGGCACCTGAGCATGCTGAGATGGAGACCTCCCTGCAGTTCAGAGTCTTCTGTCTTTTCCTGTTGATAAGTAACTTAGTAATTCTTTCTTTTGCTAATGTCCTGTTGACTGCGTGCCAGGCTGGCAGGTGATGTTGTTATGGCCTGAGGCTGTCCCAAACAGGTACACACTAACAGCCTGGCAGCCTTTCACAGCCCACAACATTTACATCTGTGGAAAAAAAAAACATCCCTCATAACAGAACACACATGAATTATTCCTGTCTTCTGTCTGTTGAGAGCCTTGTGTTTTACTGTGGCAAACTAGTTTGCTGGTAGGATAATACATATGATCCTTCATAAACAAGGCCATAGTGTAATCATGGCATTCAGTTGAACTGCTTGGACAGGGTGCAGATGGACATAATGTGCAACTAGTGCAAGTATGATAAAGATGATCCATTCATGTCTATAGTGTTGATGTTTGGACATTTTCGTGCTTTATTGTTTTGTTGTGGACTCAAATCAACAAAGCATCAGTGCTCACTTGTTATCCACACGTCCTGAAAGCTTGTGCTGAATGTGGCTGCCTGTCTTATGGTCATGTAGATTTATGACTGCACAGCCTGGTGTTTGCAGTGGTACTCATTTGCATGGTATGATATAATTTGATCATCCTGAATGGGCCTTTATACAAACGCTAACCTTAGAGTTACAGTATAATACAAGGGACAGTAATGTTATATTTTGATGAATTTTTTGGTGTGGTGGAGAAAACAATCATGATACTGTGAAATTCTTTTACAGGTGCATATTTTTAGAATATGATTGGTTGCAATCTGAGTTAATTACAAGCTTCTATAAGCTTTTAATTCTAAAATAAATGACTTATTACTTAACTATGTGCTGTCTATCACTTTGATCAAAAATAGAGACCAGGGCTGAGAGGTAACACTGCTATTCTGAGACTCCTCTCAAAGGTACTGTGGCATTATGCCGTGTTTTTAAATGTGGCGGACAAGAGCTGCTGTCCTGTTTTAGACATCACCAGTGTGCTTAAATAGTACAGAGCTTATTTTAAAGCGTGACTTTGTAACTTTTGAAAGAAGAAATAACACATTCTTCCTCTTTCAGATGAAAGGTTGAATTCGTAAGTAATAAAAGACATACTTGCGCAATTCAACACACTAAGGAGTTTTGCTGCTACAGTATTACTTGGTCTGGTATGACCAGTGGCTTATTGTGGCTAATGTTAGCAAACTTTAGATAGATGCTGTGTAACTGACATTTCTGAGTACATTTGCTGACTCAAGAGAACATTGGCAAACAAAGGCAAATTCATGTGCCATTATCCTGTAATTATCACCTGTGGGCACAATGGGTGCTGTTAACAAACATTACGTAGTCTCGCTTTAAAGCAACAGCTCAGCATTTTGGAAAATATGCGTATTCACTTTCTTCCCAAGAGTTAGATGAGAATTAATATCCTTGTCGTCACTGTGAGGTTGCCAGGCAATAATCGGAGACTCCAGCAAGTCACTGCTACTGGCCAAGAAATAGTCCGGCACATAATCCCCCATAAAACTGCATTGTTTTTAGACTTCCTCTTTTTTTTTACAGATTAAACAAACAAGACATAACGTGTTAAGTAGTGAGCTGTACAGGTGCTGGTAAGTGGATTTTGTTCACTTTGGACACAGCCAGACTAGATGTTTCCCCCTGTCTCCAGTCTTTATGCTAAGCTAAACCAACTGGCCATAGCCTTAAATTTAGCGTACAGATATGAGTCACATCATTATTCTTATGATCTGAACTTCATTCTGTCCCAAAATGAGAAAGTTAATAAAAAATACCCATTCCTGCTCACATCTGAAATCCTGTTGACTTCCCAGAGGGTTTGTCTTTCAACATGTGTTGGATAGTTCATCTGTTGATAGAGTTCAGACCTTTTTACAAAGGAACAACTGAGTTGGCGGTGATATAGATTTGGGATTTCCACCATGAGACATGATCTTTCTTTCGACATTATTGTGATACTAACAGGCGCGATTCCACAGACCGATGGTATACCGATCAGCCATAACATTATGACCACTGACTGGTCATAATGAAGGAACATTGATTACCTCGTTACAGTGGCACCTGTCAGATATATATACACACATATATAGATACACACACATACAGTATATATATGCAGTATATGTATATAGTATATGTACAGTATATATACTATATATATGTATACACACATATAGTATATATATGTGTGTGTGAATCTATATATACATATATATGTATATATGTATGTACAGTATGTATGTATGTATATGTATATACAGTATATATATATATATATATATATATACATCCATAGAAACACAGTATGTGTGTATATATATGTGTGTGTGCATATATATACACACATATATATATATACAGTATATCTGACAGGTGCCATTCTAACGAGAAAATCAATGTTCCTCCATTATGACCAGTCAGTGGTCATAATGTTATGGCTGATCGGTGTTTGGAGCAAGAGGCAAGAACACATGTTGAAAGTAGTTGAAAGTAATTGAATTGATTTCATTTGACATAACCTTTATTCACTGAGATGAAAGGTCTATTTTTAAGGATGATGTGGTCTGGACAGTAAACACAGAAGCACAGAACTGAAACTGCCAGTGTTGTAAAAGCATATGCAATTTCTCATAGATTTATCTTTCATATCCCCAACAAGGGGAGGGGAAGCTGAGGTTGGCATGAAAACATTCTTTTACCAATTTGGCATCCATTTTCTTAAAATCATTTAGGTTTAATATGCAAAACACCTTATCTGAAACTTTTTTTTACACAGGCTTTTTGCTCTATTGATGCTCATTTTTGTGTATCAGGAATACACAACTCATTTAATGTGGGCTGCCTCAGTAAAAGAGCAGCATCATTCTGTACTGGTAATGTTTTGGGGGGTTTACACCCCAACTTTTAGCAGGACAAATGCGTAACAGGCTGCATATCACATCATGACTGTGATATGCTTATGTTTCCACTTTGGTCTGTGCTTTACGCTTAGAAGCGAGCTGTAGGTGTGAGAATCATCCAATTCACTTCACACGCATACACACACACACACCTTCAGTTTAGCAGGACGGATATGTGCAGAGCAGTGGGTTACTCTTGAAAGGGCTGGCTTCTGAGCCTGTGGGTGTGAGGGAACTATTGAGGCAGCATCTAACAATGATGCTGGACCATTCAGACCAGCAACTTCTGGCTATGCTGCTCATCACCTTCTGCACAGAATCATATGTGCAGAGTGGCATTTTTGTTTTTTGTTTTTTTTTGTGCTTACCTACTGTATGCAGGTCTATTCTACAGACAGGTTAATGTCATGCAGTGTGTTGCTGCTGCCTGCCCTCAAATTTGTCGTTAAGGAAGTTGTTCCCTTTTGGCACACAAAACCTGAAGTGTAAAAACAATTAGTTGTGGGCATTATGTGCTAAAACAATTTCTTTCTGGGAGCAGTGATTTCCTGTAGTATTGTCAAAATGAGATAATTATTAATTTTTAATTAATTAATAATTAATTAGTGAGCTTTAGCAATTCTGGTAGGTGGATTTTTTATCTTTGGACAGAGCCAGGCTAGCTGTTTCCCACTGATTCCAGTTTTTATGCTAGGCTAAGCTAGCTGTCTGCTGGCTCTAGCTTCATATAATGGTATAAATCTTCTCATCTAAGTCTCTGCAAGTAAGCAAATAAGTGTATTTCCTTACTTATGTCATCTGCACAACTACAATGATACTATAATCTGGTGTTAAGCTATATTTTAGATATTATCATTCAGTCAAATGATAATCACATGACGCTGTAACGTGAAGGGTTGTCAGTACTGCTAGTACCAACATCCCAGTCTGCAGCTTCATGAAGCTTTCATCTGCCTTCAGCTTTTTGTTTTGGCTTGCCGGTCTTCATGATTGAGTACCAATGGATCTCACTGACACTGAAAGTTTGATAAAAAAAAAAAAAAACATTTTGTCCTGTTCATACTCACTAGGAACTGCCAGTTGAGTAATTTAGATTTTCATTCAGGCTATATGAAAGTGTGGATTGCCATTGACGTGTAATGTAGCTACACACGGACTAAGATGAATCAATGACAGCTGCATTTTTACAGAGCCAAACCAGGGCAATGTGTTACCATTAGCCTCATGCTAACCTCCATTTTGTATCAGTACAAATATGACAGGGAGCCATGTCTGTTCATTACTTGGAAGAGGAATTGCACTAAAGAGTTTTAAATAGAAGTCCAAACTGTGCAAACAGAAACCTAACCCAACTTTGATTAGACATCTAAAGAGGAACAAGGTTTGGAACAGACAAAAAAAAGGAAGCAAATACGTTAACACCACTAATTTTGACCTCAAGAACACCGGAACTTCCTGTGTCTAAATGAAACATTTTCCATTGCTTACCAATGTACATGAGTGGCAGTATGGTAATGATTGTGGTAAAAACAGATCAAGAGTTGCCTGCAGTAACATTTCAAGTTTTGTCAGTGTTGGTGTATCTGAGGATATCAGGGTTTGTGGTAGTTTTAAAATCATAGATCTGTTTGCATGCAACAGGGCTCTACTGTTTAGTGCCCATAAAAAACATCACTTACTTCATTCAGTGCAATAATGTGCTTCTCTGAGCTGAAGAGAGATAGGTTTCACAGAGTAACTCTTTCTCTCTCTTCTGTCCTCTCCATTTGTGTACGTGAGTGTTATAAAACACAGCTTCCACTGTATCTCCCATCACAGACTGCCTCTTTGTTCTCGCTCCTGTTAAACCTTGTTCCACATAACCACATACACATTTGCATGTTGATACACACATGCAGATACAGTATGATGCAAAGAGAAAACAAAGTATTCCCTAGATGTTACAGATGAAATGTTTTTATTGCCACAGTTGATAGAAAGATCTTACAGTGTTCTGGAAGATCTTAGCACTATCTGACACATAGGAATCAAAACAGTATTGCACCTGTTGTAAAAACTATTAATAATGTAGAGATTGCAGAAGCATACAACATCCCAAAACTCATACAGCCATGGTCATCCAGTAAGCTGACTGACTGTGTAAGCTATAAAGCATCTTTGTCTTCTCAGTCTTCCCCCTGTAGTGAAGAATATCTAACAACATCATGTGATATGGCATGTTCACGCCTTCTCCACCCAATATTAGAGACCTTTTGAAAAACACTGACAGTAACAGCCAGCTGAGAGAGATAAGATCTGTAAACATGTGTCACAGATTCACAGTAGAGACTAGAGGTTGCCAACTCATCATATTCTACATGCTCTAAAAATAAGCATGGGATTTATCCGAGCACAATGTCCAAACAAAACAGGGTGCTGCAATGATAGACTGTCCATGTAGCAAATGTGAAAATAAATGATGTATATGTAAAATAATATACAGTAAATTCATTTAGATTTTTGAAAATTGACTTTTCTTTATTCCACGATGACCCCTCAAAGAGGTATATGGACATGGTCACACATGTAAAAAAAAACAACAAGAAAAACAGAAATAAAAGAAGAGGACAACGACACTTTTGCCAAATAATAAATAAATAAATACAATATAATAAAGACAAAAAAGAATAAATAAAAAATAAGCCTAAAAACACACTATGCTGATACTCAGTTACCCATTAAGGTACCCTAAGGTAAAGATTGATTAACTATATTTATGTATAAAGAGGGATTTTTTCTTTTTTTTTATTTAAAGAGTAACTTAAAAGAGTTAAGTTGTTTTTTAAAGTTGCTTGGATTAATCCTATTATATGACTGAAGTAATCTGTTTCTCTCATGGTCAAAGCTAAGACTAACGTATATGGAGTGATGCTCCTGCCGAGCATAAAGCACATCTTGGAACTTGGAACATAAATATATAAATACCACTTTTATGAAACTGTCAGATATGACTTCCACAACTAAATTTAACCTGAATTTGAATTTATTATATATCTCTATGACCATTCCATGAACATGATAACCCACATGAATCAAGAATATTGTTAACCTTAGAAATACATTTTGACTGACATTTTACATTGTCATATCATTTTTGTAGCTAGTTTAACACAGCCACAATATCTTATTTTGTGTCATCAGTTTTCTAAAAACACAGATGATTCTTTCTCTCAAGCCAAGCTATTTAGTAAGAAAATGCCTTCTAGTGCCTTCAGTACCTCAATACTCTGTATAAGCTGTGATGTGTTTTGCAGTAACACCAGAATTAATAATTGCAAACAGCAGATGCTACATACAATATATGGATGATTATTACAAGCAATATCTACAATACAAGGAAGGGACTGGTTTTATATTCACTCCTAGTAGTGTTTGACACATAATGTTTGACTAGTGCCCTTTTTGGTATTCAAAGGTTGTTTAATAATTGTCCATTTATTGAGCGTACGTGTGAATACAGAAGCACAGAAACTAGTTTATAACCTGTTTATGGTCGTATTGTGGTTTGAGCCTTGAGGTTCAGGATGTGTGTTAGACATACAACAGGATTTGTGTGACAAAAGCTTGAAAATTACAAATAAAAATGGGTGTGACCTCCAATCCATTCCACTTTTCTCTTAATATTGTAGATGCATTTCAAGTCACTCTAGTCTAGGGCTAGGAGGACTAGGCCTGACTATTACATTCAACATCCCAATGGCGTTTTCCTGCCGGTATCCACAGCCTTCATGTCTTGCTGTTTCTCCTTTGTTGTCCTCCTGCAGAAGGCACCATGGGCTGTGTGGGCTCAAAGAAGGAGCAGGAGCCTCTCAGCAAAGGGACGGGTAACGACGAGCTGCAGAACCGCGCACAGACGGCCCACTATGTCAAAGACCCCACCGCAGGACACTCCGGGAACAAAGCTGTAAGCAGTAACGTTGTGACAGATACAAATCTGAGAAAAGTAACTAGTTGGTGTTCATCACTTGGCAAGCAACATCTTAATATATATAAAAAATCACAAAGAGAAGAAATGATGTACACTTTGCTTTCCTAAAAATGTCCTATCCCAATACAACTTCTACAACTATGACATACCCGTCGGTGGAACCTTTACCAGATCCTATCCTTCAGTTAAAGTACCAATACAACAATGTAAAAAAGTCCTGCATTCAAAATTTTAATTAAGTAAAAGTACAAAAGTATCATCAACAAAATATGCTTAAAATATGAAAAGTGAAAGTACTCATCATGCAGAAAAACTGTCCCCTGTGACCTACTTTATACATTGTTGGATAATTCCCAACCTAGGGGTCGGATCCCCTTCAAAGAGGGGTCGTAAGATCATTAATGGGGTAGGAAAGAAGAAAAGTTCTACTTCTGTGGACTTTTCTCTAATCTATTTTTTTTTTTTTTGATAATTTTATCTCTTTGGCTCTCAAATCTGACAAGGTGGCCCAACTAGACACTGCTTTTTGTGCCAAAAAGTTTGGGAATCACTGGTTTGATCTTTAAAAATGTGCTGTAAGTCTGTGATATGACAGATAAATGTAAAAAGTACAATCTTTTTCCTCTGAAATATAGTGGAGTAGAAGTATAAAATAGTATCAAATGGAAATATTGTACTTGAGTACATGTACTTAGTTACTTTCCACCACTGTACATGAATGTAGATCTTTAGCCACATTATATCTGTCCAAAAAGCGTTTGTGAACCTTTTTGCAAAAGAAAAATGGGAGCGCACACCCGCACTAGTGCCCTGGCTTTAAATAAAGAATGAGGAAGATGAATGGTGCCAAATGCAGAAACAGTGAAAGTGTGACGAGGTAACACAGTTTCATTGGTTACTACCACAAGTGATAGGAGACAGTTTTTCTGTGTTTTTCAGAGAGGATAGATGTGCGCCAACATACCCTCTGAACATGTTCCTGTGGCTCATTGTGAGTTTGCATACTGGCCAGACTGATCTGTGCCATGGGTAACGTAGCACTGCTGCTGCATGTTCCTCTGGCTACTTCCTGTGTGCTGACTGTAACATCTCTTTCACCCTCAAAGAAGAAAGAGGAAGTGACAGAAGCAGAACCAGGGCACTGATGATCATGATATGATCAAAACCTAAGACACCGCTCAACTCAAACTGTACTTACATACTGTATTGTATTATGTCACAGGGTCTAAATTTACAGACGGTCTGTCTGGCTGTCTGGTCTCCACACAGCTCAGCTTATCATACCTTTGTGCTAACGTTGCACTTTGGTGAAAATAAACTGTTCCTGATATAGAGAAATTCCACTACAAACCCAAAAACCCAAAGTAAAGATAACGGCAGACCAACTTGCTGATTTTAAACTTGATAAGACAGAGTCCTTCCTTCCTTTCAAATGTTTGTTTTCTGTGCAATCTAGCTGAATTCGACAACTTTACATGGTGATAATGCTGTGTTTACAGGGTGTTGCACTTCCCAAAAAATAATTAATGCAGCTTTAAGAAAGTTTTTTTTCTCACTTTCTCTCTGCAGAGCAAAATGCCATCCAATGCAAACTCTTCAGAGGGTGAGTCGCAATCTTTATTTACATACTACTCTACCTCCACTTACACAGTATGTATTGCAACCCTTAAGCGCCTGTACTTGATTCTGCATCTTATATTGAAGTCTAATGAACCACTATGGTCTGTCAGTTGCAGGTTTATTTATAACCTCCCACTGTGTACTGTCAACACCATCACAAAGTATGCCAACAAGACAGTCCCTTTAAACAGTGCCATCTAGGTCAGTGCTTGTTAGACGCAGAGAAACGCTGTCTGAAGCTCAACACAACATGTGAGAGAGAGAAAGGAGAGTGAGTGTGTCGGTGCTGAGCGATAGCCCCTCTCACCGCCTCACCACACATGCCTCCAAAACACAGAAAACCAGCTCTTCTGCTAACCAAGATAGATGCGATTCAAACTTAAATACAGTGTGTCCACTAAAAAAACAACACGCACAGATACTCATAGTCACATGTAGCCTACTTTCTCACCCTCACTCTCACATATCAGCGATGTAGGGTGGAAACCTCATGAAAAACTTCCTCAAAATGTTTCCCAAAACTTTCCCAGAGCCCTTTTTTTAAGTTTTAAGTGTTTTACAAGCACAAAGATGTTTTCTCAGGCCATAATTTCTCAACATGTAATCCTTCAGAAAGTAACGTGTGGCTTTCACATGACAACGCAGAAGGGACATATTTTACACTGCATATCATGACCACAGTACATCAACATGAGGCTTTTCTTTTTTGCTGCTGTAGGAGAGAGTATTGCCATTGCACTGTACGACTACGAGGCCATTCATGAAGGAGACCTGGGCTTCAAGAAGGGAGATAAGCTCCGAATCTTAACAGAGTAAGTTGAGTATCAACAGCGAGAAAGATGATTTATTCTTTGTTGCTTCAGTTGTAAGAGTGATGAGTTAACTGTGTGTTCAAAATGTAGTTTTTGGACATGTAAAGCACGTGGTTTATCATGTCATTGTTGATATGAAATATTCACACTTGTTGTGTGTCTTTGTCTTGTTGTCTTTGTCTCTCTCTCTGTAGAACGGGGGAGTGGTGGAGAGCTATGTTAATCAGTACAGGTCAGGAAGGCTTCATCCCCAGTAACTATGTAGCCAAAGATACTCTGGAGACAGAGGAGTAAGTGTACTCACATTGAAAACACATTTATATGCATAATTAATATCTCACTGGTGAAAACTTTTTTTTTCTGTATATGAATCGAATCCCATTGGTCTGGAGAGGCTGACAATTACATTTTTAATATTAGTATTAGTAGTAGTAGTAGTAGTAGTAACTATACTATAGTAAATAACTATAGTACTATTAGTAGTATCATGTACCATATTTAGATGGCATTTTTTGTAGTTTTTCACAAAGTGGGAATGAACAATATGAATGGAAAATGAAGCTGTTAAGAGGTTTCTGTACTAACTGATCTGTTTCCTGTTTCCTGTTGAGGTGGTTCTTTAAGGGCGTGAGCAGGAAAGATGCCGAGAGGCAGCTGCTGGCCCCTGGGAACAAAGTGGGATCCTTCATGATCCGAGACAGTGAGACCACCCAGGGTAAGTAAAACACATTCAAAAACTGGTTATTTGTCCTTTAGTAGAGCAATCTAAGTAGTCATAAAGAGACAGCAAAAATCCCAACTGACAAATCAAGCAATGTGATCTCGGCAGGTAACGCAAGAAATTGTGTTTTTAACAGACAGGCACAAGTGAACTTTTTTATTTCTTGTACCTTGCACAATTAAAGCCATTGTAAATGCATGAAGTGTTCAATGCAAACAAGCAATGTCCTGTAGTGCATCTTTGTTACAAAGAGTACTACATACTTAGGTTAATAGACTAATGACTTTAATGTAAATAATTTGCTTTTAAAGCTGCTATTATCAATATTTTTATTTCAAGATTAGCGACTAGCTGGTGAACATAGTGGAGCATTTAGCAGCTAAAGACACAGATTTTCTTCTCAGGAGTTGTCAAACCAGAGCTAAGAGGAGAGGGAATATTGGACTTACATTCATCAGGTGGCCAGAAACATGACTTCAAATGAATGATAATGTTGCTCCGTGCCTATTGTACATGTAAATAGGCAACTGTTTGCTAACACGTTAGCCACATCAACTTAAAACAGTGATAAAATGTCAATGTTGTGTTCACAACTTGTTGCTGCTGCCCCCAAGTGGCCCAAAAATACATTTTTGTTCATGAATTCTTGGTTTAAGGGCTGAATACAGGCTGAATCCACCAACTAAATAGATATGGTGGGTAGTTTAAAGGGCCACTACACCAATTTTACACATGAAGTTCAGTTTACTTACTTTGCTACTTTAAATAACCGAAATTATGTCATCGTATTTTCATATTATATGGGTTTGGGCTTGTGACTTCAAATTTTTAAGAGAAAGCCTACATTGCAAACTGGAGATGTGAGGTTCAAAAGAAGTGGGCATTTAGGAGGAATAAAAGATGCCTTTGAGTTGCATTATGGGAAATATAGGATCCAGTGTTTTTGGAGCTTGACCCATAATAGAGACTAAAAGTCAGGATATGATTATTCTTTTTTTAATCTGTCTTTTGTGAGCTGGAGTGCCCCTTTACGTGTCTCATGTTGGTGCTGTAATGTCCTAACATAAAAATCTTTTAAAATGTTGAATCATCTAAAAATATAAGCTAGTATCAGTGAAAAAACATTGGCATCAGCATTAAAAAAAACCCTACGGTCACATGGCAAACTACTGTGTTCTTTCTCTTTTACCACAGGCAGCTACTCTCTGTCCGTCAGGGACAGCGATGTCCAGTCCGGTGACACAGTTAAACATTATAAGATCCGTACACTGGACAACGGAGGGTTCTACATCTCCCCCCGCAACACCTTCAGCACCCTGCAGGAGCTGGTCAGCCATTACAAGAGTGAGTTCACTACTGTCACAATTCAGACTGTTTCCCTGGGTTGTCGCTAAATGATTTTACCTCCTCACAGCTGTGTGTGTTAGTCGTCTAGTTTACTTATTGCCTGTCGTCATTAAAATTATGATGTAAGGTGCAACTGAGGAATCTTGAGTCATCTGAAGGGGTTTGTTTTCTCAAACTTTTACTTATTTAATGGTCTCAGAAAAGGTCAGTCTGTGTTCCACCACTAAACATGATGCTTAAAGTGATGCACAGCACACTCTGCTGGCCAACTTTAATAACTTTAAGACCAGGATCATTACTAAAGTGATAGACTGTATTGCTCTTTTAATTAGTACTAGCAAGTGTTTTTATTTTTGCCAAACTTATGTTTAAATGATTTCTGACATTATACCATTTTACACCATAACAAAATCAAATCATTAAATATTTTTGATTATTTTCATTCCAGAGCAGGGAGATGGCCTCTGTCAATCCCTGACCAACCCATGCTTGAGCCCCAAACCTGAGAAGCCATGGGAGAAAGACGCCTGGGAAATCCCAAGATCATCGCTCAAAATGGATAAGAGGCTTGGTGCTGGCCAGTTTGGAGAAGTCTGGATGGGTGAGATAGATCATTTTAGAATCTAGTTATTGATGGAGATGGGAAGCTAGCAATTCATTTTCTAATTCTAATTATTGTTTTGTTTTAAGCCACATACAATAAGCACACCAAAGTAGCAGTGAAGACCATGAAGCCTGGCAGCATGTCAGTTGAAGCCTTCATGGCCGAGGCCAACCTGATGAAGAGTCTACAGCACGACAAACTGGTCCGACTCCATGCTGTGGTCACCAAGGAGGAGCCTATCTATATCATCACTGAGTTCATGGAGAAAGGTGTGTGTGTGTGTGCAAGTGCAGTACATGTGTGCAGTTGCTGTGCTCATTTGTTTTAAGCTTCAGTTTTTATCCCAACAAAGCTTATAAAACATCTGTTCGTCATATTACACTAAAACCCTGTTTACCTGAAGGGGAAAATCAGGAAAGTCAGTGATTCCCAACCAGAGGTACTTGTACCCTCCTTTTGCAGTAGTCTGACTCACAGGCAGTAGGCTGTGGGTAGAAGTCTGCCATTGGCCGACTATTTCAGTCAGAATTCTCCTCCCCTTCCTCTATCTTCATTAACACTATTTTGCAAGGGCACTGTCGCTGCATCCTGGGCTTAGCGCCGCCCAAGACGATTGTGATTGGTTTAAAGAAACACAAAAAAAACAGTGTTTTTTTGCCCCATACCAGAATGATAATGAGTTCAGCTTAACCTATCTCCAGCGCTGGCACAGTGCTAAAATTAAAAAGTTTGCAGTTGCAGTTTTGCAAGCAAGCAGAGGAGTCTTAACAGTTCACTAAAAGTAGTGAATAAATGGTTAAAATAGATAGCAAAAAGTAATAAATAATTAAGTATGGGATAATGCCGACAAATCGCCCATTATCAGGAATTAATGCACGACGGGGAGGCCAGAAACGTCTGTTTGCTAAAGTAAACGGTTGCAAAAGTTAACTAAAAGTAATAAACATTTGAAATTGTTAGCTTAAAGTGATGGACAATGGTTAACATAGACAGCTAGCAGTAATGGCTGAACAGCTAAAAGTAATAAAGGAATGGTTGTAATAGGTAGAGTTAATAAAACTGTTGAAATAGTTAGCTAAAAGTAATAAATGGTTGAAACGCACCAGCTTCTGCTTCTCCAAGTGATAGTAGCACAAATGCAAACTTCTATTGTAGCAATATCAATTGTGTGTGTGTGTGTGTGTGTGTGTGTGTGTGTGTGTGTGTGTGTGTGTGTGTGTGTGTGTGTCTACAGGTAGTCTATTAGACTTTTTAAAGAGTGATGAGGGCAACCGTGTCCAGCTCCCCAAGCTCATTGACTTCTCTGCCCAGGTGAGATTCATTCAGTCACATTTAGCGTCTTTCCTCCATTACATACATGACAGCTTGCCAGACCAGATCCTCTGGTTGTTTGGTTGTTTAATGATTTGTATGAATGAACCCTTTGTTTGTCTGCATTACATACAGTTGTGGTCAAAAGTTTACATACACTTGTAAAGAACATAATGTCATGGCTCTCTTGAGTTTCCAGTTATTTCTACAATTCTGATTTTTCTCTGATAGAGTGATTGGAACAGATACTCCTTTGTCACAAAAAACATTCATGAAGTTTGGTTCTTTTATGACTTTATTATGGGTTAACAGAAAAAGTGACCAAATCTGCTGGGTCAAAAATATACATACAGCAATGCTAATATTTGGTTAGATGTCCCTTGGCCATTTCCACTTCAATTAGGCGCTTTTGGTAGCCATCCACAAGCTTCTGGCAAGCTTCTGGTTGAATCTTTGACCACTCCTCTTGACAGAATTGGTACAATTCAGTTAAATTTGTTGGCTTTCTGACATGGACTTGTTTCTTCAGCATTATCCACATGTTCTCAATGGGGTTTAAGTCAGGACTTTGGGAAGGCCATTCTAAAACCTTAATTCTAGCCTGATTTAGCTATTCCATTACCACTTTTGATGTGTGTTTGGGGTCATTGTCCTGTTGGAACACCCAACTGCGCCCAAGACCCAACCTTCGGGCTAATGATTTTAGGTTATCTTGAAGAATTTGAAGGTAATCCTCCTTCTTCATTATTCCATTTACTCTCTGTAAAGCACCAGTTCCATTGGCAGCAAAACAGCCCCACAGCATAATACTACCACCACCGTGCTTGACGGTAGGCATGGTGTTCTTGGGGTTAAAGGCCTCACCTTTTCTCCTCCAAACATATTGCTCGGCATTGTGGCCAAACAGCTCAATTTTTGTTTCGTCTGACCACAGAACTTTCCTCCAGAAGGTCTTATCTTTGTCCATGTGATCAGCAGCAAACTTAAGTCGAGCCTTAAGGTGCCGCTTTTGGAGCAAGGGCTTCCTTCTTGCACGGCAGCCTCTCAGTCCATGGCGATGCAAAACACGCTTGACTGTGGACACTGACACCTGTGTTCCAGCAGCTTCTAATTCTTGGCAGATCTGCTTTTTGGTGGTTCTCGGTTGACTCTTCACCCTCCTGACCAATTTTCTCTCAGCAGCAGGTGATAGCTTGCATTTTCTTCCTGATCGTGGCAGTGACAAAACAGTGCCATGCACTTTAGACTTACAAACAATTGTTTGCACTGTTGCTCTTGGGACCTGCAGCTGCTTTGAAATGGCTCCAAGTGAATTTCCTGACTTGTTCAAGTCAATTATTTGCTTTTTCAGATCCGTGCTGAGCTCCTTTGACTTTCCCATTGTAGCGTTTGTGGGCGTTTGTATCCAATGAGCCCTATTTAAATGGCCTCAGAGAAGTCACCAGCTGTAGTCACTCATAATCACTCACAAGAAGTTAAGAGGCCATGCTATGAAGCTCATTTCATTGACACAACTTTCTAACTCACCAAAATTGCTAATTCATGTTGCTGTATGTATATTTTTGACCCAGCAGATTTGGTCACTTTTTCTGTTAACCCATAATAAAGTCATAAAAGAACCAAACTTCATGAATGTTTTTTGTGACAAAGGAGTATCTGTTCCAATCACTCTATCAGAGAAAAATCAGAATTGTAGAAATAACTGGAAACTCAAGAGAGCCATGACATTATGTTCTTTACAAGTGTATGTAAACTTTTGACCACAACTGTATACACATGCTGTATTTGAATATTCTCATCATTTCGTGAGTTCAGTAGTCTATTGTTCTGTTCATAGGGATTGTATTGAAAGTGAATTATATTATTTAATAGTGCCTTGCAAAAGTATTCATACCCCTTGACCTTTTCCACGTTTTGTCCCGTTACAAGCACAAACTTAAATGTATTTTATTGGGATTTTATGTGATAGACCAACACAAAGTAGAGCATAATTGTGAAGTGGAAGGAAAATGATACGTGGTGTTCAAGATATTTTACAAATAAAAATCTGAAAAGTGTGGCGTGCATATGTATTCAGCCCCCCTCAGTCAATACTTTGTCGAACCACCTTTCGCTGCAATTACAGCTGCAAGTCTTTTGGGGTATGTCTCTACCAGCTTTGCACATCTAGAGACTGCAATTTTTGCCCATTCTTCTTTGCAAAATAGCTCCAGTTCAGTCAGATTGGATGGAGAGCGTCTGTGAACAGCAATTTTCAAGTCTTGCCACAGATTCTCAATAGGATTTAGGTCTGGACTTTGACTGGGCCATTCTAACACATGAATATGCTTTGATCTAAACCATTCCATTGTAGCTCTGGCTGTATGTTTAGGGTTGTTGTCCTGCTGGAAGGTGAACCTCCGCCCCAGTCTCAAGTCTTTTGAAGCCTCTAACAGGTTTTCTTCCAGGACTGCCCTGTATTTAGCTCCATCCATCTTCCCATCAACTCTGACCAGCTTCCCTGTCCCTGCTGAAGAAAAGCATCCCCACATCATGATGCTGCCACCACCATGTTTCACGGTGGGGATGATGTGTTCAGGTTGATGCGCAGTGTTAGGTTTCCGCCACACATAGCGTTTTGCATGTAGGCCAAAAAGTTCAATTTTGGTCTCATCTGACCAGAGCACCTTCTTCCACATGTTTGCTGTGTCCCCTACATGGCTTGTGGCAAACTGCAAACGGGACTTCTTATTGCTTTCTTTCAACATAGGCTTTCTTCTTGCCACTCTTCCATAAAAGCCAGATTTGTGGAGTGCACGACTAATAGTTGTCCTGTGGACAGATTCTCCCACCTGAGCTGTGGATCTCTGCAGCTCCTCCAGAGTTACCATGGGCCTCTTGGCTGCTTCTCTGATTAATGCTCTCCTTGCCCGGCCTGTCAGTTTAGGTGGACGGCCATGTCTTGGTAGGTTTGCAGTTGTGCCATACGCTTTCCATTTTCGGATGATGGATTGAACAGTGCTCCGTGAGATGTTCAAAACTTGGGATATGTTTTTATAACCTAACCCTGCTTTAAACTTCTCCACAACTTCATCCCTGACCTGTCTGGTGTGTTCCTTAGTCTTCATGATGCTGTTTGTTCACTAATGTTCTCTAACAAACCTCTGAGGCCTTCACAGAACACCTGTATTTATACTGAGATTGAAGTACACACAGATGGACTTTACTAATTAGGTGACTTCTGAAGGCAGTTGGTTGCACTGGATTTTATTTAGGGGTATCAGAGTAAAGGGGGCTGAATACATATGCACGCCACACTTTTCAGATTTTTATTTGTAAAAAATCTTGAACACCACGTATTCCTTCCACTTCACAATTATGCTCTACTTTGTGTTGGTCTATCACATAAAATCCCAATAAAATACATTTAGGTTTGTGCTTGTAATGTGACAAAATGTGGAAAAGGTCAAGGGGTATGAATACTTTTGCAAGGCACTGTACTTTGGAACATTTAAAATGAAGATTTGCGTAATTCTGCAACATAATATACAGTGTTTGGACCATGGGTTATTGGTGATATTTATCTTTGTTCTTGCATGCCTGACTGTCAACACCAGTAAGAAAAGAAGAGCTGAATTCTTTGTATATGGTGGTTCAGAGAATAACAGACAATGGTGATAGCTAGAAAAATACTGAAACTTTTAACCAGGGTGAAATAATGCTGAAAAATAGATGGATTCCTGAAAAAGGAATGATGTGAAGTACTTTAAACTACACCCAGCCAATATGATCCAGCTGCAGAGCCACAGTGCCAGCGCTTTCAGACCTGCAGTTCCAGTCCAACCTGCACCACCTCTTGGAAAGTAACAGCAGCAGTTTAGAGCTGCAGATGTAGACACACCCATGTGTATGTATTAAACCTGCGAAATGCAATAGTCTTGATAAGAGACATTTTATCTTAAAACTGGGAAAAGTAAAAGAGTTCATATTCCTTGGAGTTACTGTCATCCTAGTTACATTGGAGAGTGGGTGAGGGGGTCCTAACCACATTTTATTTGTTCAGAGAAAAAATGAAAGGTGGGATGCAAAGGCTAAAAGAAATGGGGATACAAGTTACAAGGTACAAGAATAAGAGTCTCTACAGCCATGCCATCTATTCTATACAGCTGTACTTAGGCACAGCGGTGCATTGAGCTAAATGCTATTGTGAGCATGATAACATGCGCACGATGACAATGCTAACATGCAGATGTATAGCCGGTATAATGTTAACCATGGTCACTATTTTAGTGTAGCATCATAGTATGCTAATATTTGCTAATTAATGCTAAACACAACGTAAAGCTGAGGTTGATGGGAATGTCATTAGTTTTGCAAGTACTATTTGGTATTGGACAAATTACATTTTTTTTACTTGATGATAGTGCTAAATGAAAAGTCAGGGTATCACCAAAGTTTTTGCAATTCATCCTGAGGGGTCAATGTTTGCATTTCAACAAGTTGAGACTTTTCACTCAAAATCACAACTGTCAACCTCACGGTGGCGCTAGAGGAAAATTTGTCAAGTAGATGTTGAGATTTTTTTTTTTGGATATGTGAAAACTTTGACCTTTTGGTGGCCCTAGAGTTAAAATCAGGGGATTACCAAAGTCAGTAGGATCCATCCTCTGGGGACCATGAATGCCCTCAGAGGATAAATCCAAATAGCCACTATTACTTTCCTTGTGAGTTTATGAGGAAGTTAGCACGCTGCTGCATGAGGTGCTTCACATTCACTAATACAAAGAACAGAGAGGGAATGGAAGAGGAAGAAGGTTAGATCTGCCTGTCTTGATTTCATGACAATTTAACCTGGCCGATTTTGTCTTGTTAAATTATTCATCAGATTGTAAGAGAGATTGGTCTTATCTAGTGCTAACACGAAGGAGCTATAGGGAGAGAGTACACATGTGAATACAGTGAATCCTCACACATGTTATAGTAAATGTCTGTTACCAGCAGTACAATTTACTGAAAGAAACAGAACAGTATATACAAAATCTATTATACGTATAGTATTACTGAGAGCATGGAAGTGTTTGTTTTTAATAAGGAAATGCTGCTAGAGTGGATGTATCCTGTTTCAGGCTGTTTTGTACAATTTCATTGCCAGTGACAGTTACTATACGGAACTATGTTTTGACTATTTTACACCAACTTATTTGTCTCTAGACTGCAGAGGGCATGGCCTACATTGAGCAGAGAAACTACATCCACAGAGACCTGAGAGCTGCCAACATCCTGGTCAATAAGGCTTTGGTGTGCAAAATTGCTGACTTTGGCCTCGCTCGTATCATTGAAGATAACGAGTACACAGCCAGGGAAGGTACGGCACAATATTCACTGTCACATGTTGTGTAGCCAGGTGTCCTCAGCAGAAGTGATTAAAAAACTGGGGAGCTGATGAAATGGGAGCAGTCACGGTTTCATCAGTTCTGGGGAAATGACTGTGTGTCAGCGAGGTGTCGGACTGCAACATGAGTGACAAAAATAGTAGGAAGTGAAGACAAAAATGATTGCTGCATGGCTTCCTGAATGTGCAGAGGATGTCAGAGTTTGAGAGAATGTATGACCAGCTAGAAACTTCTCAGCAGTGTCATTAGGAACCAACTAATGTCTCAATAACAATGTCAACATTAGTTCAAAGTTTGACTGGTTTTCAATTTTCCACAATAACCAGGAGCCAAATTCCCCATCAAATGGACAGCCCCTGAGGCCATCAATTACGGCTCTTTCACCATCAAATCTGACGTCTGGTCCTTTGGCATCTTGCTGACTGAAATTATCAGCTATGGACGCACACCATACCCAGGTAAGTGGATCACTCATTTCAACTTTGACATAGTATTTTCCAGAATGCTTCTGAAGGGCAAGGACCTTGCACTTGCAGTTAGTATAACAAATGTTTTGTCCCATTTCTACTCCTAAATGCTACCCATTCATTCTCTTGCCCTTGGTTTACCTTCCAAAAGGTAAGTGGGTAGTGGTAAGATAACCCCACATTTTAATGGGAACAGTTGTGAATTTGGATTTTATTGAAGCTGAGGCAGAATGGAAATGCTTGGCTGCACAAAAGCCATCAGAAATACAAAGACTCACTTTGTGGGTGTGGAGGGCCATCTGTAGTTTTCTTCTTGTATCATTTAACAACACATCACTGTAGCCCTCTTCAGTTTATCATCGTTTGAGCTTTTCTCAACAAAGCTCTTGATCCCAGGTGCAGTAGTAACAAGTCTACAGCTATGCTAGCTGCTCTGTGAAGATGTACATAGGCATGCACAGTAAGCTAGTTGCTAACATCAGCATGTTAACGTGCTCTCAATGTCAATGCTAACATGCTGATGTTTCGAAGGTATAGTGTTTACCATGTTTACCATCTTAATTTACCCTAAACCAAAGTATTGGACAAATTAAAAATTTGACCTGATGATGGCGCTTGAGAAAAGGTTATTACAAAGTTATTACAATTCACCCTGAAGGTGACATGAATGTTTGTACCAAATTACATGGCAATCCATCCAATAGTTGTTGAGATTTTTCAGTCTGGATCAAAGTGGTGAACCAACCAACTGACCAGCTGACCATCCATAGAGCCACAAAGCTAGCGTCTTAGCCGAAGTCATCAAATGTCAGTCCATGAGATATTTCTCATTCATTTTTAAGAGGTTTCATGTGCTCTTGTTTTCAGGGATGACCAACCCAGAAGTTATCCGTGCCCTGGAGAAGAACTACCGAATGCAGCGCCTGGAAAGCTGTCCCACCGAACTCTACGAAATCATGCTAGAGTGCTGGAAGAACAAGCCTGAGGACCGTCCCACCTTTGATTACCTGCAGAGTGTCCTGGAGGATTTCTACACAGCCACAGAGAGCCAGTATCAGCAGCAGCCATGAGACTTAACATCCACAGACATGTTTTCTTTTACAGTACTGTTCCATTCATTCCAGCAGTGCAGTTCAGAGCACTCACACACACACACACACACACACACACACACACACACACATGCGCTGTCTGTCTCTCTTTCTCATTAACGCACACATAGGCTAATAGTATAGTAACAAGGGACTGTACAAAAATTATTGGGGAGGTTTGAAACTTTTATTTTATTTTTTAAGAAGCCAGGCCCTACCTAAAATTTTAAATATTTTCATTGTGTCCTCCTCCCTTTGAATTAAAACATTTCAAGTAATATAACGACAGTAGAGAGATTTAGAAAAATGAAATATAAAAACAATATATTCCGTAACTATTACTATGAATATTATGACAACACAATCCTACCTCATCCTTAGGTCGGGGGCACAGCACAACAGATGCTGTCTGATGATGTTCTGAAGGCTTGGTTATAGGCTAACATGACCACAGCTGTATCAGCTATACGGGATATTTATCTTCACAAAACTGACCACAAATCATGTGGATTCACACCAGCAGCAGTCTTGTAAATCACTGGATATATACAGTAGTGATTAGTACATGTTATGTGCAGATATGTGTGTTAGTTATATCTGCAGCCTCTAATATGAAAAGTGATGAGCAAAAGAATGCTTCACATAATTTATTTTTACTTTTATTGTATTACTTTTGTTTTACTAGAGATTGCACATATTATGTGGATCACTGTATTGTAAGATAAAGCTGCACATCATTATGCACAGAAAACATGTGACCTGACATTTAATGCATTTGTCTATCTAGAAACAATTGCGGGTAACGGGAATTACTGACCTTTGCAGTTGAGGGGTGGGTTGCAAAACTGGACCCGTGCAAGACTCTTCTTGGAGGAGCCCTGTCGGTGCACAGGCAAGGACAGCAAGACTGGGTATACTTCTAACAAATTTGCAAGGGTAGGCTGAAATAAAACAAATATGGGGGGCAAAAACAGACTCTCCACTGTGCTGTAAATACTTCTGACTACTTCCTAAACAAAATGAAAAGATAAATACTGTAGTCCTCCCACTTTTCTTTCCTCACCCCCCTTATAAATTTTGTGCAGTCCCTAACATTCAAACTCCTTTGAAAGTGTTCTACATGACATGTACAGTGTGTAGGAGGTTGTACTGTACAGTATATGCTATTGTAAAAGCATGACTGTCTCACACACAAAATATTAAGTACAAAGATACATGGCTATATTCACAAACAAATGATTGTGGGCCCACCTGCGTGCAGTCACATGGAAGGACTGGATTTAGTAGTTACGGTCCAGCACACATTGGGCATCCATCAAAGGAAGGTATAACCACAACACAGATGTTCAGTGTGAGATATGTGCAGTGTGTATTACTGTGTTGATGTCAACATTTCAGCAAGCAAAACTGTCATTGTCCACTCCCCTCCTGTTACATGTACAGTGTTTTACATTGTGAAAGGAGAGAAGGTACTGTGGACTTTACAAAGTGCAAGATATATGACTGATTATGCTGAAATCCTCTATTTATATTCCATAGCAATTTTCCATTATGCTGTGGCTTGTTTCAGCATCACTCCTTCATTGTGCCTTTTGCAGTGGTTGTTTCTTCTTTCACTCTTAACATTTATAATATACTCCATACACTCTGTATATATAAACTGATGTACATGAATAAATACAATTATTCAGGAATAGAAACTTTAATGTGAAGCCATATTAACTAATAATGTTTGTTGAGCCTTTTGGTCCATTACATTTGTGTTCTGTATTTGGGAACTAATTGGAAAAGCAGTGCATATAGATTTTCACATCTTTTGGCCTTCTCTTGTGTATGAAAAAATAATTTATTGGTGCAAATAGTACTGATCTGAACATTAGTGCATCTTGAATGGAATGATCTTTCCGAAAGTAAAAGCTTTTACTATCATTTTCTTAGTGAAGGACTTGTGACTTTTATTTTAATATATGCTTTATATTTCTTTCAGCTCTGTTTGGATAATGTGTTACTTGGAAATACTGAAATATTGTAGGAAATAACAATGTGTTTTAGGGACTATTCTCAAGTATTTAAGATTTAATCATTTTGTCATTTCATGATTTGGTATCATCCATTTAGAGTGAACTGTGAGCAGCAATATCTGAGAAGATGTTTTATGGAATGCTTATTTATAGAAGTGAAATGTGACAATATTAAATCAATGCTCAGCACTATACATATATTCACAGGGTTATGAATGTTTTTGTGTTTTTCTTTATCAATATAAGGCCCTTTGCAAATTTTGTTGCTTGGTTCAATGCAACTGTGGTGAAAATTTTCAAATAAAAAGTGATCTACCCACATGTGTATTTATGTAACAGCAAGAATATTTAATGCTATTTTTTACACATTAAGTTAATTTGTTCGTTTGCAAGCATGAATTTCATTTATGATTGTGGAGGCAAATCCTAATGATTTTAAATCATACTCCGTTGATAGTTAACAAACAAGTAATTCACATTAATTTCAAAGGAATATGGGAAAATACTTTAAATGCGTTCTTAAACGTCTTTACAATTTACCTTTATTAGTAGTCGGGTCAGTTAAGGGGTGGGCTGGGGCGAAAAAGTAGTACTACATATGGGTGTGTCAAATGAAAAAAATAAATTAACCATTTGAAAAACCACAGTACTTCCGCGACGTCACTAATGACACGTATTCAAAATGGCGGCCGCGGCTATGGTAAGTGGAAAAGCGAACTCTTTTTCTTTAAACTACACATCGCTCATACTGTCCTCCCGAATGAACTCAAACACAGTGCTGTAATTGTGGCAGAATAGAGGTCTACCTTAAACGATAAGCAACATTTTAACGTTGATTCGGTACGGATTAACTGGAGTTCGCTTCTGTTTGAATGTTGACGATGTTGCTAACTGCTTGCTGGAGTTAGCTAGCTATCGTTACCTAGCTTGACTGTCAGTGAGCTGTGGCTCAAAAAACTGATTTCTGTCTTTTGTCTGGTATAATTAACTGTGCTGACAGAGTGCAAATAGCCACGTACTCTGTTGTTTGACTGTCATTTGCTGTATAGCCAAGAGAAATCAGCTAGCAGAACTTTGGCTAAACGTTAGCTGTTAGCTCTGTCAGGCAGCGTCAGTTTCAGCTTGTTGTCCGTGTTGTTAATAGTGCTGAAAGATGTCAAGATGACAGCAGCAGCAGATCAGCTACAAAAGCCAAAAAAACGTGAACGAATACTGTCTGTGTTAATTAACTGTGCTGGTACAGTCTGATAACGTAAATGTCGTTTAAGCCAGAAGCCACGCTTGCTAACTTCCTTCACTGCCATATCATAACTCACATTGCCCATAAAATGCATGCGCTCCCCTTAGACTTGTTCGTCATTTATTGTTTTTTCGGCATTGAATAATTGGGCTTTTTGTCATTGAACAATAGAAACTGACTTTGTAAAATGAAGCCATGCATCTTAAAGACAAAGTAATTATGGTAAATCAGTAAGTACCCCTCCCTCTCTTTTGAGTTAAAATTATAGTAGAGGCACCGTTTGCAACAACTACATTCGTGACTCTTTTAGGATAGGCAGGTCTGTATCAGCTTTGCACATCAGGACATGGCAGTTTTCTCCCCACCATTCATCTTCACACAACTTTTTAAGCTCTGACAAGTTGCATGAGGACTGTGGGAGAACAGCAATTCCTGTTGCTCAGCAGGTAGAAGGGCTCGTCCACCCGGCTCGTCCAAGTTGCTGCCTATGGTTAGGCTAGTGCCTTGATTGGTAGCTCGCTGCCACTGATGTGTGTGAAAGGTAGAATGAGAGGTAAATTTTGATCAAAGCGGTATATAAAAGCAGTCCATTTACTAGTTCATTTAAATATTTGATTGGATTTAAGTGTGCCACTCCAGGACATTAATGTTATTGTTGTCGAGCCGTTTCTATGGCTTCATGTTTGGATCGTTGTCTTGCCGGAAAATAAATCTTCTCTGGAATACCAGTTCTTGTGCTGCATGCCGCCAGTTTCTCAGAAGGCATGTGGAGAACTCTGTTTCCCACACGCCTTCTGGCAAACACTAGCCTAGATGTCATGTGAGGCTTTTGTCTTTGGCTCTCTGCCATGAAGCTGCCACTGCTGAATCACCTGGGCAACAGTTGTATGCTCAGTGTCTCTCGTCTCCACATGTCCACAGGCCTACATGACCTATACGGCTCTCACAGGGACACAGTTTTTGACGACGATCTGCTCCAGGCAGATTTACAGCTGTGCCATAGTTTATCCATTTAAAAAAATACCATACTGTACTCTGGGGAATATTCATATATCCTTCCCCTGATTGTTACTTTTCAAGTCTTGGATTTGTTTAAAATGTTGCTTTGACGAGATGATGTAGTTATTGTTGATAGGCATTTGCTTGAAGGGATCCCCCTCCATTACTGTATTAATATCGTACAATGACTTTATCCATTTTGGCAGGAAAAGTACAATCCAATATTTAAAAGCCCTGGTTATGTTTCTGGGTAGACTAGGAGAGACACTGAAATGTTATTTTTGGTGTTAATGTTAGAGGATAGCCAGGCATCGATGATAATGAATGTTGACAAAAAAAGAAACAACACTTTTGCAGGGGAGGTGTAAACCTGTTAGAGATAAACTTTGACATGATACAATTATACGATTACATCACGAAACGGAATTGTTAGGAACTAGTTTCAGGTTTGTTCTACCTGAAGGCATTTCTTGAAAGAGATTTGAAACCCACTCTGCTATCAGTGCACAGCATCTGTCCTTCTCCTCTTTCTCTTATAACTTGAAGCTCAGCATGGTCTGCACCTCTGTAACAAATGCCAGTAAGTCTTTGGCATTTTATGTGGTATGATGAAATTAGTTTAGAATGTTTTTGTCTTGCACAATACTTTTTATGTGTCAAATCTGTTGATATACACACCTATTATGTAGTGTTTGTGTCTGTGTGGTAAAATATTTGGTGGTGTCTGTCTGTGTAGGAGACGTGGTGGGCCTTGCTGCTGTTGTCCTTGTTGCCTGTAGTCCGGCCCTTCTATGTTCCCGGAGTCGCTCCCCGGGACTTCCATGAGGGTGACACAGTTGATATTAAGGTAAGACTAAAATTCATTTGATCAACATTTGACGGATTAGCAGAAACATTAGGACATGGTTGTTCAGTAGTTGGCACCATTGCCTGACATCATGAAGGTTCTGGGTTTGAACCAAACTGGGGCCTTTCTTTGTGGAGTTTTTCTGATCTTTCCATATTCATGTGAGTGTCCACCTCCCACACCAAAAACATGAATGTTAGGACGCTTTCACACCTGTAGTTTAGTTCATTTGGTCCAGACCAAGGAATGAAATAATGCATTGTTGTCTTTTAGCTAGTCCGTCTAGTCCGTTTCATGTTCCCACTGACTTATTACAAACAAACCAAGAGCTCTGTGCATGAAAATATATGGACTAACGGGTAACTCATTCATTGGACCATTTTGGTGACTGTCATCTCGCATCATCGGCAGCACTACATGGACCCATGTGGGGAAGTCAAATTCTGGAGTCTGACAGCAACATTTCACTCACTTTTTCAACAGTTTTATTTTTTACAGATTCTGTGTTTCCATTTAAATTTTTCTGAATTCTGTGTTTTACGATTCACGCTCAATTTTTCATCATAAAATAGTGTCTAATCATGTGGTGGATGAAGAAAATTTCAACGGTTCAATAAAAAAATGTTGTATTAAATATTGGATTTTGATCTCCTGACGTAAACCTCGTGCTGCGATATGTGTTTTGATATTGACTGTAGCAATGACAAAATGAAACAGCGCGTCCGACAGCTCATTGTATGTGTGTGTGGAGGAGGAGGAGGAGCAGAGCCCGGACCTTGGACAAAAACAGAGATCAGAGGACACATAACATAGCAGCATAGTTTTTTTTCTGTTCATTCGGCTTAGGCACTTAGGTAGAAGGTAAGACAAAAAACGCTTAGCTAGGCAAAACCCAGATTTTTATAAATTGCATCCACCTCTGTTTTAACCCCTATTTGACACATAACGGGTTACCATGGTTACCAAATGATCTTGACATTTGACAGTTCCCACGATCGGCTGTTGGATTTACTAGAAGCTTTAAATTCATGCTAAAATCAAACATCTATTATCACCAAATACACTAAATAATAGCATTATAATAAAAGATACATGTACATGAAGACATTGACATATAAATATATATGTATGTATATACTGTATATCAGATCAGGTTGTTGTGGGTGTAGTTTTGCATATCACTATATGTGTGAGTCAGTCAGTCAGATCATTTGTTTTTCAGGCAGTGAAGCTGACCAGTTCCCGTACCCAGCTTCCTTACGAATACTACTCCCTGCCTTTCTGTAAGCCAGAATCTGTTTTCTACAAGGGAGAGAACCTGGGTAAGTGGACTGCTGCTTACGTGTGTGGAATGTGGTCTGGGAAGTTTCTCTAATTTGACATCATTTTATTCAGGAAAAGCAATGTTATCTTACATTTTGCTATTTAAAAAAATACAATTTAAAGTGTTTTTCTATATGTTTATGTTATTTTTTTAATCATTCTTTTTTGTAGGTGAGGTGTTACGTGGGGACCGTATTGTGAATACCCGTTACAATGTCGAGATGAACAAGGACAAGAAATGTGAGATGGTGTGCAACAAGAAAAAGCTCAGCATAGAAGAGAGCAAGCTGGTTGCTGAGCGAATCCAGGAGGAATATTATGTTCACCTGTGAGCATCCCTTCGTCACTGCTGTTACCAGGGGATCCCCCAGAATGCTAATATTGACCTATCGCCATGAGGAATACCATGCATTACTTTATTTTAATTTAGTAATATTGTTTTTCGGTGACTCCAGACTGGAGTAAACTGATTTGTAAAGAAATGATTGAAGCAATTCGTATTTAGTACTTTGAAGCGTAATATAGTTGGAAGTAAATGTTGTTGTTTTTTCTGTTCTTACTTAATCATATTTTTAAGATAACCTGGTTCTATAGCATTTAGATTTTTTGTGTTCAATATGCAAACCAAAACTAATTGAACGCCTCCCTGTGCCTTTCAGTATTGCCGATAACCTGCCAGTTGCCACCAGGTTAGAGTTTTACCCCAACAGAGAGGCAGGAGTGGAGGAGGAGCAGAAGAAGGACGTGGTGAGAGATATCCAGTTTGAACATGGCTACAGACTGGGCTTTGCCGACAACAACAAGGTAGATATTATAAATCTCCTTGTCCTCATATATTGTTTAGAGGTGGAGAGTACAGGTAAACAGAAAGACATCACTTATGGATTCCTATTTTGCATTGTTTGCCTTTGCTGATCAGCTTCTGACGACGAGCTGCGGCATCCTACATGAACACAAAATGTTCTTCCAAAATTTAAACAGTTTTGGTTTCGTCACATGAGATTTCTGGGTTTTTTTTTTTGTTTTAGTCTGTGCTTTCAGTGATATTTGAATCAAAATCTAATGAAAGTTGTGGGGTTGTTTTCTTTATGTTGCCGGGCCACTGTCAATGAAATCTGATCAAACCACACCCACACCTGAGATTTGAGAGTTTAACTCTTAATAAATATTACTGAATTTTATTTCGTTTAGTTTATTAAATGTATTTATATCGGGGACCATGTACAAAATACATAAATCTCAAAAAAAAGAGAAAAGATGCTTTGTACCAGATTGAGCTACTAGCTAATTTCTGTCTGTAGTCCCTGGACAGGTGAAAAGAAACAATAAAACACAGAGCAAAACCTATCATCTCCACTACAAATGGACCAACAACCTATTGATACCCACGCTGGCGTATGTACACACAATAACACATTTAATAGGAATAAACACAAAACAGAATACAAATATCAAAATATTATGTACATATATCCAAAGTTATAAAAACAGGTCATCAAAGTATCAAATTAACTTTTTTATCTTCATGGAAGAAAATATGGGAATCGTAAATTGTTTCACATTTAGTACTCTTTTAATATATTAGAATGTTTGATGTTACACAACACTTTTAGACATTTTTGAAACCATGTTTTGTGTCCTGGATGCTGTTTTCCTGCTTGAAATGAATCGCCACATTCTTGTGCTTTTCATTTGTTGAGAACAGTCTGCGTTCAGGGTCGAATAAAAAGACAAATGTGGCCAGACTTGAGTGCTTGCCATCTCACAATGTCTAAGAATCTGAGGACTTGTCTTACATGTACAGCCATAGACTAACCTCACTGTAACTGTTTTAAATAAAACATCCGTGGAGAGAAACTTTGAAGTCTGTTCTGGAACAAGTTCCGTTAAAAAAAACTCAGCGACACAGGGAAAAACATTTTTTTTTTATTTCATTATATTTTTTTAAATTGAAATGTGCAAAACCATGAAAGAATGCTGAAGGGTACTAATTTTTGTCTTGCCCCTTCTCTTTTCTCCCTCAGTTTTATCTGCACAACCACCTGTCCTTCATCCTGTACTTCCACAGGGAGAAACTGGAGCAGGGGGATGTTCACAACTACAGGGTTGTACGATTTGAGGTCATACCCCAAAGTGTAAAAGTTGATGGTAGGTGTCAACACACTCTTTTTGAATAGCTTGAGGTTGTGTAATGTTTCTGACCTATGGTGATTAAAAACTAGTAGAAGGAAGACATACCAGTGTTGCCTCCAAAGTGGCTCACTTGCTTTTTGTAATACTTCCTCTGTATTTATTTATTGTCAGATCTGAAGGCTGTGGAAAAGGAGAAGACTTGCACCTTGCCTGAAGCCAGCAGCTCTGCCCCCCAGGAGATTGACCCGACCAAGGAAAACGAGG
Source organism: Macquaria ambigua (assembly GCA_008360985.2). NCBI lineage: Eukaryota > Metazoa > Chordata > Actinopteri > Centrarchiformes > Percichthyidae > Macquaria > Macquaria ambigua. The sequence continues at coordinate 285,075 of VMKM01000513.1, forward strand.
TCCTCTTCACCTACTCTGTCCACTGGGAGGTCAGTGACTGCTGCATGGATTCACATTGACTTGATCTTGTAACCAGGAGTCAGACCAGTCTGTAACCCTGAATAAATCCTTTAAACCACCCAAATCGCTGTATTTAAGTAAGGATTAGTTTTAAATCAAAATGTGTTTGATTAATTTGTTTTTATCCATGTGATCATCTCAGGGCTGACTCTCTTTAAATTCTTCATGAGCCTTTGTTCATTTAGAATCCAGTGTGCTAGAGAACTAAAAAGTCAAAACAATAGAAAATGTGTGACTGCCAAAATACTAATGTGATAAAACTCCAGCTGTTTCAGTTCTCTAGGATATGGGGTTAAACAAAGCTAGATAAATGTAGAGGGAAGAGCTGCTGAGCCTCTTGTCTCATCTGTGCAGGAGAGCGAGGTGAAGTGGGCATCTCGATGGGACACATACCTGACCATGAGCGACGTCCAGATTCACTGGTTCTCCATTGTCAACTCTGTGGTGGTTGTCTTCTTCCTGTCTGGTATGTCCAGTTTTTGACAAATCCAGCTCAGCTCAACTGTCATCTCTTAAATGTCCATATCAACACAATAATAAGTCATAGGCCCATGGCAGAAATTTACACTTGTCTGGACTGTGGAAACTTAAAGCTTGTGAATGTGATACAAACCTATATATTATGTTTTATACAAAAATAAATGTTTTTGATGACCATGTGAAATGTTGAGGTTTCTGTCTTTTAGCTGACTGACATCCTTCTCCTTCCCTGCCTTTTCTCTCTCAGGTATTCTGAGTATGATCATTATCAGGACCCTGAGGAAGGACATTGCTAACTACAACAGAGAGGATGACATAGTAAGAAAATACACACCTGACAAAAGCCAGTTTGCTTGGTTTCAGTAAGTCTTTGGGGAAAGAATGCATATAATGAATGGATTTTAGGTTAACTGATTTTAGTGTTACTTAGAGTTTGGTCGATTTCCGGTTTTGCCGGTCCAGTGTACGAGCTCAAACTGGTTTGATTTTATGCAAACCGGCTGAACCGGAATTTGGTATTATGACGTTCTGGCAAATTAAAAAGTAGCCTACATCAGCAACCTGTGTCAATGGCGTCACGGCACTAAATCCAACTTGTATTGCATTAGTAATAAACAGCATGACAACGTGATGAACATAATGTTTGTAAACTGACTAACGGAGTCACTAACGTCTGCCTAGCTGAGGCCAGCAACATATAGGAGAATATATTTCAAAAACTAAAATTGCGCCAATATGGCAAACTTATCGGAAAAATGAACATGCGTGATAAGAACTACCTAAAATGACAGAAACCATCAGTGGGAAAATTTTATTTGACGTGTACTTTGATTTTCTTTTTTTTTTTTGGTCCATGTCCCATCCACTAACATGGAGGGGGTGGGGTTTATGACCTATACTGCAGCCAGCCACCAGGGGGCGATCCAGATGTTTTGGCTTCACTTTTGGGGAGCTGCCATGTCGTCCATCTTTATGTACAGTCTATGGTCTCATTATGTTGACTCAGCAACCGCTCCCAAGATGTTGTAAAATTTGCTGTCTGGTCCGGTGTTTGGCTTAATATCAAACCGGTATGAAAATGTTTACACCGGACCAACCCTAGTGTTACTGAAATCAGCTTTGGGTTCTTGATGTTTATTAAATCAGTATATTCCAGGCACTTGACCGCATGTCCTCTGCTCTAACCAGGAGGACACCATGGAGGAGTCAGGATGGAAGAATGTCCACGGTGACGTCTTCAGGCCGCCTCAGTATCCCATGATCCTCAGCTCTCTGCTGGGCTCAGGGATCCAGCTCTTTTGCATGATCCTCATTGTCATCTGTGAGTATGTTTTCTCTATCATCAGATACTTCCATTAGTACATTTACATGCAGTACACTGTGTAAACTATGTACTTTTCTTTGTAGTGCATTCATTTTGACAGCATGTGTAAGTATGGAAGTACGCAAATTGAGACACAGCATCTATTTCTTGGCCGGCGCAGTGACTTCCTGGATTCTTATCATCACACTGAGGTTGCCAGGCAACCAGAGGAGACAACAACAATTCACTGGTTCCAGCACATAACCAGCAGTTACCAGTTTCCAGTCTTTATGCTAAGCTAAGCTAATAGCCTGCTGGCTCCAGCTTTATATTTAGCATACAGACATGAGAGTGGTATCAATCTTCTCATCTAACTCTTGGCAAGACAGCAAATAAGCCAAAAGTGTTTAATTTTTTTCTTAAAAGTGTTTCTAACGTACATGGGAGTTCTAAAATTGGGTTCCTGTGGAAAACTGGAAATATTTAGACTGCTTAAATTCATGTAACACAAAGCATGATTGTCAATGTAATCTATGAAATGTTCTAACCACCACATGTGCTTTGTGTTATAGTTGTTGCCATGTTGGGCATGTTGTCTCCGTCCAGTAGAGGAGCCTTAATGACCACTGCTTGCTTCCTCTTCATGTTCATGGGGTAAGAGCCACATCCTTGTCTCTGATCCTCATTAAGAAAATCCCAAAGATGTCAGGAATTAAGAGGTAGCCTATTTCCATAGAGTGCATTTCTTTGATTTTACACTGCTTTCTCCTGTGCATGTTTCTCCTGCAGTGTGTTTGGTGGCTACTTTGCGGGCAGACTGTACCGCACTCTGAAGGGCCATCGGTGGAGAAAAGGAGCATTTTGCGTAAGTCAATAAGAAGTTTAATCTAGTCACTCCTGAGTTAGTAAATTTGCATATTTTTCAAAGCTGCATACCCAAAGTTTGTTTGGGGTCCTGCAAGCAAAGTGTTCCTTTAAAGTGGTGTTGCTGTGAACAGAGAGGCTTAGCTTGTGTTTGTTTTGTCTCCTCTGTAGACAGCAACTTTGTATCCTGCAGTGGTTTTTGGAATCTGCTTCATCCTCAACTGTTTCATCTGGGGAGAACACTCCTCTGGGGCGGTGAGTATCATCACTCAGAATGTACACTGAAGTAGGGGTGACCCCGCATAGTCGGATATTTGACAATTCGATTGAAGGAGCCTGATTCGACTGCCAATCTTTTACATAGAATTGCTTGGTTTCTCCCAATGAATCATGATATATAGCTGAGGTCACTATTAGGTGGGCTGCGGTCCGGATCCAGACGCCGTCCTATCCGGACCTGGACCTATAGCCAATAAATTATTGAGATTTATTAAATATTGATGGTTTCTATTTTAACAGGCACAGCTTGTCTAGCCTTTACGCCACTGGTTTAGCGGTCCAGGAATCTCACAGACCAATTGCATGTGTTGTAAATCATGTCACATGATGCTACTCAGCCAATCAAATCTGTGCATTTCGATTGCAACTGTGAGTGAGATGCACACACAGGGGAGAGACGAGACGAGAGACAACAGTCAGAGAAATAAGTGAGCCAGCCAAAAATAATTTCACATGGCGTGCTCCAAAAAGATAAAACAGAGCTTTTAATCAAGAATGGACAGACTTCCCACAGGCAGTTCAAAACCAGTATGTCTCGTATTCAGTGTGCATTCATAGGACGGCTAATTATTTTATTGTAAAAGTGACGTTAAAATAAGAGTCCTGAGAGATAAAATACAAAAACAATCTTCCTCTTACAAATAAAAAGTTACATTCTTAATCAATAAAACACACCCTTGCTCAATGAATTCAACTTATCATTTAGGAAAGGAAGAACGAGTTATTTCTTCTCTCAAAAGTTACATAGTTTCACTTTAAACAAGAAAAAACATCCAAAATCTATCATTTGTATCTGTAGCATAATTACCTGCCATATTTAGAAAATATATATTTCATTAGCATGTGACTTAATAGCCAGGTTCTACTTGTCTTGTTTCTCAATGAAAACAGCAACAGAGACCATATGGAAGGACAATGCCAGTGGGGAGACTTATCTAGCAGTCCTCATCTGTTGAGTCAGACTGACAAGTGAGCGACTGTCAGGGTAACCAATGACCGACCATCCCACTCTGTGCTCATGAGTAAATGACCACAGTGTGTGACTTGAAACTCTAAAAAATAGTACTTTGCATTTCTTGTTATGGAATATTGTTTCTTATTTGTATGGATAACTGGCTAAATGTAGGTTGGTTTGTGCAGGTACATTAGAGTTCAATAGAATAAAAAGATTTCAGTAAATTCTGGTCGACGGAAATGTTGAGAGAAAGCGTACAACAACAAGTTTTCACATTATCATTACAATCACATGGACTGTTGAACATCTTTGTGTCTGTGTCCCTGCTCTCTCCTCTCACCACTTCAGGTTCCCTTCACCACAATGCTGGCCCTGCTGTGTATGTGGTTCGGTATCTCCATGCCCCTGGTCTACCTGGGCTACTACTTTGGCTTCCGCAAACAGCCGTATGATAACCCAGTACGCACCAACCAGATCCCACGGCAGGTCCCAGAGCAGCGCTGGTACATGAACAAGTTTGTCGGGTGAGTGTTTAACCAATCTAACAGTCTGCTCTTAATCTTTGGCCACTTACTGGCAATTACATGGCATTCTTTTTTCCCACTAGAATCCTGATGGCAGGGATCCTGCCATTTGGTGCCATGTTCATCGAGCTCTTCTTCATCTTCAGTGTGAGTACAACTGCTCTGCTCTAAATGTACTGTGATCAATTCAAAGCTAGATCACCTCTTCTTTCAGTGTTGTACAATTAATTGTGTGTGTATGTGTGTGTGTTCTCATGTCTGTATGTCTGTAACTTAATACCAATAGACATTTCCTGAAATTGTCCAAAAGTTCATTAGTTTAGAGGATATGTAACTGATGTGAAGTCAGTGGTTTAGTCCTAACACGCACAGTAATGTCATCATCGTGTGTGTGTGTGTGCGTGCGTGCGTGTGTGCGTGCGTGTGTCACCACTTACAGGCCATCTGGGAGAATCAGTTCTATTACCTCTTTGGCTTCCTGTTTCTGGTCTTCATCATCTTGGTGGTCTCCTGCTCTCAGATCAGCATTGTAATGGTTTATTTCCAGCTCTGTGCAGAGGTAAGTTCATTTCGGCTAGGATTGAATACACATAAGTACTGTAGATAAAGCTTGCTGTGCTGAAGGAGGATATACACGTGCCAGATGGATTTATTAACAGAAAATAAAGGAATTAGTTAGAACTTATAAACCATTTATAGACAACACCTTTATAAGAAAGTAGAATTTGCGGTGAGAAGAAGGTGCTGTAGTGTTTTATAAAGGTTTCTCAGTATTGAATGGTGTTTCTTCCAGTATGGCGAAGTTAGAAACACATTTAACAGGTGCTTGTGGAACCAACAGTGTGTGTTGCCAACATTATCCAGCAGTAAACAGCCCTGCTGCTTCTACCTGAACCTTATCTGCAGCATCTATACACACACCCTTATGCTGTGTATTCTCTGTTCTCCTCACTATCAGGACTACCGGTGGTGGTGGAGAACTTTCCTGGTTTCAGGAGGCTCAGCGTTCTACGTCCTCATTTACGCCGTCTTCTACTTTGTCAACAAGGTAAAAGCCCAGAGGCAGATATCCACAGCAAACTCTTCTTTGATTCCAAGAAGGTTCCAGCTGAAGAGATCAATGTCTTTTAATTGGACATACTATTATTACTTACTACAATGATTGGAATGATGATACATCATACGTTGTCATTTATGAGTTTGCCTTGACAGCACTCGTGAATGAAATACTTAATAATGATGTCATCAGGGTTATTTTGAGTTGGGCCTGAGACTTCAAGTACCTGCATTGAGTTTGAAAGATGAGGGCAAAAGACAGGCTCAGTGTTTAACAAAAGATGGTATTAAGTTGCATCATGGGAAATGTGAAACACTGTTTTTGACTCGAGTCCCTTTTCAGACATGCACCGATTTAAAACCCATCACTGATGGAGCCTGTGAGAGGACAGAAAACACTCGTCTCTCCTCATATCATTACTTTGGGCATCGCGGCTCTTTCTGTAAAAATGTTCTGTCATGTATGATAAGAGCTGCAGCAATCGAAAGAAAATTAATTGCCAGCTATTTTTTAATAGTTTCAGTCATTTTTCAAGCGAAAATGTCAAACATTTGCTGGTTCCAGCTTCTTAAATGTGAGGATCTGCTGCTTTTCTTTGTCATTTATGACAATAAATGAAGAGTCTTTGGGTTTTGGACTGTTGGTTGGACAAAAGAAGCAATTTGAAGACACCACTTTGGGCTCTGGGAAATTGTGCATTTTTCACATATTTTTGACATTTTATAGACTAAACGATTAACATGAAAATAATCTGCAGATTAATCAATAATTGGTTGCAGCCCTATGTACGAATAAACCCATAACAAATATTAACGCAACAGCGACATCTCTCTGAATGAACATTACTTTGACAGCTTGATGAAGCCAGCTATGAAATGTATTTCATCACTGAAAAGGGCTCTACTAGCAAGTGTTGAAAGTTTGGAAAATGCTTAATTTTAACCATTATGTTTTCAAGGTTAGGAATATGCTTGAATTTGAATATACTCCTTGATAAAATCCTTGATTTTCAACATAATCTTGTGTTTCATCATCGACACAATCACTCATGTAAACCAAACATCTTTTAACATTTGAAATGAAACGATCCCGTCAATATATTTGTTTGTTGTCTCTTGGCAATTATAGTAACAAGGGCTTCGAGAGTCTGGAAATGTTTGATTTAGGTACCTTGAAAGTGCTTGAACTGTACTCTTAAAAAGCTGTACGAACCCTGTACTAGGGAACTAAAAGTCAGAGTATCTTGGCCTTTGCTGATTGACTTTGATTATTTCTTTACATTCATCTCTTGCAAGTCCGCCAGCTTTATGGAAGTGAATACTAAATTGCTGGAGTACCCCTTTAATAGATGACTATTGATATTGATTCCTCTTCTCTTCACCTCTCCCCAGCTGGACATTGTGGAGTTCATCCCCTCCCTCTTGTACTTCGGCTACACAACCCTGATGGTCCTGTCGTTCTGGCTGCTAACGGGCACGATTGGCTTCTACGCAGCCTACATGTTCATCAGGAAAATCTACGCTGCGGTCAAGATCGACTGAGTCGCCACTGTCGCTGCTGCTCTCATGATTTTTGTTTTTTTTTTTTTTTTTGTCACATTCAGTTTTTGTAATGTGTATATATTTTTTATTCTTCATGTCCAACAAGCACTGACTTGTGTGTGGAGGGAACGAGAGGGGTGCTTTTTATGGCTCAACAGCCCCACCCACTGGCCTCATGGGGAAGAACAGCAAGGTGGCAGAGCTAAACCAGCTGTTTTTCTCTCTCCCTCTCCCCCTCGCTTCTATCCCCCCCCCTCCTCTTTCCAGGACAGAGACCCAGAGGGAATTCTCCTCTGATGGGACAGTTAATGTCTTCTGCTGTTTCACCTTGCACACAACACAGTGGGCCAAAGCTTGTCAAGCGAGGGTTTCTGCACATTTTTGTTTGGTCTTTTCATTTGTGTTATGACTCTAACTTATCCAGGTTTTTATTTTTGTCATCGCAGGATTTATCTCTGACTTAATTTCTTTGAATCATCTTCTGGAAAGCTATTTTCATCTGATTTCCTTACATAAATTCTAACTTTACTCTTTCCATTGTCTCTGTTTTCAAATGTCACGTTGGTTTCATTTCAGAGATTTTGGAGATTTTGCAGGGAAGGATTGGGGAGTTTTAACTGTGGTTTTGGTGTTAACTTTGTTGTGTTGAACTGATGTGGATAGAAATTATGCTGGGAAGTTCTACATTGTAACACAAGAAAGGATAAATTAAATGTTCTATTATTTTTTTACTCCAGTTTCCATGTCCTGGTGTGACCATGTTAACCACAACTGTAATCAAAATATTAGCTTCTCCTTCTAAAACAATGGGTCTCTTATTATATGTCAAAATATTGGTCCATTTGCTCCAAATGATACAGAACGTCTCTGAATGGGACTATGAACCCGATGCCCTAAAGTTGTGGACTGAAGCCGCTGGAGTTGGAGAAAAGAAAAGGCTAACAGTCAACACAGAAATGACAACAGTAACCTTCGGTGTTTGGAAGTCTACAACATAAATGTGTGTTTGAAGCTTTTCCAATAGAAACTTAGAAAAAAGTTTTTCCGCTCATTAACCATGCCTTCAGTGTAGCCTTAGCAGTGCCGGATGCCTGCTGAACTATGCAGTACAGGAAAGAGTGCAAAATTGTTTGGACCATTTTTGTTGAGAAATGACGCCTCATTTCTTTAAGTTTGAATCTAATGTATGATACATTTTTGTGTATAATATAAAAAATGATTTTTGAAAACCAGCAAGATCACCTCTGTGTGTTTCTACCAATAGTGGTAGATATCATTTTGACAGTGCTTGGTTGTCATGGAATGCGGAGCATTGAAATGTAATCCAGTGTTCTTATTAGATCTGTACAGTCGATGTTTTTGTGTAGACTGATACCCATATTCTTACAGTTCATGATTTTTTCCTTCTTTTCAAATTACATTTTTTGGGTTTACAAAAATGTGGTTATATTTTTTTGGGGGGGGTTTTATCAGATTTTTCAGCTAAAAACTTTAGAAATTCACTTTGAACCCAGGTGGAACCTGATTAAAAATGTTGCTTGACAAGCAACTCAAGCTAAGGGCTTGCCGTAGACAACCAATGTATTTTACTGTAGCTAAATTACAGAATATATATTAATCAAATTACATCATAATCATGATTTTAAAGGAATAGTTTGACATTTTGTTAAATACACTCTCATTACTTTGCTGGTTATCTTAGCTTAACACAGACTGGAAACCGCTTGGTCTGTCCAAAGGTCAGGTTAGCTGTTTCCCGTCTTGATGCTAAGCTGAGCTAACCGGCTGCTGGAGGTAGCTTCGTATTTAGCGTGCATCTAACTCGCTGCAAGAAAGCGAATGAGCATATTTCCCAAAGTGACAAACTATTATTTTAAAGACAACATAGGCAGATAAACATAATTCTAACCCTATTATATATCTCTGCTTCCCTGTGACAGATAACACAAGTCCAGCAGAACATTGGTATATAATTTCAGTAAAGTTAATGGTGGATGGAAGGGGCCAGATTTGAGTCCTAAGAGAATTGTCTAAAGACTTAAGAGACCTGAAAAGATGCATTTTCATCAAGCATCACAAGCTCCATCTAAACAAATAAATCTTCAAAGATTAAAGGAAACTAAACTAAACCCATACAGCATGCAGGGCTCTCTCTCAGCCCTTTGGGTAAATATTTAATGGATATCACAGTTACCACATGGTTACCGTCAAACTAATTTTAGTGAATTGATGTGCTTCACTTGATTTTTAGTGGTTGGCGTTTTTGCACAGAAGTAGAGGTGATTTGTCAGAGCGGGGCTGTACAGGGGAGGGACAGGTGCCTGGATCAACCCTGATTCTCCAGGGGCACAACAGATGAATGAATGAATGACTCATCCTGCTGTGCCCTCTTTTTCCCTCATTATAATCAAGCCAACCCGACAACACTAGTTAAGCTACGAATGAGCTGCTTGAAGAGCGAGACGAGCCAAAATATTTAAGTTACCCCTGCCACTTGCTACGGGACATGACTGCTCAGTAAAGCCCCAGAAGTTGCCTCAATTCAGATATATTGACCATTACTCTTTCATTTATTTCCACTCGGATACCATGTCCTATTTACTGTACCACCCTGTGTATTATGTCAAAGAGTTACTGAGCTCTGACACTTGGCTGCTGTCTTATGTAAAGACAGGACAGACACTCCTCTCCTGCTGTTGAAGTGCACATGCCAGGGGAGATTTTTTACAGATAGACTTTTAAGAGGCCCGAGTCATGCGTGCATATGTATGATCGAGGGGTTTACCATGTAAATAAAAGAAAACAGCTTTGTATTTGTTGCGTTTCGCTGTTTGTGGCGCTCTCTGTAATGATCCTGTCATCGTTTTAGCCAAAAGCATGATGCTCATGATGACTTTCAAAGGAACTTGTTTCTGTTACTTTTCTCTTTGTTTCTTTTACAGAATGTCCAATTACAAAATGTACAATGACAAAACAATAAAGTGATGACAAGTTGAATTTGAAAATCAGCTTCCACTGTGTTTTTGAAATATTCTTAAGGGGGCATTCCACAGATTTTACACATGTAGTCCAGTTCCAGGCTGGAGTACTCTGTAAAAAGGTCTAATTTATTATGTTGCTCTGGAGGAGCTTTCTAAAGTCTGAGAAAATTACCCTTGTGATGTCATCAGGGTTATCTCAGTTTGGGCTTGGAGACTACAAATTTTTAGTCACAGTGGCGGCATGGCTCTGGCAATGTCGGTCTATCGAGTCAATGGTTCACCACTTTGGTCCAGACTGAAACATCTGAACAACTATTGGATGCATTGTCATCAAATGTTGGCATTCATGTTCTCCACAGAGGACCTTTCCTCTAGCGCCATCATGAGGTTGACATTTGTGGTTTTGAGTGAAATGTCTCAACAACTATTGGATGCTTTGTTCATCCAAATACCTGCAAAATATTCCCATCAGCCTCAGCTGTACTTACTACTACTACTACCACTACTACTTAGTGCTAATTAGCAAATGTTAGCATGCTAACATGCTAAATTAAGACGATGAACATGGCTAACATTATACAGGCTTTGTCTTTTACACATTCTGTAAATCACCCTGATGAAGGCCCTGTGCCAAAACATGATGGAATAAAGAAGATATTTCCAGTGTTAACAGAGTAGAGTTTTTTTAAGTTTAGACTCTTAACTTTCAGACAGTGAGCGGTTGCCATTGCCACCTCCATTGTTTGCAATGTAAACTGATGCTGAGGTCTGCAACTCATGAACACACGCAGCTATTTGCCACTACCGTTGATGTTGGTTTCCAAGTCGCCGTTTGACCATGGCAACCACAGAAACCACAAGAAAGAAAAAAACAGCATAGGAGCTAATTTCACTGGTACCTGACACCTCTTCACCAGCAGGGATCAAACAGATCAATGAAATGGTCTTGGAGCAACATCAGCTTCAAAGTTTGATTATCCACTCTGGGCCAATAAACAATGTTTATGATATTAATTAACAAAGCTTTCTATAGCCTATTAATCGTGTCAGATGGCTAACCATTTCTCTATTTTAAGATACAATCATATATATGTATATGGACGATGTGACGGCTAGCCAAAAGTGAAGCCAAAACATCTGGATCGTCCCCTGGTGGCTGGCTGCAGTATAGGTCATAAGCCCCGCCTCCTCCGTGTTAGTGGATGGGACATGGGCCAAACTGAAAAGTCAAAGTGCACGTCAAATACATTTTTCCCAAAGATGGTTTGTCATTTTAGGTAGTTCTTATCACGCTGATGTTTGTTCAAGTGTTCATTTTTCTGATAAGTTTGGTTTTAATTAGTTATTTGATGCTATAAAAAGGGGGTGAGACGTCACGATTGTACAACTGTGAGTGTAGTCGCGATTGCTTCAGGTGGGTGTATAGGCGGCCTCGACACCCCGGCTCCACCGCAGATCACTACTGTGCAGACTCTGGCTCCAAATGACGTCACCAGTGCAAGATGGCAGCTCCCGTATCCGGGGTATTTTGGCTTCATTTTGTACAGTGGGAGGAAGTGGAGACGCGTTGTCCATCTTTATATACAGTCTATAGATACAACCCACTATATTTGGCTACGTGATGAGATTAGAGTAGATAACATCATCCTTTAGCATATGGTAACCTACAGGTCGTTAGTAGAATCGGTTGTAGCTGGTAGCCGCGGTGGGGGAGTTGCCATCTGCTGCTGCAGGACAGCGTCAATGTTCTGTATTTTCATCAGCGATAATCGCTCGCTGTCTGAAAGCACTTTCAGTTCTGTTAACAGAGAGCTTGTGTTACAAACTGGGGCATGGAATTGGGGCAGAGCAGGGTACGTCTAGTGAAAGATGCTATTGAGGTGCATTGTGGGAAGTGTAAGATCCAGCGATTTGGGGGGCTTTACCTATACAAAGGACTTAAAGTCAGGATACCTCTGCTGCATCAATTTTGATCACTCTTGTCTCTAACCTCCCAACTCTGTGGACATACAGTACTAAATCGCTGGAGTACCCCTTTAAATGAGATGTCTGTTGTGTGTGTGCACGCCTCTCAAGGTGTTAACTCCTGGTTTGTCCCTCTGTTTCCGAAATGTTCAGTGTCTGGAAGGCTATGATCAAATTACAAAGTCTGTGTTGTGGTGTCTCAGCCCTCTCAAATCCTTTTTACGAGCGCTCCAGGTTCCTCCTAAGAAAATTTAACAAAACCAAAAGAGTTTCTATTCTTGAGTTATGGCACAGTTGGCATCCCGTAAGTGTATGTGTGAGAGTCAGCTCAGTTGATCTAAGTATAGGTTAGCTCTATAGTACTATAATTAGGGCAGTCTTGACACTCAGCTATGCATGTAGGCTTACTGGTGCAGCTCTCCAAGACATAATCCAGACCCCGATCCAATATAAGAGTTAGACACACAGTGGGACACAACCCACCCATCACCCAAAAATTGTAAAAATCATAGAGATTTGGTAATTTACACGTAATCTACCCCTTCTGTAGCTCACGTATAGTATAGTACACATCCTACTAGGCTACTCAGACTCATTCTGAGCATGTTTGTAATCATGTGTCCTGTCATGTGGTGACTGCCTATAGAGGGAGAATGAGAATAACGCTACAGTTGTGGAGTCTGGTCAAACCATTCTGGCTCTGCTCCATTTTAAGCAGTTGATCATAGTCCCCAGAAAAAAAAAAGACATTTCCTAAACTGAATGATGGATGGACTTGAAGAAAATGACACAGCTCAGATATCACTCCTCCAAACAGTCTGTATACCAGTTAACACAAATGAATATTACTAATGTGTAAGCAGGACCATAGCCAGGATTATACTGATGTCATGTAATGTAAGGTAAAGTCATTTTTTAAAAATGTTTTTTTAGTGACATTGACAACTATTGGATGGATTGCCATGAACTGTGGTTCAGACATTCATGTTCCCTGCAGGATGAATTGTAATAACTTTGATCCTCTGCCTTTTCATGTAGCGCCATCATCAGGTCAAGATTTTAATTTGGTTTAAGAACAAATACCTGCAAAACTAATAACATTCCCATCAGCCTCAACACTTTGCGTTTAGTGCTAATAGTAGCATGCTAACATGCTAAAGTAAGATGGTGAAGATTGTAAACATACCTGTTAAACATCAGCATGTTAGCGTTGTCACTGAGCATGTGAGCATGTTGGCGTTAGCATTTAGCTCAAAGGGCAGCTAGCATGGCTGTAGACTCTTGTCAATACCTCTGCCTGACAAAGAGCCTGTTGCACGTCTTTGGCAGACAGAAATCTCAATTAGATTCTTTGCAAGTTTTGTTTAAATTAAGCAGAAATTCAAGTAAGAATTCATCTAAAAAACAACTACTTTAAACTCAGCACAACTAAGCTCCAACTAAAATAATTGTTCTCTATAGTAACTACCAGATTACATTGTTCTCTTCCTAGGAAATTGGAAGCCAGTAAAATAATTTATTTCCCAACTAAGGTCTATATGGTCTGTAATGAAGGTCCTCTTCATTACTAGTATTGGTAGCACAATGTGTATAGTTCTGGGTACAAGAAATAAATACACAACACACCTGAATGATTGAAGGCTTTTATTGAAATTGTGATGTGTGTTGCAGATAGGGTAGTTGCCTCGCAGCTGGACATGATTGAAGGCCGGCCCTGGGAAGACAAGAACACATTTAGTGTGGCTAGTTGTGTACCTTAGCATTAATCTGCTTACGGGGTAGTACATTGGCCAAAGCTATGGATTAAATTTACTGTTCACTGTTTAAGTGTGCAGTGGTATAATGTGCATTGTTGTGTTCGGGTCACTCACCTCTGTTGTGTCTCCTCTTCAGGGTATTCGGGTAAAAGAGTCCCCAGGCTATCTGAGCGCCAATTTGAAGGTTCCAGGAGATACCACGTGGTAATTAGTGTAGGGGTGGGGAAGAACTTTAATCTGCTGTTTCAGTTTCTGTGGTGGTATTGTAATGAGGAATATGCAGGAAGATGATATACACTATCTGACAGTAGTGTGGTGTACATGTGTTTTAATGTAGTGTGTGTGTTTTTGTATTTTTGATGTCCGGGGAGGGATTGGGGTCCCTATACTGTGGTAGTGGTCGAGGGCGTAGCCAGCGGCAGGCTATATAAGGCTGCCACTTTCCATCAAGCACTGCTGCTGGCAGGATCACGTGTCCTGTGGTACACAGTATTTTTTTAATGTGACGATGTCTGTTCGTTGATGTATTTATTGTGGGTGAAATTAACACCTGGTTGGTATGCACCTCGCCTCGGCCTCAAGTCTCCTAAGTCCAGCCGCTATACGGCCATCCTAACATGGTCAATGGAGGTCAAAGGCCTAAATGTTTCAAACCCCTCTCCATGCTGCCAATAATAAAATTCCAATGGGTCACTAGAATTGTAGAATCAACCTAAAAAATGTTTTTTTTAATAATAGCAAATTTCCCCCACATTTCTAAAGCCCCCATATGCCCAGAACAATATACAGAGTTGATGACCACACTGTCCTCCATGGTAGTTATGGCCGTGCATAAGGGCTTAGGCCATTTAACAGGTTAAATAATATTGAATAATGACTTTTATACTTTATACTATTCTTTTGTAGTAGAATCTTTACATTTTGCAATAAAAAGAAAATGCAAACATTTCAAAATTAAAAAAAAAAAAATGCAAAGAGGGTATGAAACCGCTGGTTTTGTCTTTTAATCATTTCAACATAACACATGACAACTCAAAGATACACTGTACTGTACAATGTCAATAGTTCTGTTGTTGTGTTCATCATCTCTTTGGATCAACCAATATACAAATCTGTCACTTTTACATTGCAGCAACTGATTGCATGTGAGATATGTAACAAAAAAAAGCAAGACTTCTCATTTTCTTTCTTTCTCCGAAGCACATCATTTATATAATTCTCCCTGTAGTTGATAAACTCCATGCTATATAAAATAGTGTAAGTGAATGCAAATATTCAATTTTCGTTCACCTTTTTTCACCTTTTTTTTTTTATTCCAGAGGTGGCTGTAATAGCAAGTGATAAAAACAAAATGGGCTATGTCACTAAACGAGATACACAAAGAGGTTGGAATGCAAGACTTACATTAGGCTAGAAATATATAAAACTACATGTGGATGTTGCCTGCATCAGACAGTACCCAGTTTCTTACTAAAGGCAAAAAAAAGAGAGCGAGGGAGAAAAAGAGAGAGCATTATTAAAATCAAATCAGTTTTTCTCTTCAACTGATGAACAAATTCCCTTAAAATGTTTGTGTTCTGCACCTAGTAGTAAAGAGGAAAAGATGAGGATAAGTGCATCCCTAGTAGGTGCAGGTCGAGGTAATGGAGCTACAGCCAAGCCAAGGAACAGAACAACATCACTGTCAGAGATCAGGGGAGGATCCATTTTATATCAGGGGTTTCAGAGTCGCACTGATTTGGTATCAGCTTTTTGTGTCAGCTCAGACTACAGAAGCCCATTTCTGCCAGAAAAAGTAAAAAACCTGCTGGAAACTTTACAAATAGTAAGTTCAAATTGTGACAGTAAATGAAAAATGTCACTTGCTAAGTCTATTTTGACTTGATAATGTTGACTTATTAAGTCATAATTTTGACAGTGTATCAGATAATTAAAAGTAAGTCAATTTTTTTTTTATCTTGCCTACATTTTCATGTTTTGTTTTTTTTTCGTTTTTTTTGGCAGAAATGGGCTTCCATACAGATCAGGGTATGAGTCCAGAAACAGGGCCCACTTTTCCCAGAATGACACTGTGAAGCATGACTGACCCAGTCCTGGGTGAATCACTCTGGAAACACCTCTGAAAAACTTCACCCATATGAGTTTAGGTGGTACAACAGTCATGAGATCTGTTGTTGTCAGTGTTTCACAGCTACACGTACGGCCCGACCACACTTCCACGTTCAAGACTTTTTCCACTTCTGTCTTAAAATATCTAAAAGTTGAACTCTTTTTCATCTACTTGATGCATTTATGTTTAGTAACATTAATTTAAAGCCACATTTGATAGTCAATAACCCACTTCACAAATGGAACAAAAACTGTTCATACATGAGTCATTATCAGCATGAAGCTGTTCCTTTTGGCAGGGACAACTGGTTCAGTGACCATGTCTGTAAGCTTTAAGTGCTATATTTTGGGGTCACTCCTCACTTCATTTTTGTTCAGTTACATGGTCTAAAAATGGCCTGCAGATGGGTCCGTGTTGCAACAGCGTTCAGTGGCAGGTTGTGGTCAGGTTGTGGCTTTGACACTCTACTGACAACGGTCTTGTTTCTCACCGCCTCAGAGTAACAGATATGTTGTTGCTGTTCTCTTCAAGCACTTGGCTATAGAGTTTGATTAGATATATTTATGAGAGAGAAGGCATAGCTGGTTACCCAAAAACAAAAGAGGTTTCAAATGAGTAGGGGCAGGGGGCTCTTATGTAGAAGGATATTAGTGAAAAGTCTATCAAAAATACTGTTATTCTTTTGGAGAAGAGAAATACACAAAGGTTGATAAAGTCTACACATCAAACTAATGGCACATACATATACAGGATCAATACAAAATTAAAAACATATGAACATATAAGCTGAAATTTTAAAAGAAAAAAATACTCTTTTTTTTTTAAAGGTTGAAAGTGCTAGAATTCAGATTAGCTCACAGAAACCCAGGGAGGACAAACTTAATACATGCCAAAAGCCTTTCCTTAACCTTCCTTTTTTAGGACTAAATGAATATTTGTTAGAAAAATATAAATGCTCAATTTGATTGCTACAAATTTGGCTTAAGCCAAGAGGGTTTTTCTTAAATATGACCTTTTTTAAGGTCATAATAAAGATCAAATTTGAATCTTGCCATTTTTTAATATATCATGTAAATTCTCAGAAAGGTGCCGACAGCTAATTTATTTAGGATCAAAAAAAGAGTCATCATCAAAAAATAACAACTTTCCAGGGGTGAGACTAATAAGTGTAAGATACATTTCAAATTAGTTCAGAACTTGGATTATAAAATCTATGATTTTAGTGATGAAATTGAACAATCAGACTGTGGGGAAGCATTTTCTACATCAGTGCTTGCTGATTCTGAAATTTCAGCTGCTGCTACCTTCCAAGGGGAATATTCACCTGTCTAACACACAGGGGCCATCAGCTGCTCATCAGGATTTCATATCCTACAGTATTAGAAATCAGATAATAGCATTTTGTAACAAGCAATTGTGCAAAAATGTAGTTTCTTCTCCCCAGGTTTTGGTAAGAAAAATAAAACAAATAAAAATGAGGTGATGTGTTGTGTTGTTTTTCGAGGTCCTGTTTTATACAAACAGAAAATAATATATCATATGACATCAAACAAAACAAATATACGACTATGAGCAATACCCCAAGTTGTGCAGTCAGTCATGTGTCCCCCTGTGCTTTGAATGTCAAAGCCCGGGAATTCGGTGACCGCGTTCCTCCGGATATCGCCGTATTTTCAGACCCTTTTCCTTTAACTCTACAAAGCAGCTGAGAGAGGAGGAGGAGGAGGAGTACAGAGGGGATGGGGCCCGGGGATGATGAACACTTTGTCGGTTCAGTTTGTGCATGTTATCAGCTCGCTGTCCATCTTGCAAAAATGTTGAAATGTTCTAGTGGTCTACAGTTGTCGTCCATCAGCAACCGTAGCTAAAAGCAGCAATATGTATTTTATTTTTCATTTTTATGTGCTATGTTTTTTCTCTTTTTTTTGTTTGTTTTAACTCAACATTTAATGGCGGCTGGGGCTTGCCTGTGGCATGACAACTGCTATAGGCAAAGTGAACGGGTCTTCTTCTATGACTAGAACGACTTTTACGCACAAAATGAACTATCACAGATGATGCAGGAGCTCGGCCCTGTGTGTGAAGTTAAGGATATGACAGTTGTGTTGGTCATGCCACAGACAAAACATTAGAAAAAGAGCACGTATTTCACTTTGAGGCTTAGGTTAACTTTGGGCTCAGGTTTTTATAGGCTGGTGGTGAATGGTTAGAAAGGATCTAAACTCCAAGACATCCAAAACCACTGAGCTCCTGGAAGCTCAGGTGGTTCTTTGGCTGGGATTTCATCACAGCGTAGGGGTTACGTATTCCACTGGATAGTCGTAGATTCATAGGCCATCCATGTCAGCATCCCTAGCACAATCTATCTAGTTCAAATCCTAATTGATTAAGCCACTAACAGCCTTCTATAGATATTTCCCATCCACAGTTCTGATTCCACTATACTAACTCAAGTACATGTAAAGGTAAAGATTGGATATGACAGAGAAAGCTTAAGGGAAAAAGCTAATACTTCATCCATTTGTTTGATCAAAAATGCAAGATACACACAAATGTAAACCTGCCAGACATTAAAAAACATCATCACTTAATTTTAATACGTCTACCTAAAATACACCTTACTGAGATAAAAGCAATTATAATATTCATTTTTGAGATATTTCGTACACTGCAATAACATTCTTTAACACATTTTTCCTCATCTGTCACTGTAATTCTTTTGTTTTTTGCCATTCACATATGTCAGGGTTCATCATTACCATGATGATGCATCTTTTTAAAAGACTGCCTAAAGATGTGTTTGTATTTTATTCCAAAAATATATATCTTAGATGTGTTGGGCAGCCAAGAAACAGCTGCAATTATCATTATCATGGGAACTTTTAAAGATAGAAGGAAGACAGGTGAAGGAAGGAGAGTGAGGAGAAAGTCTCTGTCTCAGGCAGTGAAAACCTCTAGAAGTCACGAGGAAGGAGACAAAAGGTTTCCCAAGGAGATTCCTAAAGGTGAAGTGCCTTCTGCTAAAAAAAACAAAAGTGCTTCTCTTGAGGAACAGTAAAAAAAAAAAAAAAAGCAAGCATGATATTACATCATTTTCAACCAACTCACACACTTTCACATTTCTTTCTTTTTTCCTTTTCTTTAAAAATGTGTGGCCATGTGTGTGACTGGTCTTTGTGTTTGGCAGCAAACAGGTTTCTTATCAATCATATGATACGAGGCTGTTTGTCATTTAGTGAGCTAAATTCATTAAAACTGACCTGACTCTAGGAGCACATCAGTTACAGTTAAAAGAAAACAATAGGGACATCCATCTATTTTTTTTCTTGTTTGAAGAGCACTTTTTTTAGAGGCAAGGGTTGCTTTTGTGGCTCTAGCCTAGCCATCTAGAGGAGGATTTTAGAGTTAAGGTTCAATCGTTGACTCAATGTCTATGTTTCTTCATTCCTTCACTGAGCTCTCCCCTCTGTACTGATCATGACAGTTTAGGTTATTAGAGTGGGTGGTTCAAAACTCAAGATGAGACACATTCTACCATGTTCTTACATTTAGAAAAGAAAAATAAAGTAAAACAAAATATCCACTTCAAACTATTTTTTTCTGGGTCACAACAAGACAGATAATCTTCACTAAAATTATCTTTGATTTTTTATTAAAATATTATTATTTTAGAAAGTATGCAGTACCACGCCTTTTGGCCTACTGATCCTGCCCTCTATACTACTAAATAGGGGATGGAGAGGGATAAAAGGGGAAGTAAATGGAAATAAAAAAAGATGGGTTAATACATTGTTATAACTATAGGATAGGGGGAAAAAAGCCCAAATAAAAGCTGCTTCAACTTCTTTTCTGACCTTTTCCTTTTTGCTCAAAGGGGTTTTAAGGCTCAACCAAAGGCTTTTGTGTGCTTTCATTTAAGGCTTCTAAGTGTTCACTTGTGTATTTATTTATTCTAATTCTCCAACTTTTTGACCAGGCCCTGTAAAGAACCACAGCCCGAAATATCCATGCTGAGCTGAGCTGAGGCTGGCGTGGAGGCCATCTTGGCTGGGCAGGGCTGGGCAGGGCTGGGCCGAGCACTGGCTATCTCATTGGAAGGCCTGGTGGAAGCGAGGCAGTGTGGTGGTACTAAGGCTGGAGCTGAACACTGATGGGAGGGGGTGCAGGGGTCCAAGGCCCAGACCCCCGCTGGAGCTCTGCTGCTCCTGAGGTTGCGGTTGCAAAGAGGTAAGAGGTGCCGTTGCGACGGCAGCTGCTGCCGTGGCGACTGCTGCAGCATGGGGCTCGGCAGCGTGCAGAGATGAGGAAGAGGAGATGGAAGAAGAGGAGGAGGTCGCAGATGAGGTGTAGCCCATGACCAGCCCTCCCGTGCTCATGGGGGCGTTGTAGGGAGTCAGATTGAGGGGCAGGAACCCCAGCAGGTGGGAGAAGTCCATGTTAGCAGCACACAGAGACTCAGCGATCACCGCAGGGCTCTTGGACAGGAGGGGATCCCCGCAAAGCTCATCCGTCAGGCCCGAGGTGGGCTCCAGTCCGTCCTTGGAGGGCGAGGCAGCAGCATGGGGCTCTACAGATGGAACAGGGCCTGGCGAGCCACTCTGCAGATCCATGAGGAAGCTCTCCATCTCCACTTTCAAGGGCTTGTCCAGCAGGTATGAGGTAGATCCCAGCTGGTATTTGGGGGCTGGCTGGGGCTGGTGCTGCTGCTGGGGAGCCGGAGGCTGGTGGTGTGGGGGCAGTGGAGGGGAATGGTGGTGATGGTGATGGTGGTGATGATGGTGGTGGTGATGGGAGTGTGGATGAAGAGGTCCAGGGGATTCCATGTGACAGCCCATGCCCATAGCTGCAGACAAGGAACTGGGCATCAGGGACGGGTGTGGGTGACCCACACCAGAATTAGACATGGTCTGGAGATGGTGGGGGTTGTACATGCCCATCGGAAAAGGGGCCCCACTGGGGAATGGTTTGCCCATCATGGGGTCTTTGTTGGGACCCATTCCACACATCATAGGGCTGAGCTCCTCCTTCACAGAGCAAGGTGGTGACCCCGAAGCTAAAAGACCTAACATATCAGGAGGCTCTGTCTTGATCTTCAGCAGCTCCTGCGAGTGGCTCTTCTTCACGTGGCGTGTCAGATGGTCCTTCCTGCCGAAGCGCTGGGCACAGTACTGGCACAGGAAGTCCTTTCGGCCCGTGTGGACCACCATGTGCCGTCTCACATCCTTCCGTGTGTAGAAACGACGGTCACAGTGATCGCACGGGTGTTTTTTCTCCTTGGCGCCACCCGAAGACTTCCCAGAGTGGCTCTTGAGGTGCTCCAAGAGTATGGGTGTGCTCTCGTAGCTCTGCATGCACACTTTACAGGTGAGATCCCCTGCTGTGGCAGAGTGCATGGCCACATGGCGCTTATATCCCAGCTTGGTGTTGTAGTGCTTCCCACACTCCTCACACTTGAAGGCCTCTTTGTTGGGATCATGGGTCTGCAGGTGGTTCTTCAGGTGGTCTTTGCGGTGGAACATTTTCTCACAAAACGAGCACTGATGGGTCTTCTGTGGAGAGTGTGTGGCCATATGCCTGCAAGGTAACACAAGAAAAATAGATTGTAAATGGCAGGGGTGTTTTAGGAGAAGTTACACATTCTTTGTCTTATTGTCATGTTTGTTATGCAGTCTGTTAGTAATGTGTATGCTAAAGTGAGGCATGAATTCCTTTCAGTCAAACTTGTGTCTATATATAAATCAATGAGTCACAGTGGTTTGCAGTCAGGACCCAAAATGGGTTTTGTAACCACTTCCTGTGATTCACCGGATTCCAAACATCCTAGTATGTTGATGAGTTTGAGACTTAGTCACTTAAACCTGCATTGATTGATTTTTTTTTTTTTTGCCACTTGTGTCACTGTAAAACACAACAGCTGATAAGGCGAACAAGTTACAAAACAGTTGCTTATTGACACAGCCAGCAGTTACGGAGCAACATTAGCATTCATTTGGAGTCGGCTTCCACCTGGTGAAAATAAGTCCAATATTCACCCTCCTTTAATCTCCAATTTAAAATAAATTTAAGTGGGTTTATCAGAGCTTTTTCACTGAGAACTGCCTGCTGTGTCTGAAAATGGTGCCAATGAGAGCAGTGAAAGTGAACCAAAACAGTAGCTGAAAGATGCTAAAACTCTTCGTAGATCTGAGGGAAACTAGTGATATCTATATAATCTGGTGATGATTCTCTGTGGGTTTGTTACGACAAGTGATGCCTTTTACATACAAGTAGTCATGTAATCTATTGTTAATATTAATATATTGATTATAGCTGCTTTAAAGATAGACTTGATTCAGCTATTGCTTTCTGGAGACCAAGTTATATCCTTTCTCAAGTGGCTCATTGGGGATTCTGAGAAAGCTAAAGAAGCCATGCATCATACTGTATTTAAAAGGATGTGAAATGAACGATATAATTTTAATGCTCAGTACCTGAAAAGTTTGTATTTGGAGCTGAAGGCCTTGGGACAGTGTGGCTGTGAGCAGTGGAAGGGTTTCTCTCCTGTGTGACTCAAGGCGTGGAGCCGGAGCTTCTCCTGTGAGGCGAACAGGGCCCCGCACACCAAACACTCGTTCCCACTCGCTCTCCCTACCTCTTCTCCTTCTTCTTCCCTCTCCCTCTCTTTCCCCCTCTCTCTCTCTCTTTCTCTCTCTGTCCGTGGCAGCGGGGCGGCACTCCCAAACAGCTTGGCGGCAGTCCGTCGTCCCTCTTCCTCCGGCGTCAGTGCGGTAATACGGTGTGAGGCATCAGCGGCAGCAGCTGCCATGGCAGCCCTAGAGTGCCGCTGCCATGAAAATTTACTTGTGACTCCCCTGCCTTGCAGGCTCAACGTGGGAAGTTACGGGGGGGTTGTCGAAAAAGAAGGTGACCGACAGGTCACAGGAAGGGCCAATGATCCAGCAGAAACATCGAGGTAAGCCAAAATCTGTGGTGAGATAGGGGCACATGCTTTGAAGTTAACTGTTTCCAAGTTTGGGCAACATTGAACATATTTTTCTTATAAACCATACTTTTTACCTGTTAAAATCCTACTTGTCCTTCTTTTGTCTCACTTTCCTTCTCTCACTCTCTGCTTCAGTCGCTCCTCTTCTTCAATCTCTTGCTCTCTCCTCCTCACCCAGTCCCAACAGCTATGGTTGGCGGTGAGTGGGAAACACTGCTCTGCATTTTTGCTGTCCTGCAAGGAGAGAGCAAACATGACTAACATAAAGGTAAGTTGACAATGTCCTTTTATTTTAAAGCTTTAATGCAGACAACAACTATAACCCTCAGAATCCAAGCAAGTCTAAAAATGAAACCTCTCCATCCCATAATTCAACACACTGGAGTCGAATCATAATATGTTATTTGCAAATTCCACTTCAAAAGCATGTTTCCTCTGAGCTCACTAGGGGGAGCTGAATGACAGGAACTGCAAAACATTGTTTTGTGAATGACCATTCTCAATCACAGTAACAGCACAATACCTTTATTTGTATAAGCATATGTGCAGACTGAATGTAATTACACAGCCTTATCCCTCATGTGTGTCTTCAGATGACAGCATAGTGCACAAAGTTAGCTTTGTGTGTGCTAATGTGTGTACATGTATGTACTTGTTATGAAACTTGATAAGGCTCCTGTAATCCTTGGGAAAACACAGAAACACACACAACCCCCAGGGTAGAGAGAGGCTTGTGGTGGGTGGGGGAGGACAGGGGGTGGACAGTGTTTATGCCACAAACTCCAGCTTCCTGGAAACAGCATTACCTGTCAACCTGAACTCAACAACTTCTTGTCAACAGCGAAAAACAGTTGCAAACTTTGAAGTGATAAAAGAGACAGCATCACTGCACCGAAGCAACTATTGACCTGCGGTTGTTTATTAAAATAAACCACAAACTAAATTAACTTGGGAGACCGCTGAACTCTCTCTCTCCCTGTCATCTCTGCATTCCCTTATTTACCCTCAGTGACCTCTGCGACCCCTGCTAGCTAACACACCAGCTAAGTCCAAGGTTGAGCGGACACAACACTGATCGCAATGTTAACCATGTTCCGTGTGTCAGTCACGTGAACAGGGAGTGCATATAAGTACCCTAAACACATGTGGGCATATGTGACAGAATGCACACACACATGCAGGTCTACACTGCTCCAAATGTACACGAGATACACTTTAGCACATGCGTGCCTGTGTGCTCACGTATGTCAGTGTGTACATGTGCATGTGTGTTTGTCCTCATAATGTATGTGTGTTTACAGTGGTGGTTAAGAGGACCTGACAGCTGTAGCGTTGTGTGGTGGTCATCACCCAGCAGGGAGGGTGCAGGGGGGTGACACCCGTCCCATTGACCACCCTCAGGGAGCCCGGCTCTATTGTACAGCCTACCCACATCGCACATTCCTGACCTGAACCATGCCGTGTCGCCCTGCCTCTCTCCTCCGCACACAACAGCACATACAACACACAGAGTTCTGGTCACGCCGAATGCAACATTATGTACACCCCACCCACCCCCAATCCGGCATGCTCAAACACTCTCACAAAGGCACGCACACAGACAGGCAGATACAGTACAATGAAGAGAATCCACACCATCAAGTTATAGAAATAAACCAAATAGAGCTTGAACACAAAGGAGACACCATGACAGACCATGTGGAGCGGTAACTTCACACATGGATGCCCTCAGGCCTGAACAAGCCCAAATGACTCATATGCAATATTATTATGCTTGCATTATGTATACATTACGTTAAAACTCTCTTCAACTAAAATGTTTCAGTTACCCTACATATCTGACTGTTACCACACTCATAAATGCCACCCTTCACAGATTAAGTGCAGTACATTTCTTCAGTACATACAATCCTAAAAGCCTAGACTAATCCTTCACTTGAATCTTATTCTGGTAAAATACAGATCTTTCATATAAGAATGCTGTGCTTCATTTGATGAGGAAAAGCAAAAATGAGCTTATCTCTGACCAATTTAGTAAACATTATTTGTTAAATAAAGAGGAAATGTCCGTGTTTATTACAAAGGTGCCCCAAACTGAAGCAGCTAAATGGAATTCAACCATCATTAATTTTATTATTTACACCTGATGCTTTTTCTACTGTGACATCACAATGACTTCTGTGAAAAAGGCCTATACACTACAGTAAAATAGGTATCAATTTTCTTTCTTCAACTGGAATCCAAACATCATTTTACGTACTCTACATAGATACCAAAATAATTTCTTATGAACACTGCAATATTCATTTTTCCTATACATCACTCATACATGCTTTAAACTGCTTTTTCCACTGCAATAACTGGCCAAAATGCAGTAAGTAGCCTATATATTTTGTCAGATACTGCACTCTCTGTCACAAAGAAACAGCCAAACAGACAGCTCAAATAAGAAAGCTGTATCAAATGAAAGCTAGCTAGTGAGATAGCCACGGCTAGCCTTGGCTAAACCAAAGTTTACTTACTTTCTTTCTCCCTAGCTCTCGCTGCAATTGGAAAAATATTAATTTTGGAAATTACGTTTTGATAATTCAGTTTGTTATCCAACATAACTAAATGAGGCAGCAGCTAAATCCAACCATGATGAAGAAAAATACAGCTAAACTAGTCCTGCTAAAAGCTAATGTTAGCTTAGCTCAGCAGAGTATCTGTAACATCCCTCTCAGCTTTTCACTCCACTGGAATTCACTGCTTGTAGGTGTGGTTAGATTACTTTTAAATCATATATTACAATGTATTACATTGTAATATTGATTGATATATTGATTTCAGGGGGTGGTGGTGTTGATTTTCTATCAGCCAATTAATCAACAACTTTTCTCATGTTTCTACAGCTCAACAAGTTCTTGATGTCAAAGGTGCGTCGACCAGCGTGTGCATTAGCATCTTTCTCTCGCGCTACTGCATGTTCCTCATTATGTTATCAATCAACCAATGAAAATCCAGCTGAGGTTTCTCTCATATGTTCCCACTCCACATGTATAAAACCCTTCAGTTCACTCACTGTTCTCCCTGACTGTTGTTTGTACAGTAAATTCATCGGCATCAGTCTGCAGCTACGATCAACTGTGATACAGTACAAGCTCCAGATGCACTCATGTTCAAACACTCGTCTCCCAGTACCAATACTAACACTGGTATCTATACACGACAGACAAGGAACATTTAATCTATAAAAACTATAAAAACTATTTTACGATTATTGATTTCTTCTATTTTGCATTTTCCTTACACGCAGATATAATAGGGGTGTTATTTCCCCTTAAGATGAAAAGTGTCTTGGCATTTTGCATCCTCAATAAAGATTAATATAGTGTAGAACAGGGTTAGAAACACAGTATTCAAAACATGTTGTTTCTGTTTTACTAAAATGATTCGTACTGTTGTCCAGTTTTGTTTCAAAGGCCATTTGTAGTTTCACAGCTTTCATTAGTTTGATGTAGTACACTGTTGCCAGCTTTGCTATTTTTCTTTTACATCAGTTGTAAATCCCACATAACCTTGAAAATCTTGAATTTGGAATTTGATAGCCATTGTTGCCCTCCTTTAAGAATATACGTATTATATAAGAATGGAAGTTAATCTTTGTACCTCTGTGTGATTCAAACATTTTCTCAACTTTAATGCAGGGTTTATAAGTACCTGGTACACTCACTAGCACTTGTGTTTAAGGCTCGTCGTTACACACTTGGAAAGTGAAAATGGACTCTCTTTCTCTATCAAGTGCTTCCTAGTGGTCTGCATAACAAGTAAGAGTAGGCCCGTTCTTCTCCAACAAAAGTATTAGCATGCTACTTTATTCTGCTTTAATTCTACAGGTCTATAGTGGGTTATAAAATGAAAATAAAAGAATTGTTTTTTGCCTTATATGATAGTAAATTGACTATCTTTGTGTTTTGGACAGTTCGTCAGTTAAAACAAGCAGATTTTAAGACATCACTGTGGACTTATGATGGGCGTTTTCCGCTATTTTCTGACATCAGTCTATTAAGAAATAAACTGACAGTTTAATCAATAATGAAAATAATCATTAGTTGCAGCCCTAAATGTCAGTAATAGGTAATGACCATCTTGTTTGTTACATAACTAAAAACACACTGTACAGGTATTAGGTTATAGGTCAGAGCACACTGTGTGTGGGTTAAACAGTTAAACTGCAGCCATTTCCAACCACTGATCACACTTCACTGTCACTGCAGTGATCACAAAGTAACAAACACGCTGCTGCAGAATGGAACTTCATTCCAAAATGGCAGATGCTGCTACGACAAACACTCCACAGCACATTCACATGGAACCTCTGCTTACTTCCCCTAATCAAAAAACGCTGAAAGCAGAATTGAACCACCACTTTCCAACCGCCCGGGTGTCTTTAGTTTCTGTCCTGGATGAAAGAGCTTCCACATTCCTTTCCTGAGGGGTCAGAGGTCAGCCTCTGCACTGCCTGCCTGCCCACCCGCCACGGCTCCCGCATGCTGAGTGACTGGTATTAACCCCTTCGCTGCCTGCCGCAGCCATACTGAGTAACATGTGGTAAAGGTTTCAGGGTTTGTCAGATTCTTTGTGGTGCTGATGGCACGATGCAGGGCCAAACCGGGCCAGACCGGAGCAGGCTGGTAGCCTCTGCAGAACCGTGATCCACACAGCAGGACGCTGCGGCTACAGAAGCTGCTTGACTAAACTACACAAACTAACTAAATATAGAAAGTGAGTTCACCGTCCGGAGCTTAGGTGACAACAGCCGCACTTGTGGGGAGAGGAGGAGGAGGAGGAGGAGGAGGAGGGGTGGGGGGTAAAATGCTCTGGGGAGGTGAACATGTCGCACAAACATTTGAACTAAAACACAGAAAATGATTATTGATTACACAAGAAATGCTTCTAAATTCTAATTACAGAAAGTAGACTCACCAATTTGTTGCTTAATCTGGAAAGTACACATAACTACAAACGTTACACATGTTGTTATAAAGCAAAATGACTGCTGCTTCCAAGTGTGGTGATTATTTCTTAGTTTTAAAACATTTAAATCAAGTGTACTTAAATCTTTTTTTCAGAGGTGGTGTGTTGTTATTTTTGTAGTTTTAGGACAGCTCTTGGGCTGTTTTTAGGATGAAATCTTTCATTAGAATTATTATTTGTGATTTTATAGTCACCTTTCTGTTTAATTCTGATTTTGTGGCATATTTTGTGTAATCTGTCTTGTGTTGTTTTTCTGTAACTCATTGTTATTGCTGCCTATCTCGGCCAGAACACTCATGAAAAAGAGATTTTTAATCCTGGTTAAATAAACGTTGAATACAAAATGTACAGTAAGAATAATAATAATAAGTTGTCAGTATAAAACATGACAGAATTCTCTCATTTTGAAAGTATGTTAAACACACACAACATGTGCAAATGTATTAAATTTATTAGCCAGCCAGTGGTGGAATGTAACTACATTTAGTACTGCACTGATTAGGTACTGCACTTCAAGGTACTTGTACTTTACTTAAGTAGTACTATAGTATTCCCATTTTATACAACTTTATACTTCTACTTCTTCTACTACATCTCAGAGGGAAATATTGTACTTTTTACTGCACTACATTTGTCTGACAGCTTTAGTTATTTTTCAGATTGCAATTTTTCATCCCCTTCCTGTCCTATGAAAACCACGTAGCAACACTACAAACACATACAACAGATGATCTTATAGACTATGATGTATTGTTGTAGATTAAACTAGCCAACAGTATATAAAGGAGTTCAAACCTTAAAAATGCAGCATATACATTAATGCAGGAGTAATATTAATACAGAAACATCAAATGTAATAGGAAAACACTGACAAGGACCATTTTACTGCACAGTGACTACTTTTACTGCTCATACTTTGAGTACATTTTGATAATACTTACATACTTTTACTTAAGTAAGGTTCTGAATGCAGGACTTTTACTTGTAGTGGAGTATTTTCACAGTGTGGTATTAGTACTTTTACTTCAGTAAAGGATCTATATACTTCTTCCACCACTGGAAGCAGCAGAGTTAGGGGTTAGTGTGGGGCAGAAGTGAGGTAAACGAGAGAGGGATAATGGATGATGAAAAAGGGAGGGAAAATGGGAGTCCTTTGCAGTGGTGGAGTCAGGGGTCTTTGCACCAGTCAAGTGACACCAGAGAGAGATGAGGGCGGGCTTGTCATGCTTTAGTAACCACATTGATCAGGACTGGAAGCTGGGGAGGATGAAGGCAGCATGGCCGCCATCAGCTCATTTCAGTGATGTCAGAAAACTTTTTTAGACGATTTCAAAAACTCTTTTTTGGTATATTAATTTAAGTTGTGTTTTTTTGTGGGAAATGTTGTGTCATTATGGCAACAGAGAGAATATATGAGGATAACACAACTACTCAGCCAAACCTCACTGTAAATCTGTTAATTAAATGAATAAGTGTGCATCGAAGGTCTGCAACTAACAATTCTTTTCATTATCAATTCATCTGTTGATTATTTTCTCGATCAATCGATTAGTCTTTTGGTCTATAAAACATCAGTAAACAATAAAAAAAAAAAAAATCAGCAATCTCATTTTGTTTGACCAAAAGTCCAAAACCTCAAAAAAATATCCAATCTACTGTAATGTAAGACCAAGAAATGCAGCAAATTCTCACATTTAAGAACCCGAAACCATCAAATGTTTTGCATTTTTGATGGATTTTTTTTTTTTACTTAAACGATTAATGGATCAAAATAGTAGGCAATTCATTTTCTTTTGATGGTCAATTAATTGTTGCAGCTCTAGTGCACTAACTATTCACAACATCAGGTATATAATATTGTTCTGTTATTGTTTCATACTGTAACATTTTTAGATTAAGGTACAAAAATACAGTTTGAGGACGATTATAAACAACCTGCAGGTTTTTGTTGGGCTGCATGATTAATTGTATTTTAATCGTGATCACAATTTTGGCTTCCACACTTAATTAAACATGATTAAACTTCATTGGGTGCAAAGCATTTAGAGAAGAGCCAAAACGAGTACCAAACCTGACCAACATGTCTTTGTTTGCAGCTTCTCAAATGTGAGGATTTGCTGCTTTTCTCTGTTTTATATCAAATTTGAGTTTAGTTTTATAAATATTTATATAATCAACAGATTAATCGCTAATGAGAATAATTGTTAATTGCAGCCATAATTTGGGGGACAGCTGTGACTGCAGGAAAGAACAACCTACAAGTTAAAATAATAGTCTTTTCAATAAAAGGATCAAAGCATTTTAATTGGTTACTTGCTGTTATTAGTTACAGTCCAACAGGGATGCAATTAATTTGCAGCTAAACTACAATTATTTTCAATATCGATTAATCTGTTGATTATTTTTATGATAAACCAATGACTCGTTTAGTCTATGAAATGTAAGAAAATTGAAGAAAATTACAATCACAGTTTCCCAGAGCCCAAGGCGACCAAAGATATTTAATTTACTATGATATAAAACAGAGAAAGCAAATCCTCACATATTTAGAAGCAGGGAACAGTGAATGTTTGATAAAAAGATTTATCGATGATTAAAATTGTTGATTCATTTTCTCAATCAATTAATTGACCACTCGTTTCAGCCCTAAAATCCAATTTCATTCATATTGAGCTTCCAAAAACTGGTTTCAAGTATAGAAACTTTGTTGTAATTTACAGATTTGTACATATGATTTGCAAAATAATTGTCATTTTGGCCATAAGTGACTTGACAGGGGATTATATTAAACCTGGAAAGGCAGCTGACATGAAGGTAGAGTGAGTGGTCTGTAGTAACAACACAGCTCAAACC